>OY754490.1:18062659-18452946 GCA_963575735.1 Amblyjoppa fuscipennis | reverse complement strand
GAGAGAGAGAGAGAGAGAGAGAGAGAGAGAGAGAGAGAGGGGAAGGGTGAAGAGGGCATCGAATTTGTTCCGTCGATGCTCTCTTTTTTTCCGTGATACCTGTGATGGGATGTACACATCTGGCGTGCGGAAACATTTGCGCGAAGGTATTTGGAGTGGGGGCACTAGGCGGCGGGGCACTAGGCGTCGAGGCACTAGGCGTCGGGGCGCTAGGCGTCGGGGCGCTAGGCGTCGGGGCGCTAGGCGTCGGGGCGCTAGGCGTCGGGGCGCTAGGCGTCGGGGCGCTAGGCGTCGGGGCGCTAGGCGTCGGGGCGCTAGGCGTCGGGGCGCTAGGCGTCGGGGCGCTAGGCGTCGGGGCGCTAGGCGTCGGGGCGCTAGGCGTCGGGGCGCTAGGCGTCGGGGCGCTAGGCGTCGGGGCGCTAGGCGTCGGGGCGCTAGGCGTCGGGGCGCTAGGCGTCGGGGCGCTAGGCGTCGGGGCGCTAGGCGTCGGGGCGCTAGGCGTCGGGGCGCTAGGCGTCGGGGCACTAGGCGTCGGGGCACTAGGCGTTGGGGCACTCGGTTTCCGGCACAAGGGACCGGGGCACTAAGTTTCGAAGCCCAAGGCCTCGGAACACTAGGTTTCGAGGCACAAGGGACCGGGGCACTAAGTTTCGAGGCCCAAGGCCTCGGAACACTAGGTTTCGAGGCACAAGGAACCGGTGCGCTAGGTTTCGAGGCACACGGCCTCGGGGCACTAGGTTTCGAGGCACAAGGCCTTGGGGCACTAGGTTTCGAGGCACAAGGGACCGGGGCACTAAGTTTCGAGGCCGAAGGGACCAGGGCACTAGGTTTCGAGGAACAAGGGACTGGGGCACGAGGTTTCGAGGCACAAGGGACCGGGGCACTAAGTTTCGAGGCCGAAGGGACCGGGGCACTAGGTTTCGAGGAACAAGGGACTGGGGCACTGGGTTTCGAGGCACAAGGCGTTGGGACACTAGGCTCCGGGACTCTTGATACTGGGTACTAGACGCTACGGGGGTTATTCTCGCGTCACTCTTCATATGCGTATGAACATATGAATGAAAATAGGGACAGAACGTATGCTTTTTGTAAACGAGTCATTCGAGAATAATCTGCCAGGGCCGAAGATGCCGGGGCACTTGGCCCCAGGTCATTTGGCAAAAAATTATGCGCAACGGTATTTCAGGTCAAAGCACTTCGCGTTCTACATCCCCGCGAAAATGATAGCGCCACGCATCTCGCGAGACAACAGCTGCGCCAAATCATCTTACCTGAAAACAGAAGCGCCAAATTACGTCACGTAAAAACGTGTGCCAAATAATCTGGCACGGCAATACGATCGAGCAATATACTTCGCTTTCAATTAAATTCACTGGGTCTCACCGAAATATATGTTATACATGTGTGTTGCGTACATCGGTGACCGAGAAATTTCGCCACTCCTGCTCGTATTCAATTTTCGAGAGTTCCCATTGTGCAATCCGTTTGTCGCGAATTTCTCGCGCTTTGCCGGTGCCAGAAGCACCGGCACCGGCAGCCCTGACCCGGATGGTATGCAACGTCGTTGTTATGTGCAGTTCACCAAGGTGATTCAGCGTCGGAGCAGCGGTAACTTAACTTATTTAGGAACCCCTGTACCGGCAAGGCAGACTCTCTACACCGCCTCCAGGAAACGGGAGACTGTTTCGTCGTCGGATCTCGGTGTTTTCCCGACACGGTACCCATACTCTTGAGGTGCACGTTTTAGTCTCTCGAAACCCTCACTCGAATCCACATCTTCCGTGCATTTCTCTACGAGCGCTCTCACATATCTAAATCCACGAGGCTGTCGACCTTCGTAAAATATACCAACGAGGCGCATCCGCAACTGCAGTGCGCAAGAATTCCCGGTGAAATTAGTGGGTTGAAAAGAGCGGAGAAAAATAAGAGAATCGTCGTAGACACAACAAATCGAATGGAAGATGAGGAAAGATTGTTGATGCATGCGGCGCGAAGGAACTAAGGAGGTTGTGGAACGGTAAGGTTTTGGCTCGGCAAATTTGGCTCGAAGTTAAGAAAGCGCTATGATATAACATTGGATACTGAGCCTTGGAGCAATACAGTACCCTGGTTTTGATACAGGGGTGGTGGTGGTGGTGGTGGTGGTGGTGAGGGCTGGTAGGTTGGATTTCGGCGAACCCCTAAAATGTAACTCACTGCTCATTAGCGCCAGGGCTTCCTTGCGTTCCCCAACCCTCACGCGTCCCAAACTCTAAAGGCGTTGCGCAGTTTCGTGCGTCGGTGAACAAGGATATGGAACGTGAGCTTGCTGTACTGTTGGATTAAAGGGTCCCTCGCGGCTTCCTCTGCATGCCCAGTCGAGCATATACGAATTTATCGTGGGAATTCAGCGACACGTGGTGGTTTTCGTGCTGTTAGCGCTTACTTCTATTTCTTCATCTGCAACTTTACACTCTTTGTTGCTTGCTCACTAGTTCTTTTATCATTGGAGTAGAACCATTTGACAATTTCCTCACACTACTTATACCGTGTGGAGGAGCGTAAGGAACGTGCAATATATTCAGCAAGATATCCGGCGGTGTTTCGCAAGACATTCGGCGGTGTTCCACAAGACATTCGGCAGTGTTCCTCAAGATATTCAGCGAGATATTCGGCGGTGTTCCTCAAGATATTCAGCGAGGTATTCGGCTGTGTTCACAAGATATTCAGCAAGATATTCGGCGGTGTTCCGCAAAACATTTGGGTGGGACCCTTGGGCGAGATTCTTGGGTGGGATACTTGGGTGGGATACTTGGATGGGATACTTGGATGGGATACTTGGATGGGGTACTTGGATGGGATACTTGGATGGGATACTTGGATGGGATACTTGGATGGGATACTTGGATGGGATACTTGGATGGGATACTTGGATGGGATACTTGGATGGGATACTTGGATGGGATACTTGGATGGGATACTTGGATGGGATACTTGGGTGGGAATCTTGAGTGGCAATCTTGAGTGGGAATCTTGAGTGGGAATCTTGAGTGGGGATCTTGAGTGGGAATCTTGGGTGGGCATCTTAGGTGGGATACTTGTGTGGGATACTTGGGTGGGATACTTGGGTGGGATACTTGGGTGGGCTACTTGGGTGGGATACTTGGGTGGGAAACTTGGGTGGGAAGCTTGGGTGGGAAACTTGGGTGAGAAACTTGTGTGGGATCCTTGGGTGGGATACTTGGGTGGGATACTTGGGTGGGATACTTGGGTGGGATACTTGGGTGGGATACTTGGGTGGGAAACTTGGGTGGGATACTTCGGTGGGAAACTTGGGCAGAATACTTTTGTGGAATACTTGTGTGGGATATTTGGGTGGGAAACTTGGGCAGGATACTTTTGTGGAATACTTGTGTGGGATATTTGGGTGGGATCCTTGGGTGGGATACTTGTGTGGGATATTTGGGTGGGAACCTTGGGTGGGATACTTTTCTGGAACACTTGTGTGGGATACTTGGGTGGGATATTTCGCCAAGATGCTTCGCTAATATACTTTGCCAAGATATACGTCTTTTTGGGCTACTATTTATCTTTCCTTTTCCAGTTTCGCAGTTACTCCCACTACCCCTCTCATTCACTTTAAATGCGGTGCGGCGGTCGAATACCTCGTTAGCCCACGCCACCTTGCCGCCGTCTCGTAACTTGCTGAAGCAGTTCGCGCGAAGCTCTCGCCGGTTCTCCGATTCTCCCAGGTCTCCGAATCCCTTCGCATAGCTCCCGGAGCCTTTCCCTCTCGCTCTCTTCCCCACCGACTAGCACTCTCTCCCTCGCTCTCTGTCACCCTCGACCCGGTGGAATTAGGTCGCCGACCGGTAAACCAACGTCTTATCCCACACCTATCCCCTTCCTCCTTTCACCTTCGGCTTGGGAATCTACGAGATCCCAGAGGATAGGAGTCGAATCCCGGACTCGTTCGACTCTCGTGACCGGTTTAACTCGGCCGACTCCGTCTGCCGCGAAAAGATGGGACTCTCTCGTGCCCAAGAGCCATAAAGTGGTTGTTCATTCCTTTCCAACCCTCCTATCGCTCGCCACCCAAGGAAAAATCTCACTTTCCTATTCGTTCTTAACTGTTTCTTTTTCGGCTACCTGCGCGCTCTTTCTCCGTTCTTACTGTTCATTTCTGCGGCTTTTCTTCGTCCCCTGGCATTTTTCTTCTCTCACTTTTTTTTTTTTTTTTTTTTTTTTTCCCGATGTTCAGTGGTTTCTCTATCACGTCCCTCCGTTCGGTCCGCGTTCGTTTCGTTATTTTATCTCAACCGCGCCATTCCTCTTACCCTTCGCGGGCGAAAGCTCTTTCTCGCTCGGCGGCAAACTCCCCCGAGGGACCTATCGCGTTATCGTGTCGGTCGGAATCGTTGACAAGAGCCGATTACCCGCAGACGCGTAGACTGGGGACCTTGGCGGGGCAATAAAAAATGGCGTGTACAACGGCGTATGCTCAATAAAATTGTACATTTGCACTGGTTTTAGAATCACGTGGGAAATTGATAAACTCCTTGTTTCCATCTGGGTTCTGATTGTTCTAGGTCACATCGAGGTTCAGTCTCAGGTTCTAATGATTCTAAGGGGCTCTAAGCGGGCTCCGGTGGGCCAGATTTTTAAATCCCTCCTAAGTCAAGGTATTCCAAGGAGCAGTTACAGTTGATCATTAAATCCCTTCTGGTCGACGTCTTTCCAGAAAGTCTCCAGAGCTGGATTGTGCACAGTCTGCCGGATCAAGCCTTCCCAGGAGCCGTCCCAGGTGCTGATCATTAAATCCTTCATGCTCGACATCTTCCCAGGAACTGCCCAGAGCTGGATTGTGCTCAGTCTGCCGGATCAAGCTAAGAGTAACTGCCCTGAACCGGATTGTTCCAAGTTCTTGTCGGATAAAGCCTTCCCAGGAGCCGGCCCAGGTGCTGATCATTAAATCCCTCAGGCTCGACGTCTTCCCAGGAACTGCCCAGAGCTGGATTGTGCTCAGTCTGCCAGATCAAGCTAAGAGTAACTGCCCTGAACCGGATTGTTCCAAGTTCTTGTCGGATAAAGCCTTCCCAGGAGCCGGCCCAGGTGCTGATCATTAAATCCCTCAGGCTCGACGTCTTCCCAGGAACTGCCCAGAGCTGGATTGTGCTCAGTCTGCCGGATCAAGCTAAGAGTAACTGCCTTGAACCGGATTGTTCCAAGTTCTTGTCGGATCAAGCCTTTCCAGGAGCCGGCCCAGGTGCTGATCATTAAATCCCTCATGCTCGACGTCTTCCCAGGAACTGCCCAGAGCTGGATTGTGCTCAGTCTGCCGGATCAAGCAAAGAGTAACTGCCCTGAACGGATTGTTCCAAGTTCTTGTCGGATCAAGCCTTCCCAGGAGCCGGCCCAGGTGCTGATCATTAAATCCCTCAGGCTCGACGTCTTCCCAGGAACTGCCCAGAGCTGGATTGTGCTCAGTCTGCCGGATCAAGCAAAGAGTAACTGCCCTGAACGGATTGTTCCAAGTTCTTGTCGGATCAAGCCTTCCCAGGAGCCGGCCCAGGTGCTGATCATTAAATCCCTCAGGCTCGACGTCTTCCCAGGAACTGCCCAGAGCTGGATTGTGCTCAGTCTGCCGGATCAAGCAAAGAGTAACTGCCCTGAACGGATTGTTCCAAGTTCTTGTCGGATCAAGCCTTCCCAGGAGCCGGCCCAGGTGCTGATCATTCTAAATCCCTCTGGATTAAGGAGTTCACACTTATTGTTCGAGCTGCGGCTGATGTTCACTTGATAAGGTGCTGATCATTAAATCCCTCGGGGTTAAGATGCTCCCAGCAGCTGTCTCAGGTTCCGATCATTCTAAATTCCTTTGGGTCAAGGAGTTCCTAGTCTGCATATGTTGTTATCCCAGATCTACATATGTTGTTGTCCCAGATCTACATATGTCCTTGTCCCAGATCTACATATGTAGTAGCCCCAGATATACATATGTTGTTGTCCCAGATCTACATATGCTGTTGTCCCAGATCTACATATGTAGTAGCCCCAGATATACATATGTTGTTGTCCCAGATCTACATATGTAGTAGCCCCAGATATACATATGTTGTTGTTCCAGATCTACATATGTTGTTGTCCCAGATCTACATACGTTGTTGACCCAGATCTACATATGTTGTTGTTCCAGATCTACATATGTCCTTGTCCCAGATCTACATATGTTGTTGTCCCAGATCTACATACGTTGTTGTCCCAGATCTACATATGCTGTTGTCCCAGTTCTACATATGTTGTAGTCCCAGATCTACATATGTTGTTGTCCCAGATCTACATATGCTGTTGTCCCAGATCTACATATGCTGTTGTCCCAGATCTACATATGTTGTTGTCCCATGTCAACATTTGTAATAGGTCCTCCCGGATCAGTCTTCATGATAGCTGCGAACCTTGATTGTTCTAAGTTCCTTCGTCTCAAAGTCTTCTCAGCTGTTCCACGTCCTCATTTATCCAAGTCCTGCCCGCCCTTTCTTCCAGGGGAGGCCCAGCAAAGAATTTGTCTTTCCCACGAAAAAAATAAATAAAAATTACCGACCGCGGTACTCACGTCTTAAAAATTATCAAAAATTCTCGCGAAAGAAGGTTAAAGTTTTCTTAAATAAAAAAAAATCTTATCTTTATTTACTTGCGGAGCTTTCGCTGCACGCCGGTGCGATCAGAATGATTCTCCTCGACTGGGCGATGAGGCGAGCGTGGGAGAGGCAGGGAAGAGGGTAAACACGTTAAACGGGAGACACACGACGCCCACGGGGTTCGCGCGCTCTCACGAATCCGTCGTTTCACTTGATAAGGTGGCGGGTCCGAGCCGATAGTGCACACGCGGCACTTTTTCCTCCGCCCTCGCCGTCCTGCTCGTGTGTACTCGTATGAACTATCGCAAGGGAAAGGGACTGTACAATTCGCGAATTAAATCGCACGGCCGGCTGATTTTTAACTGCAATCTCGGCACCGTCGCGCAGTGAACCTCTTTTTTTCCATTTTTTTTTTTTTTTATTCGTACAAGACGATAGTCAGTATGTTGGAGCAGAAAATCATTGTTATCCGGTAAACGAGCAGGCGCTTCCGGTAAACGGATGATAGATCGGAAAGGTGAAGGAACGTTGAAAAAAAAATAAAATAAAATAAATAAATAAATTTAAAAAAAAAAAATGGGGAAGTTTGGATATTTTTTTGCCGTGAAAACGCGGCCGAACTTCCGTTCATTCTTAAGCCCAAAATATTTATTTGTTGCTATCGAACCAATCATTAATTCCTTATCAATTATTTGGTGGATAAGCACTTTATTATTAAATGTAAAAAAAAGAGATACGATTGCAAAAGACTTCTCGATGGTATAAAAATCTGAAGATAAATTCATGCATATTAAAGATACCGAAAGATTTATTTCGCATAATAATAAGTCCAAAATCTTATGTAATGTTATAAAATAATATTATTATTATTAATCGTAGTACAAATTATTTTGTTGGTTCATTCGCTTTATAATAATAAAATGTTAACAGTTTCGATGCGAAGATTTTTTTTTTTTTTTTTTTTTTTTTTTTTTTTTTTTAACTGAAAGTTAACAGTTGTAGTATATAATAAATATTTGGATATTTTTGTAAAATAATTATGGGGCAAAAAATGTTGTGATAAATAAATTTTTATGAGTTTCAATGCGAAGATTTTTTTCTTTTGTTCCAGAAAGTTAACAGTTGCAGTTACAGAAATTTTTGGATATTTCTGTGAAATATTTCATGGCAAAAAATATTGGGATAAATAAATTTTTTAAAAGTCCGATTTCGAATAATCGGGAGATTGCTTAATATCATTAAATATTATATCCATAAATGCACACATATTGGCAGTTCGAGCGATTCAATCCTCGTCTCTATATTCGTTACCATGTAATGATATTTTCGATAATTAATTTCGGGTCGTAAATTAATATTATTATTATTAGTAGCAGTATAACAAATTCTTATTTCGTTGATTCATTCCTTTTATGATAATAAATGTTATCAGCTTCAATGCGAAGATTTTCTTTTTGCAACAGAAAGTTAACAGTTGCACTTAATAATAATGATAATAATAATAATAATAATAATAATAAATATTATTATTATTGGCATTGAAAATAATTATTTTGTTGCATCTTTCGTTTTATAATAATAAATTTCGTCACTTTCAATGCGAAGATTTTGTTTTGCAACAGAAAGTTAATAGCTGCACATATAGAAATGTTTGGATATTTTTGTTCAATAATCAATGTCAAAACAAAATTGGGCAATTCTTTTTTTTTTAAGTCCGACTTCGAATTATCGAGAGATGGCTTAATATCCTTAATATTATATCTATAATATAATAATAATAATAATAATAATAATAATAATAATAATAAATATTATTATTATTGGTATTGAAAATAATTATTTTGTTGCATGATTCGTTTTATGATAATAAATTTCGTCACTTTCAATGCGAAGATTTTGTTATGCAACAGAAAGTTAACAGCTGCACATATAGAAATTTTTGGATATTTTTGTTCAATAATCAGTCGAAAAAATATTGGGCAATTTTTTTTTTTTTTTTTTTTTTTTTTTTTTTTTCAAATTCCGATTTCGAATTATCGAGAGACGACTTAATATCCTCAACAATATATCCACGAATGCACACATATTGGCAGTTCGAGCGATTCGAGCCACGTCACGGAGAAGCGATCAAGACGAGCGCCTCGGATGTGGCGGGGATGACACAGATAGATTTCGCAGGGTGACACGCCGGAAAATTACTGTATATGATCCGGGTGCGTGGAAAATTGGAGCGTATATCCGGAGGAAATAGCGCGGCTATTCGCAAAACGAGGTAAAATTTATTCCGGATTTATGCTACCGGAGTGAAAATTAAACGGGATTTGCGGAAAACGCCGTTCATCGATTGGATACGTAGGGCTGAATGGAAGTATTGTCTGAAGCGGCGGTTAAGTCCCATTTGATTTAACGTCATTATCAAGGTGAAAATTAAATCAGAAATGTGAAAATCTGTTACGATCGTTAATCGGACGTGGAACATCCGTTCCGAATTGCTGCAGTGTCTTCGAACGCGGGGCAAAATGGACCCGTTTTCTTCACTTCAGATAACACTTGTCTTCAATCGATCCCCCCCCCCCCCCCCCCCAAAGACATCGTTAAAAAAAGTGGGAAACTCGTAAAAAACGATTTTCACAAATTCATCAATTTTTCGAGTACACCGATTTCTGGAAAAGCACTCAGTTTGGGAGGAATTTTTCCAATTAGATTTGCCAACCGCTAATTATGCAAACAATTAAAACTAACTTAAATTTTTAATGAAATTAAATATGTTAAAAAATATGCATTTAAAATACATTTGATAATATATCATTATAATTATTTTATATTTTATATTCATATCTAAAATCTCATATATATTTTTTTTGAAAGTTTAATGTTTAGTTGTCCTGAATTTTTTTTAATCCGGCCGATCCTTCTATGGGTTTCCATCCGAGACCTTGATAACTATTCCACTATTATACTATTCTGGTTCTATTTCGTGCGTCAGGGTGAGCGGTGAAAACTCATTTTTCGACCGGAAGTGACGTCACACCAGAAATACCTCACTTTCGGATTTAAACTCTCATTTCTCAACCAGAAGTGACATCACACCGGAAATACGTCACTTCCGACTTGGAAATCTCATTTTTCGACCGGAAGTGACGTCACACCGACAATCCGTCACTTCCGACTTGGAAATCTCATTGTTCAACCGGAAGTGACGTCATACCGGAAATACGTCACTTCCGACTTGCAAATCTCATTTTTCGGCCGGAAGTGACGTCACATCAGAAATACCTCACTTCCGGTTCGGTTAACTAATTTTCATACCCGTTACGTCACGTCCGGTTCGAAAATCTAATTTTTCGACCGGAAGTAACGTCCTACCGGAAATATCTCACTTTCGGTCCGGAAAACTGATTTTCTTATCGATAACGTCGCGTCAGGTTTGAAGATCTAATTTTTCCACCGGACATGGCGTCATACCGGAAATCTAAATTTACACTCTTTGAACTGCATAATCTACGGTCAAGGACGCGAAGCGCCCGAGCCACAGCAACAGTATAATATATTTTAATAGTATACAATAGTATATAATATTATATTCAACAGTATTATTATATAATTTTATTACTACAATGTAATTTAAGAGTATATAATAATACTATTATTATATATATAACATAAAAATGGTATTAATAGTATAATATATTTGAGAACATGACATTTTCATTGCCGAGAGGTAAGTTGAAAATATTCCTAAGAAATGATTTCCGGCTGGCTGAGTTCGGTAGTTGAACAAGTTGGTTTCTCATTATATATTTATGGTTTGACCGGAGCGCTGCTCTTGAGAAGTGAAAAAAAAAAAAAAAAAAAAAAAAAAAAAAAGGCCTGGGACGAATTTAGGAGCCGAAGCGGCGGTGCGAGTGACGAGCGTTATGGCCCGTAAAAGAATAACGATAGGTTGGTGACGACACTCTACTGTATGCATACTTTCGTTGCATGCATATATCCATATGCGGGATTATGCACGAGCGGAGTAACGGCCCAGGGCAAGGAGAACGCTGATGCGAACGACGCTGTAATAATTGACGAAAACGAGCGCAGGAGGACGTCCGGAATACAACGAAGCGCTTACATGCCGAGCACCATTTTCTTCGTTCTCCTGCAGCTCTCCGTGTTCTCCGGGTTACGCGGACAGAGCGGTACAACAACCCGATCATAAACCACACTGTAGCGACGTAACTCCCGTAAATAGAAGCACGGGCTTCCGGTTGCCAGCCCCGGGCGTACACGAACCCTCGGGTAAGGCCGTGAAGATATATTTTATGAAAGTTTCGAAGATATCTCAGTCGACAATTTGATGCAAATTTCATTAGCTAGATGTGAAACGAAACGTTTCTTTTTTTTTTTTGTGCTCAAAGATTCAAACTTTTTACGGCCGAATTTTCCGACCCTTCGAGTTGCATCCTTCCGGTACGACTCTCGGTGTCGCGTTTGTTTGTGATTTTATCGTGAACACTAAACTCAACTTCCTCTTTCAAGGGTGACCTTGAAAATCACAGCTCGAGACTTTGTCACTTCGGACCTTCACAGTTGCCTCCAATTCGCATATTTCCGGCTCAAAACACTCGCTATGCGTCTGTTTATTCTCAAGTTTCTAAATTTGACCTTTGATGACCTTGAAAGTCACAGTTGTTGTTTTTCTGGGATTTCGGAATTGGGCAAGTTTTTGTCACAAATCCCACATTTAGGGTATAGAATTATCGCTGTCAATCCATCCACTAATTTCCAATAGCATGTTACATACCCAACATGACCTCCAACATTGTGTTTTCCGATTCCACTGTTCTGTCTCTCAGCTCAGCAGGCTACGGCTGAAGCCCCGCTGACCCTCTCCGGTTCCCAATTCCCTGCCCACTCCTACTCCTTCCATTCGCCATAATCCATGTACCCACCTGAATTAACCACATCGCCAATGCCGTGCTTGTTCATCGTTGTCCAACATGACCTCATACCCAGCCCCTAAGTTGATCAGTGATCACCATGTTCCATTGGTAACCAAAAAAAATATGCCATATTTTCCATCATCAGCGTTACAGCCGGTCCAGTGACTGTATGAACCGAGAAGGGTAGAGCTGTGGACAAGCGCGATGTATACTTTAGCCTTACCGCATGTGCTATCCGATATCCTTGCTTACGGTTCTGTGTCGCTGCGATGCGCTGCGTTACGGCTCTCAGTTTACGTTTACGGATAATCTCTGGGATGGACCATCTCCAAGATGGACAATCTCCAAGATGGACCATCCCCGAGAAGGACCATCTCCATGATGGACAATCTCCAAGATGGACAATATCCAAGATGAACCATCTCTAAGATGGACCAACCCCGAGAAGGACCATCTCCAAGATGGACAATCTCCAAGATGGACAATATCCAAGATGAACCATCGCCAACATGGACCATCTCCAAGATGAACCATCTCGAACATGGACCATCTCCAAGACGAACCATCTCCAAGATGCACCATCTCCAAGATGGACAATCTCCAAGATGGAGCATCTCCAAGATGGACCATCCCCGAGAGGGACCATCTCCAAGATGGACAATCTCCAAGACGGACAATATCCAAGATGAACCATCTCTAAGATGGACCAACCCCGAGAAGGACCATCTCCAAGATGGACAATCTCCAAGATGGACCATCTCCAACATGAACCATCTCCAACATGAACCATCTCCAACATGAACCATCTCCAACATGAACCATCTCCAACATGAACAATCTCCAACATGAACCATCTCCAACACGAACCATCTTCAACATGAACCGTCTTCAACATGAACTATCTTCAACATGAACCATCTTCAACATGAACCGTCTTCAACATGAACTATCTTCAACATGAACCGTCTTCAACATGAACTATCTTCAACATGAACCATCGCCAACATGAACCATCGCCAACATCAACCATCTCCAAAATGAACCATTATAAAGATAGACCATTCCCAAGATCGATCATGCCTAAAATGGATCACGTCTACGATGGACGATTTCCAAGACGTGTCCATTTCCAAGATATACAATCTTCAAGATAGTTTATATCCAAGATGAATCATCTCTAAGATCAATCATCTCCAAGATGAACCAATTCTAAGAGTGTCCAAAATCGTCCATCTCCATATATAGACTATCTCCAAGATGCGTCATCTCCTTGTTGTTCATCGCTGTCCAACATGACCTCATAATCAGCCTCTAAGCCGATCAATGATCACCATGTTCCATTGGTCCCAGAATAAAAAAATCTGCCACATTGTTCATCAGCAGCGTTACAGCGGCTTCCGTGACCCTGTGGACCTAGAGCCTGAGAGCTTTTGCCAAGCTCACTGTATACTTTAGCCTCACCGCATGTGCCATCCGATATCCTTGCTTATCTCCCGCTGGTTCCGCTGGTCCCGCTTATGGTTCTGTTTCGCTGCGATGCGTCGGACTCCGTTATGCGCGAAAGCTCTCTCGTTTCGCAATGAACGCGTTAGGGCGCTCGGTTTACGACGCGCGTTGGGCAACAGGATGGAAATTACGCGGTGCACGCCGTGTTCGGCTCGTACCACGTCGTGAGTCCTCTACAATGTTCCACGCTGATGTATACAGACGCATACGGGCCGGCGTTCGCCAACGCGATGTGTGTTGATCGCCGGATACCCGTCGGATTCCAACGAGCTTTTCGCCCGAGTAGGATCCTGTGTGGATCCACATGATTCTCTACTCGTATTGGCGAGTACCGAGTTTGCGGCTACGCTTCAGTATCCAGAGTAAAGCTCCCGCTGGCAATGTGCTGGCAACGTGCGTGGGCCAAACGTACGCATGGTTTCGGCAACGCTGACGCGCCACATTGTTTGAGAACCGCGAAGCACGCGGCGGTCGTGCGCGGATGAGGAATTCACAACACATTGACCCGACAATGTTGAGGTTAGTTAAACCCAGCCGGGTCTTTGGATCTATGCTTCTCAACATACCGGATGTTGTAGTGGGTGACTCGGATTTTTCGAAAAGATGTTGTTGCTATGATTGTGCTTTTTTCAATGTCGTAGGAAAGAATTGGTTTGTCTTACGATTGTTTCATCTTAGAATTGGTTCATCTTAAAATTGGGTCATTTTAGAATTGGTTCATTTTAGAATTGGTTCATCTTAGAATTGGTTCATCTTAGAATTGGTTCATCTTAGAATTGGTTCATCTTAGAATTGGTTCATCTTAGAATTGGTTCATCTTAGAATTGGTTCATCTTAGAATTGGTTCATCTTAGAATTGGTCCATCCTAGATATTGACCACTTTGGAGATGGTCCATCTTGGAGATTTTCCATTTTTCGGATGTTCAATATTGTCGATTAGTAATCTTTCAACATATTAGCGAAAAACTGGATGGAATTTGAATCCTGTGACTGCTCACCGCTGCAGGATTTAATTCCAAGTTGATGATTTCCCAAAAAAAATTTCCAGACCACATACTTCAATGTACTTTTTCGAAACGTATGCGTGGATGCTACAACTCTCATTCTCGATGTTGGAGTCACGCGAAAGGGGATAATGGACGAGTGGCGTGAATTCGTCGCGAGTAACGGTAAGAGTCCCGGCGACTAATTATCCCACTTACCAATTCTTTTCATTCGTACGAATTGTAATAGGAATAAGTGGAGCAGATACTACAAAGATAATGCGAATGAAATGATAAAACATTGCGGTCGTCGGGTTAGAGTTGTTCAATTAGGGGAATTGGGGTCGTAGTGAAAATGAAAATGGAAAAGGGTCGGAGGGATAATTAGCTCATTTCCAAGACACGACGAGGGCACTTGGCGACCTTGAAGACCCACGGATGGTCAAAGGTCGCAGACAGATTAATTTTTTTTTTTTTTTTTTTTTTTTACCAGAACCGCAGCCTAAAAACGCCCTAGAGAAAAACTGAAGCTTCATTTTTGCCCAAATAATACCGTCCTGCCGATTTCAAATAGGTGCACTTTCAAAGAATTATCCACATACGAATCCATATAAAGCCATTATCCATATACGCAGATGACTCATCTTGGAGATAGTCTATATATGAAGATGAGGCATCTTACAGGTGGCCCATCTTGAAGATGGTGCAGCTTAGAGTTCGACCTTTTTGGAGATAGTCCATCTTGGAGATGAACACTCTTAGCATAGATTCATCTTGGAGATAAACTATCTTAATGATAGTCCATCTTAGAAATGGTCCATTACAAAGACAGACCATCAAAGGTGGATCATCTTGGGGATGGTCTATCTTTATAATGGTCCATCTTAGGGAGTGAACATTTTAGAGACGGTTCATCTTAGAGATTGAGCATTTCGGAGATGGTCCATCTTGGAGATGGTCCATCTTAGAGATTGAGCATTTCGGCGATGGTCCATCTTGGCGATGGTTCATCTTGGAGATGGTCCATCTTGGCGATGGTTCATCTTGGAGATGGTCCACCT
Organism: Amblyjoppa fuscipennis; assembly: GCA_963575735.1. NCBI lineage: Eukaryota > Metazoa > Arthropoda > Insecta > Hymenoptera > Ichneumonidae > Amblyjoppa > Amblyjoppa fuscipennis. Next base: position 18,437,850 of record OY754490.1, on the reverse strand, counting down.
TGAAGATGATCCACCTTGGAGATGGTCCATATTGAAGATGGTCCATCTTGGAGATGGTCCGTATTGCAGGTGGTCCATATTGGAGATGGTCCATCTTGGAGATGGTCCATATTGCAGATGGTCCAAATTGCAGATAGTCCATATTTTATATGGTCCATATTGAAGATGGTCCATCTTGGAGATGGTCCATATTGCAGATGGTCCCTATTGCAGATGGTCCATATTGAAGATGGTCCCTTTTGGAGAAAGTGGATCTTGGCGATGTTTCATTTCGAAAGTGAGACACCTTGGCGATGAGGATATCGTGGAAATGAGACCTCTTGGTACATCTTGAAGATGTGCCATCGGTGTCAACGGGAACATAGCTCCCCGAGACATATTAATCATCTTCACTCTAGAACTCCGATAAAACTGCCTCAACGTCTGTTGCTCCTGTGGATAACCCCATCCATCATTACACCATTTGACCAGCAATTAATTTTCCCGTTCCCACAACCACGTTACACTACGTGGTTGCTTCGTCTCTGTGTGTCGCTAACGATCAATGTTAAGCCCAACGATGCAAGCAGTTCGTTTGTTTCCCTCGTTAGTCTTCTCCCAATCTCTCCTGACTCGTTAGTACAAAGCTGCATTCCAGCTTCACTGTGCACATTCTACCGTGGCATGTTATATGTCTGGATGCTGGTACGCCAGGGCGAGCTGGATATCTCCGTAAACTTCAGTTATACCACAGCCAGTTACGTTGTGATACCGAAGTAACATATAGAATACATTTTGAACGACATCCACTCGTGGATCCACGTTGCACTCAGCAATTACAAGGATTTCCACGAATCCGGAAGCGCAACATTCACAGAGAAATACGTTCACCTGTATCTGGCTGAAATGTTCTGGCTCTTTCACTGCTAATTCCCTCTTCGGATCCTCGCAGAAGGATTCTTCCACGGGATTCCGGTTGTATCTTGATCTTTCCCGCGCCCTGTCGTTAATTAGAGCCCAAATGTCTTCTCGTCGATTCTCGGCAAACGTTCACGCCTGCGACGCCGGCTGCTAGAAGGTAACGGTGAAGAAATAGAGAAGAAGTGAAGGAAACCACGGTTAGAATGAACGAGAACGAGGACTCGTTCACCTGTAGAAATTAATTCCGCCCGAGGAGGTTTAATCACAGTTCGCCCGAACTAACCACCAAGGGTCAAAAGGGCCATGCCAGCCAAGTTTATCTCGCTCGTATAACGAAAGTGAAGTGCTGCAACGTAACGGAGAATGGATCGTGATGAGAAGCGTTACTGAAGAAAAGAAGAACGCCGGCTGGAGACGACGTAGCGGAGAGAGAACTGAGGAAATTAAAGTAGACCGCCAGAGAAGAGTGCAATAAGGAACAATCGTTGGATGGGCATTTTTTTCGCCACCGACTAGTCATTAGCCACGTTCTTGGTATTGACTACTGCTCAATGCGTTGATATCTTATTGGCTACGGTCTACTGTTTTGGCAACTGACTATTGTATTGTCCAATATATTGGCTATTGACTACTGTATTGTCCAACATATTGACCATTGGCTCTAACATGGTGTCCAATAAATTGGCTATTGAGAACCATATCGTCTAAGGTATTGACCATTGGCCATTGGAGAAATGTTCTGGCGATTGGTCGTGTTGACCAATATCAAGCATAGAATTGATTAATCATAGAATTGGTTCATGTTTGAATTGGTTCATCTTTGAATTGGTTCATCTTTGAATTGGTTCATCTTTGAATTGGTTCATCTTTGAATTGGTTCAACTTTGAATTGCTTCATCTTAGAATTGGTTAACATTCACAAAACACGTGAAAAAAATATATAAATGTACAGAAATCTAAGGTAGTCCTCATTGCACCTGGAATGAAGCTACCCTTCGGCTGTGAAAAATGTTGACGATGAAGGGATTATTCGACTTCTTTGTGCCAATAACTGTACCGCACCCAGGAAGAGATGGGGTAATCCATTTCTCGACGGATACGCGAGAGACCGCGATCTTCACGATGCGAACGACCTGTCGTTGGACACCTTAACGACTTCTCCCGCAGGCTGCACCGGAGCCCAGACTTTCCCTCTTCCTATCCCTCACTCCCCCAATCCTCGCGACTGAAAACTTTGGCATTGTAATCTGAGGACTGTCGTTTCTTCCCCCTCGTTCCCTGGGTTTTCCACGCCGCTCCCCGTCCCTTCTCCCGACGTGGCCCTCCGCTCATCGCTCTCGCGTACTCCACCAAGTTTTCTTTTCGTCGCATTTCGCGACGCGGAACTCACTTCTGCTCATCATCACGATCTTCCTTACCTTACCCAAACAACTCTTGCGCGATAATTAAAGGGAGAATTGTTCTCGTCGCACTCGTCGCGTCCTGAAAATAACCCACGAGTCGACCGTCCAAACTTCTGCCCGCGGTGTCAACTTAAATCGCGCGCAGAGTCTGGTACCATGGTACTGTTTCCACTACTACCACTACGGCTGCGACAACCGGCAGGCTGCACCATTTCTCTCTCTCTCTCTCGTAATTCCTGCTGGTATCTTCTTTCGCCGGTTCTTCCTTTCTCGTCGACAGAAGTCTTCCACAATTTACTTGTTCCTCCGAATCCCACTGAGTCTAGCGAGCTCGTCTGGCAAGGATATTGTCGAACGTCTCGGCTGGATACGTCAAAGCTGTTGTTACAAGGAGAAACGGACGAGGGAACTCGACGCGCTATTGTAGGATTGCAGGATGGAGCTTCGTAGTATTGAAGGTACAGCTATTGGCAACACATAATTGGCAATCCGTATATACGGCTCTCTCAAGATGAATCATTTCTGGGATGAAGCATCTCCAAGATAAACCCCCACCAAGGTGAATCATCACCAAGATGTGCCATCACCAAGATGGACCATCACCAAGATGTGCCATCACCAAGATGAGCCATCACCGAGATGGACTATCATCGAGATGGACCGTCACCGAGATCGACCATCACCAAGATGGACCATGTCCAAGAGGAAACATCACAAAGATGGACCATCACCAAGATGGATCATCACCAAGATTGACCAACACCAAGATCGACCATCCCCACGATGGACCATCACCAAGATGGACCATCGCCAAGATTAACCAACACCAAGATGGACCATCCTCACGACGGAACATCACCAAGATGGACCGTCACCAAGATGGTCCATCACCAAGATGAATCATCTTTAAGATGGACCATCACCAAGAGAACCATCTTTAAGATGGACCATCACCAAGAGAACCATCTTTAAGTCGGACCAGTATCTGAAAATATTATCTGCAAGACTTAAAATGTAACAATTTACTTTTCAAATTTTTCGCAACATACGGAGGCAGTCTCGTTACCTTTGAGCATAAAAATTTTGCATATAAATTTGAATGGACTCTATAACGATATCGAACGGTTTATCGAAGAAATTTAAGCCGGGAGCTCAAAGGAGACGAGAGAGGGATGATGCTCGATGAGGGAATTCGATTCAACCGGAAAACGGTTTGTCAAATTGAGTTTACTCCTGATGGTTCGATGCGCCCGCTCTTCGTCTCTTCGATTCCCGGCATATAATTTGTAATTCAAATGAAAAATCGATGGCGTTACGATGTTTGCGGTATGCGGATGGAAGCGACGACGACGACGACGACGACTTTGTGCTCGGGCAGGCGGTAAACGGACTCTCGTTTATGGAGCACTAAGCCCGACCCCCGTCCCTGGCTCCCTCGGATGCGCGTACGATGACGTAGTGATGTGTTTCCTCTAGCCTCGCCACCGGATCGACCCAAAAATCCACTCAACCTTTTCCAGCAAGCCCGTCTCTCGCTCTTCTTGCTCTTCCTGGTCCTCCAGACTTCTGTGCTCACTCTCGATCACGGCTACCACGACGGCGAGGGGTCCCGGCTGAAGAAAGGTTCGCATTAGCAACGACCATTCCGGTAGTCCGCCAAGGAATGTCCAGATCCTCGGAAAAGTCAATATGGGTCATCGTCGAGCCGCGAAAATAGACCGTAGATCCAATTAAACGGGACAGAGCGATCCAATTCCATGATCTTACGCCGGTTCGCCGGTAGCCCGACCAGCGCTGCGGATTCGAGGCAAGACATCACAACGAGGAAACCAGTTTGGGGATGAGTCTCGAATGAAAGGGAGGCGCCGGACCAGCTGGCGGAGTTTCAGACGCCCTCCCGTACCTCTTCCTGGTCCATTCATTGTTTATACGCTCAGGACGGAAGTTTTCCCAGTAACGTGCAGAGAACCGAAGTCCTGAGTAAATTGATGCGCCCCCACTTTTGTCGACCTCCAGCATACACTCGACAGACAAAAATAGTTGAGAGGGTGGGAAAGTGTACTTTGGGTTGGTAGAGAAAGAATATTGACATGGTCCGTGATCAGTAGAGTCAGAGGACCTGGATTACTACCATGTGTGAGGAAGTGGAAGAAGCTCTGACCTGTTTGGTAGGGACTGTTGAATTCGCTGACACACCGATTTTTGTGAGAATTGTGAACTTGAGCGAAGATGGCAGAACAATACAGAAACAAACTGTTGTCGTAGATAAGGATGTTCCTTCTTGATGATGGTCGAGATGTTCCTTCTTGATGACGATCCATCTTGCAGATGTTCCTTCTTGGTGATCGTCCATCTTGGAAATGTTCGATCTTGACGATGGTTCATCTTGGAGATGTTCCTCCTGGACGATGGTCCATCTTGGAGATGTTCCTTCTTGATGATGGTCCATCTCGGGGATGTTCCTTCTTGATGATGGTCCATCTTGGAGATGTTCTTTCTTCATGATGATCCATTTTGCAGACGTTCCTTCTTGCTGATAGTCTTGATGATCTTGGAAATGTACGATCTTGATGATGGTTCATCTTGGTGATGTTCCTTCTTGATGATGATACATCTTGGAGATGTTCCTTCTTGATGATGGTCCATCTTGGAGATGTTCCTTCTTGATGATGGTCCATCTTGGAGATGTTCTTTCTTCATGATGATCCATTTTGCAGATGTTCCTTCTTGGTGATAGTCTTGGTGATCTTGGAAATGTTCGATCTTGATGATGGTTCATCTTGGAGATGTTCCTTCTTGATGATGATACATCTTGGAGATGTTCCTACTTGATGATGGTCCATCTTGGAAATGTTTCTTCTTGATGATGGTCCATCTTTGAGATGTTTCTCCATGATGATGTACCTTCTAGTTGCTGTTCCATCCTACTTTTTGTTCTTTCCTATTGACTTTCCTTTCCCGTTGATCATCCATCTTGGAAATGGTCTATCCTAGAGATATTCCACATCGGAAATAGTGCAACTTGGAGACGGTACATCTTGTAAATGATATTATGTTATTATGGCCACGAAAAAAATAATTCCACGGAAATCTGCCTCAAAATAAACTCAAACTAATCAAAAAAACATGGAGATTCCGGGACAAATAAAAATTACTGAAAGGCAATCACGGCATTCGCCAATTTCATAAAAATCCTTAAAACAAAAACGAATTTGCAATTAAAAAAAGAAAACCATTCGCCCTATGTGAAAAAATAACTCTCATCCCCGAAGTAAAAACTTTGCTCCAATGTACAATCCAATTGTCACTGAAATATGCATATTACGACATAAAAAAACGAAAAAAAAAACTATTTCAGACGTACATTCGAGTGCAAAATAGCAACGAAAAAAAAAAAAAAAAAATGCCGCCTCATATTCGTTCCTCGCTCGACGTAACATCGCAGAAGTAGGAAAGCCCGGACTCGAAAAAGAATTCCGCGTTCGCATTTAGTCGCGAGAGAGGATCGAGCTCGTGTAAAAAAAAAAGCGGGAGACGAACCCGCTGCGGGAGAGAAACAGGAACGTGGCCGGGTAATTCGCGACTCATTTAAATATTATAACGTTTTCTATGTGCGCCACTCTCTCTTGGGCCGACCGTACAAGCCCGGTAGCAGCTCAGGCCACAACTCCGACGGGAATATCCATGCTCATTGCTCTCGCGCGCTCTGCGCGATTTGCATACGTTACTTTAAGCGAAATTTCGAAACCGCGAGGGCTCAACGCTGCCGCTGTTTCGCGAGGCTCATTCAGTTCGCAGACATAGCGAAGCTCTCCTCGCCCTAGGAATATCGCACAGTTTCGCTGTACAGCCTTGTCAACCTTATCCACACGAGAATACCTACGTCGACCGCAGCAAGACGGAAGAGCGTAACTCCAGTGCATAAATGTGCGAGTTACGCCCTTCCGCTTCTCGGCGATCGTAAAGGCTACGTGTATACGCAGGGGAAAGCAGGGCAAAATGGAACAGTGCGGCAAAACGGGACAGTCGGGGAAAAACTTCAACTTTCCAATCCATCTTGGTGATGCTCCATCTTGATGATGCTCCATCTTGGTGATGCTCCATCTTGGTGATGCTCCATCTTGGTGATGCTCCGTCTTGGTGATGTTCCATCGTGGTGATGGTTCATCTTGGTGATGCTCCATCTTGGTGATGCTCCATCTTGGTGATGCTCCATCTATGTGATGCTCCATCTTGGTGATGCTCCATCTTGGTGATGCTCCATCTTGGTGATGCTCCATCTTGGTGATGCTCCATCTTGGTGATGTTCCATCGTGGTGATGGTTTATCTTGGTGATGGTTAATCTTGGGGATGGCTCATCTTAGTGATGGGTTCATCTTGGTGATGCTCCATCTTGATGATAGTCTATTTTGGTGACGGTCCATTTTGGTGATGGTCCATCGTGGTCATGGTCCATCGTGGTGACAGTCCATCTTGGTGACGGTCCATCTTGGCGACGGTCCATCTTGGTGACGGTCCATCTTTGTGATACTCCATCTTGGTGATGGTCCATCTTGGTGATGGTCCATCTTGGTGATGGTCCATCTTGGTGATGGACCATCTTGGTGAACGTCCACCTTGATGATGGTCCATCGTGGTGATGGTCCATCTTGGTGACGTTCCACCTTGGTGACGGTCCGTCTTGGTAACGGTCCATCTTGGTGATGGTTCATCTTGGTGATAGCCCATCTTGGTGACGGTCCATCTTGGTGACCGTCTGTCTTGGTGATGGTCTCATAACTTTTCGATGCCCTATTTTGTCCTAACGATACATCCGGATCTTCAACCCCGCTTTGCCCCACTCACCACCCCCACCGCTATTCAAAAGTTATTGGAAAATTGCGTTTTGCCCCATTATCCCTTTTTGCCCCACTGTCCCATTTTGCCCCGCTCTCCCCTACGGAGGATTCAGTGTATGCTATTGCGTCGAAATGTACGCCCTGCACTTCCTTCTGAAGTGCTAATTTGCATTGTTACTCCCGCGAGCGCTTCCCTCGTTGCGCCTTGTCTCTCGCCTCGGAGTGGACTCGATATTCCGTGGAGCGGCGGAGCTCCCCCTCGTTAAACCACCCGCCCATTCCTGATACCATCGGCGTTGTGTATCTATTTAGGTATTCGACGTCGATTCAATATTCGATCGGATTATCGGCTCCGACTCCGCCCTTCTCCGTCCTTGCATTTCCCAACGCCCTGGCAGAGCCGATGTTGACTCCGTACAATTAAGATACAAGCGGCGAAGGTCTAATAATGTTAATTGGAATTGTTCTGTCCGAGCGTGGAATCGACTGGGGCAAAGCTTTGGCTCTTATTCGAGGGGTGAATGTGGAATTCGCGGTCGAGTTTAGTTTTCGTTTTTTTTTTTTGGGGTTACTCATGCGCTCAATTTACATACAGAAATTACATAAGACTACAATTTGCTTTCACACAATGTACCGGTATTTCCCATTTCAAACTCGAGCATACAATACCAAAATTTAAAAGATTAATCTTTTCGGCAACTTCATCGACCGCACTTTCAATCGATACCTTAACGCCAGCTTAAACTCAATCGTCCTTTACTCGTCTCCGAAACTCTCGCATTTCCCTCCCTTTCGCCAATCCAACCGCCAAACGACGGGAAGAAATAACCGCGCGAGCGCATTGATATTCAGATGGGCTTTTTAAAATTCATACGCGACGATAGTCGACACGCTGCTGGTTAATTAAATTTACGATTACATATATATATACATACACACACACATACACACACATTACAATATACATAGAAACGCTGGCTGCGTTCGCTCGCCCGACGTTTCCGTCTCGTTACCGCTACGCTGGAAAGACCGTCTCTCCTTCCGTTCTCACCATTCAACCCCAAACCAATCCCACATCTCCGCCCTACGTATACAACCCAACCTTCTCCCGAGTTCCCGTAAGCCGATGCTGCTGTATACATGTACCTGTGACCTCCGACGCACAGGTTGAAGCCTCCTTCCCCCACTTTCACCCTCCCAACCCTCGGAGCCTTCCGATCCAGTCGAGCCCTCGAGGCCTCAACCTCCCCGCGTTATACCGCCTCCGTTACAAGGGGTTATTCTCCTGACATAAATCGATGCAAAAACGTCGCTCTCGACTCGGTTGGCTCGATCAAACGAACCGCTCTGCATTTCAAAGTCTGACCTATACCTTTCCTAGTTCCCTTCGCTGCCTACGTTCCCTTTGCCTATCTTCTTCATACGACGCCGCTCTCTCTGTGCTGTGAGCGCGGCGCGGTGGCTTTTTCTTTGAGGCTTTTTTCTATACTTTCCTCGGTATTTTATTATGCATTTTTCATCTTTCGCTCCTCAGTTATCTTTCGATGCTGGAATGGCTACGGTGTCGTGAGGATATAGGCAAATTTTGTAAAAATGGGCAACTATGTTGATGAACGCTCTGTCGGATGCTTATCTGTTTTCTTGATGTTCACAGAGTTCGCATGGAGTATTTCTATTGAGGGAATCAATGTTAATTCTACTGCTAGGTATATTGAGGCCCCACGTCACTGTCTCCAGATGGTGTAACGTTTCAGTCAAGATGTACCATCTATTCAATATACCATCTATTCAATGTACCATCTATTCAAATAAACAAAATAAAAAAAATCACCAAGATGTATCATCTTCAATGTGTACCATCTTCAATGTGTGCCATCTTCAATGTGTGCCATCTTCAATGTGTACCATCTTCAATGTGTACCATCTTCAATGTGTGCCATCTTCAATGTGTGCCATCTTCAATGTGTACCATCTTCAATGGGTATCATCTTCAATGTGTACCATCTTCAATGTGTACCATCTTCAATGTGTACCATCTTCAATGTGTACCATCTTCAATGTGTGCCTTCTTCAATGTGTACCATCTTCAATGTGTACCATCTTCAATGTGTACCATCTTCAATGTGTGCCATCTTTAATGTGTGCCATCTTCTATGTGTACCATCTTCAATGGGTATCATCTTCAATGTGTACCGTCTTCAATGTGTGCCATCTTCAATGTGTGCCATCTTCAATGTGTGCCATCTTCAATGTGTACCATCTTCAATGTGTGCCTTCTTCAATGTGTACCATCTTCAATGTGTACCATCTTCAATGTGTACCATCTTCAATGTATGCCTTCTTCAATGTGTACCATCTTCAATGTGTACCATCTTCAATGTGTACCATCTTTAATGTGTACCATCTTCAATGTGTACCATATTCAATGTGTACCATCTTCAATGTGTACCATCTTCAATGTGTACCATCTTCAATGTGTGCCATCTTCAATGTGTATCATCTTCAATGTGTATCATCTTCAATGTGTACCATCTTCAATGTGTACTATCTCAGAGATGTACCGTCTCAGAGATATAACATCACCAAAATGTACCATTTTCAAGGTGTAACATCACCAAAATGTACCATTTTCAAGGTGTACCATCTCCAAGATGTACCATTTCGATATAGGACAATTTCTAAGATGTCCAATCTCAACATGGGACAACCTTCAAGAAGTATCTCGAAATGGGCCAATATCCGAAATGTACCATCTAAAAATTCGACAATATCCAAGATATACCATCTAAAAATGGGACAATATCCAAAATGTACCATCTCAAAATGGGACAATCTCCACGACGTATCATCTCGACATGGAACAATCTCCGAGATGTCACTTTACTTCTCCATTATTGTCAATAGCAACGGTATCGTCACGCTATGGTAAAATTCGGTACGAGTCGACAATTATATCGACAAACGGTTCGCTGGCTTCGCAACTGCTTTCTCCATACTCAATCTCGATGACGTTTGCGTGTACCATTTCTATCATGAAGGAGAGACCACCTTAATTGTCCCTGTGCTTGGTATAGCGTGGCTTAAACGTGATGTCGTGAGGCACCTGTATTGAGCGCCGAAATCGTAACAGGCGAGGAAAAAATAGTGAACACTGTATTTTCGAGGGCGTATCTATAGTTACTGGTTTGTTATATCGCGTGGAAAAGAATAATGGTTTTTTTTTTTTTTTTTTTTTTTTCGAGACGACATGTAATGCGGATATTATTCAACGATAACCGTCGCTGTCAAAGTCGCAAATCTCAATTATTCTTCAGCCCGTATTTATCTACTCTATTTCGAGTTTTCATCTCCACACCACTTCATTCTCGTTAGTTGCATTACGTAAACTGTTCATCGACAACTCTGCCCTCAAATTCTTTGTTCGCAATTGTTGTTGGAAAATTTCATTCCAGGACAAAATAAACAACATATTCTATTTCATGTGGTAAATGTGAAGAAAAAAAAAACTATTTTGGACATAAAATAGGCCACGGGTCACTTCTCGATTTCCTGCTTGAGGATGCTTCGTTTCGGTTAGTGTGAGCGCAGTTCGAGGACGCTGTCGTGCAGCGATCGATTAACGGGTCGGGTCTATCGGAGGATTTAATCACTTCCGGCAGTTTGAGAAGTAAAATTTTCCAACAAACGGAACTCTCCTCGTCACGTGACAGATTACGTTGTCGTCAGTCGAGCTCGAAACGCCATCCGGTGAGGATGTCACTCCGTTATATCCACTTGCCAGTCTGCGCGTCGAACACCCGCGAACGAGCTACGACAACCGCTAAGGATATTAAGCATCCGAGATGCTTCTCGTCTAATTTTGTACGTGGAAGTTTATCGCGAAATGCACAACGTACCGCAATATAACCGCACGTGTTTCTACTCCGAAGCTGGTCGGGCGGGCTTCTGGAAAACATCGTTTAGATTATCTATCTTTGAAGATGCATAGAAATAAATCATTATCATAATATGGCTTTTCATTATAATTCTCTGAATATAAAAGGGGCCAAAAAAATAACAAAAAAATTTTAACATTTAACATCATTTTCTCGTACCGGTGTGTTTCGAGACCGATTACCGGAACTTCAATATGTCGCGATGTCAATTTTGGCTTCGAAATCTCGGCTTTCGACCACAAGTTACTTTAAACGGCGAAACGTCACTTCCGGTTTGAAGATAGCTTAGCTTTTAACCACAAGTGACTTTAAACGGCAAAACGTCACTTCCGGTTTGAAAATTTAATCTTTCAACCAGAAGTGTCTTCAAACGGCAAAACGTCACTTCCGGTTTGAAAATTTAATCTTTCAACCACAAGTGACTGCAAACGGCAAAACGTCACTTTTGGTTTCAAAATTTCATCTTTCAACCAGAAGTGACGTCAAAAGGGAAAACGTCACTTCCGGTTTGAAAATCTTGGTTGTTTTTTTTTTGCCAGAAGTGACGTCATACGGAAAAACGGAACCTCCAGTTTCTAAATCTCAGTTCTCAACGGAAAGTGACGTTATACGGGAAAACGTTACTTCCGGTTTGAAAGTCTTGTTTTTTTGACCGGAAGTGATGTCATTCGGAAAACGGCATTTCCGATTTGAAAATCACGTTTTTTTACCGGAAGTGAGGTCATGCGGGCAAAATGTCACTTCCGGTTTGAAAATCCCGTTTCTTGACCGGAAGTGAGGTCATGCGGGCAAAATGTCACTTCCGGTTTGAAAATCCCGTTTCTTGACCGGAAGTGAGGTCATGCGGGCAAAATGTCACTTCCGGTTTGAAAATCCCGTTTCATGACCGGAAGTGAGGTCATGCGGGCAAAATGTCACTTCCGGTTTGAAAATCCCGTTTCTTGACCGGAAGTGAGGTCATACGGGAAAACGTCACTTCCGGTTTGAAAATCTTGGTTGTTTTTTTTTACCAGAAGTGACGTCATACGGAAAAACGGAACTTTCAGTTTCTAAATCTCAGTTCTCAATGGAAAGTGACGTCATACGGAAAAACGGAACTTTCAGTTTCTAAATCTCAGTTCTCAATGGAAAGTGACGTCATACGGGAAAACGTCATCACTTCCGGTTTGAAAATCTTGTTTTTTTTTACCGGAACTGACGTCATTCGGAAAACGGCATTTCCGGTTTGAAAATCATGCTTTTTTTAAACCGGAAGTGACGTCATACGGGAAAACGTCACTTCCGGTTTGGAAGTCTCGGTTTTCGACCGGAAGTGACGTCATATGGAAAACAGCATTTCCGGTTTGAAAATCCCGTTTCTTGGCCGGAAGTGAGGTTTCATGCGGGCAAAATGTCACTTCCGGTTTGGAAATCTCGGTTTTCGAGCGGAAGTGACGTTTTCCCGTGTGACGTCACTCGTATTCCACTTCCGCCAAATTGAAGTAAACACTTGGTAGCGTCGCTCAAAAGAAAAAAAGAATCATTTTTTTTTGTTTTTTTTTTTTTGTTTTAGTACATGGCGTCTCGACGCTTCTCTTGGGCACCAATAAATCGCGAAAACTTTAGAATCAACGGTGGAGTAACGAAGGAGAAGAAAATAAAAATCGCGCTGTCTCGGGCCTGCTTCGTTGATTGCGCGAGCTAATTATCGCTCCCCCTCCAGAGTCTCGTTTGCGTCGTTACGTATTCAGTCGAACCTCGCCTAGCAGGTTCCAACTTTTCGCCCATTCTTCGCATATTTTTTCTTTTCTTTTTTTTTTTTTTTTTTTCTCCTCTTCTCCCAACTCGTACCTCAGTCGACTCGTTTCTCGCGATAATATCTCGAGCGACGACATCGAACCCGACACTATTGCTTCTCGCCATTAGCAACGGAAGCAAAAAAAAAAGAAAAAAAAATCTAAGGATTTATCTATATCCATCTATATCTATATGCATCGTCTCATTGAGAGTTTTGCCATAGAACGCCCGGTTCTTTATCTCATGGATCGACGATCGTTCGATATTTCAATAAAAAAAATCCTTCGTTACGCGTTTCCGGATCGCAGCCGAGGGGAAGTACGAGGCAATCATCGGATTCGTCGAAGTACTGGACGATCCCGTAGAGTTTCATCGATGCCGAACCAATCCTCATCGCGCGTAGTGAAAGGTTTCTATAATGGTCGACGGAGAACGTCTTTTGCCTTCGTTCGTCCTACGGGCGACGGGCCTGAGAGTACGAGGGGTTTTAGTCGCTCAATCACGTCAGCACTCGGGATAGCCGAAGGAGGGGCATATCGGCTCTTCATAGTCTGCTCGTCGCCCTCACGGTCTGGCGTCACTCTTTCGCGTCTCCGCGAAATACCCTCGTTTAATGTTTTAAGATTCCGCGCGTCCCGAGAAGCCCAATCATTAATAGCTGGAGTCGATGAATGCTTAATGAGGTCTCGCGGACCTCGGCGCGAAATAATTGGCTCTCGTTAGAGGAAAACTCTCGAAATATACGCCAAGTTAATTATTCACGAGTGTGAGTTTACAAGGGGTGAGACACTGCTAATATTAATACGAGTTAGGACCGAGTTTTTAGACGTTAGTTTGAACTCGAGTTCCCTCTTGAGATGGAACTTACGATCGAAGTTTGGTCCGAACTTGATTGCGTGCTTAAGCTTGAACTTAAGCTCGAACTTAAGTTTGACTTTAAGTTCGAAATTAAGTGTGATCTTATGTGTGAACTTAAGTTTGATCTCATGTTCGATTTTAAGTCTGCACTCAAAGTCAATTGTAGTTTGAGTTCTATCTTAAGTTCGAATTCAAGTTCAAACTCAAGATGAAACTCAAGATGAAACTCAAGATGAAACTCAAGATGAAACTCAAGATGAAACTCAAGATGAAACTCAAGATGAAACTCAAGATGAAACTCAAGATGAAACTCAAGATGAAACTCAAGATGAAACTCAAGATGAAACTCAAGATGAAACTCAAGATGAAACTCAAGATGAAACTCAAGATGAAACTCAAGATGAAACTCAAGCTGGCACTCAAGATGAAACTCAGGATGAAACTCGAGATGAAACTCGAGATGAAACTCGAGATGGAACTCGAGATGAAACTCGAGATGGAACTCGAGATGAAACTCGAGATGAAACCCGAGATGAAACTCAAGATGAAACTCAAGATCAAACTCAAGATGAAACTCAAGATCAAACTCAAGATCAAACTCAAGATCAAACTCAAGATCAAACTCAAGATCAAACTCAAGATCAAACTCAAGATCAAACTCAAGATCAAACTCAAGATCAAACTCAAGATCAAACTCAAGATCAAACTCAAGATCAAATTCAAGATCAAATTCAAGATCAAACTCAAGATCAAACTCAAGATCAAACTCAAGATCAAACTCAAGATCAAACTCAAGATCAAACTCAAGATCAAACTCAAGATCAAACTCAAGATCAAACTCAAGATCAAACTCAAGATCAAACTCAAGATCAAACTCAAGATCAAACTCAAGATCAAACTCAAGATCAAACTCAAGATCAAACTCAAGATCAAACTCAAGATCAAACTCAAGATCAAACTCAAGATCAAACTCAAGATCAAACTCAAGATCAAACTCAAGATCAAACTCAAGATCAAACTCAAGATCAAACTCAAACACGAAATAATTTTTGAACTAATGTTCGATAGTAAGTTCGAACTTAAGATAGATCGTGAGTACGCAATGAAGTCCGTGCCGAACGTTTGATATTTAAGTTCGATCCCAAGTTCAAACTAATGTCTTAAGATCACTCTTGAGCTCGAACTTAAGGTTGAAGTTTGATCTTAAGTTAAGACTTAAGGTTGATCTTAAGTTTAGACTTAAAATTGATCTTAATTTCGGACGTAAGTTTGATTTTAAGTTTGGACTCATAGTTTGAGCTCAAGGTCGGTCTTAAGTTTGATCTTAAATCGGCACTTAAGTTTAATCTTAAGTTCGGACTTAAGTTAGATATTAAGTTCGAACTTAAGTTTGATCGTGAGTTCAATCTCAAGTTTAAAATAATCTCTTAAAATTCGACACTTAGTCTCGATGTTGCGGTGACGGAGTGTGGGGTGTATTATACTAATCGATTACATCGCACCGGAAGTGGTCCCCAACGCTCCGTCTCTGCTAACTCTCGTTGCTCACTATAAGCATGTACCGACTATGATGGCAGGCCGCGTCGAAGCGAGCAGCTAGTTTCGCCCAGTAAAGTCCAAGGGTGTTATTATTAGCGGTGGCCGGTGTACGGCTACGTGCCGCGAGAGGAGAGCGCGCTGACGCGAAGGAGACGCCTTTCCTCGCTCGAGCGTGATCCGATCGTTCACTTCACACTCGTGTAAGTTCCAGGCACGGCCCGGCTACGATATTGTACTTTAATGCCAGCGCTTCGTGGCTTATGTACTTTCAGTGCTATGGCCGCACACACATCCGCGTAGACGCGCCGTGGATATGGCACGGTTACGTACTTGTGCGCATGCATAATGACACGCTTCGATGACAAAGGAAAAGAGTCATGCGGAGGTACGAAGCGAAAAAGAGCGCACAGGCCAGAGAAACAAATAACCAAAAAAAAAAAAAAAAATGTTCGATACACGCGCTTTCGCACACCGTTGAGTATCGCAGAGGTTATTTGCAGTGTCTTTGACGAGCTAAGACAAGTTTACAAAAAAAAAAGTTACAAAAAAAAAACGAGCTGAAACGAGTAAAAACTAGTTGCGATACGCAAGACGACGTAAGAGAGCATTAAAGACAGGTTATAATTAGCTGAAACAAGTATGAAACCAATGGGAACAGGTTATAACAAGGAAAAACACGTAAATACAAGTGAAAAGTGGTCTCTTTACTATAACGTGGAAGAAACGAGCGCAAATGAGTTATGACAAGTTGAAACACTCTCGAAATCATTAAAACGGTTTATAACAAGTTAAATCACTTATGAAACCGGTAAGAACAGGTTGTAACGATTAGGAACATGAAAGAACCATCGGAAGGAAGTTTTGAACAGGTAAAACTATTTAAGAATCAGTGAAACAATTTGTAACGCGTAAAAACATGCACGACACCATTGAGACAAGTTATAACAAGTGGGAATATAAATGAACCATCAGAAACAAGTTACAATATGTAAAACTACTTAAGAATCAGCTAAACTATTTATAGCGCGTAAGAAAACGTAAAAAAAACAAGTGAAAAATTGTGTTTATTAAATCACTGAAGAAACGAGCGCAAATAAGTTATTACAAGTTAAAACACTCGCGAGATCATTGAAACAAGTTGGAACAAGTTAAATCACTGACGAAACCAGTTAGAACAGATTATAACGAGTAGAAACATGAAAGAACCATCAGAAACAAGTTACAACAAGTAAAACTACTTAAGAATCAGTGAAACAATTTATAACGCCTAAAAACACGCTGGAAACCATTAAAACAATTTACAACAAGTTGAATCACTTGCGAAACCAGTAAGAACAGGTTGTAACAAGTAAAACTATTTAAGAACCAGTGAAACAATTTATAACGCCGAAAAACACGCTGAAACCACTAAAACAAGTTATAACAACTAAAACTACTTAAAAACCAGTGAAACAATTAATAACAAGTAAAAACACATAAAAACAAGTGAAAACTGGTTAGTTCGTTTATCTACTATCTTCGGTGAACGTCAGGAGTACACAGAGAGGCCGAAGACAGTGGAATTTGTAAGCTTCGCGCGATACAAATGCGATACCATCCAATAATTATCAAACACTCGTGAGCGTCAATCGATCTCGATCGTTTTACAAGGCCGATTTCGCTGCGTCCATCGCGCTGACTGGCAAGACTACCAATTAAAGTTTCGCCCGGACTGTAATTGCGAGCGACGCTTGTGCAGTCGGGCCTGTGCTGTGCTGCATTGGCCCCGAGGGAAATAAGCGCGTCGATGCCGTGTGCACATCTGCACCAGCAGAAACAGCAACGGTGTCGAGAGAGCTCCGGTTCTTCGCTCATCTTTTTACTCTTCTAGTTCTCCCCTTTTCACCCCCTCCCAACCTGGTGTTATCCTTCCAACACTTGTTTCGTCGACCTTTTGTTTCTCTCCTTCGCTATTTTTTCGACCCGCGCTTTTCACCGACTCTCTCGTAACCCTCCCAATCCCGGTTGAACTCTTCCTCTCTCTCTCATTTCACCGGGGTTTTGTGGTTGGTTTCTTGACCACCGATGGGCTATTCTCGTTTATTTGAATTCAGCGATTGCTCGTTTATCTTGTCCCAGGGACTTCTCTCTGGCAATTGGGCCGCTTTTCGTAACATGTTTCAATTTGTTACCAACATGTTTTCTACCTTGTTGTAATCTGTTTGACATCGTTGTAACCTATTTGACACTGTTATAACCTGTTTGACACTGTTATAACAGGGTTTGACACAGTTATAACCTGTTTGGCATTGTTATAACTTGTTTGACACTGTTATAACCTATTTGGCATTGTTATAACTTGTTTGACATTTTTATAACCTGTTTGGCATTATTATAATCTGTTTGACATTGTTATAAACTGTTTGGCATCGCTATAACCTGTTTGACATTGTTACAACCTGTTTGGCATTGTTATAACTTGTTTGACATTGTTATAACCTGTTTGGCATTATCATGATCTGTTTGGCATTGCTATAACCTGTTTGAGACGGTTATAACCTGTTTGGCATTGTTATAACTTGTTTGACATTGTTATAACCTGTTTGGCATTGTTATAACCTGTTTGACGTTGTTATAACTTGTTTGACATTGTTATAACCTGTTTAACACTGTTATAACCTGTTTGACATTGTTATAGCCTGTTTACCATTGCTATAACCTATTTTAATTTGTTGTACTTTGTTCCAACTTGTTATAAAGTCTTTTAGACACCATAAAAGCGCGGCAGCACAATATTATCGGCTTTAAATTACGCGGCGGAGTGCAATAAATAATAGTTTGATGCAAATTGCGAGTTAATATTAAACAGAATATTAATTAAAGTAGTGGTTTGCTCGAATCGCAAAAGTGGGCCATTCGAATGAACTCAATATGAATTTTTGACTGTCAGACATGTTCATTGTACTGGTTAATATTTCACAAGGATTTGCTCGGATTTTCATGTATCGTTTAATCATTGGCGATGACCTAATGAATATAAACTTATCGCATCCAACACATTTTTATGCGCAAATTTATAATTTTTTTTATGTGACATATTAAAAACTTAGCTTTACATTTGTCATTCACTGATTAATAAGGCAAAGCTCTTGATTTAGTTCCCTTCGAGTCTCAACACCGGTCGTTGGAGGAAAACCAATTTAGTGCAGATCTGAGGTCACAGTGGAATTCCAAATACGGTTTCTCCAAATCCAATCCAATCCAACATCCCGAATCAAGCGGATAATGAGGAACATAAGTTAGTCAAGGCTCGACGGTGTTCATTGGGATAATGCGAACCGCGATTTCCAATACCGCTTCCCTGGATGGGTCCAAAACCCAAGAGATACCTCGCTCTGCGGTTCATTGCAGCTGCAGGGAAGACGGTGAAGCTTCAGGAATTTGATACAAATCCAGGCGAACGTAGAGCCGCAAGATCTCTATCGGTCTGCTGTACGCAACACCACTGTACGGTATTCCATATCACCTGGTAGGCCCTATCACTTGTTAGGCCATATCACCAGGTTGGCCATATTACTTGTTGGGCCATATCACTTGTTAGGCCATATCAGTTGTTAGGTCATATCACTTGTTAGGCCAATCACCTGGCAGGTCATATCACCTAATAGGCCATGTAACTTGGTAGGCCATATAACTTGTTAGGTCATATTACCTGGTAGGTCATATCACTTGGTATGCCACATCACTTGGTAGGTCATATCACTTGGTATGCCACATCACTTGGTATGCCACATCACCTGGTAGGCCACATCACCTGGTATGCCACATCTCCTGGTTGACGATATCAGCTCGTAGGCGATGTCGTCTATCAGGGTGAAAAAGACAAACCAGCAACGGCTGCTTTGTCCTTTTCGCTCTCGCCAAATTACATCGAGACATCTTGAGGCAAAAGTACGTACAAATGACGTAGAAGATGTCACGAACAAAAGTACGCTGATTCGCATCAAGATTGCATGATGACGTGAACTGCGACAACTTAATCGTATCTCCGATCTATCTAACTCGGTATTGTCGTGACCAACTCGGTCAATATCGGTCTTGTCGTGAGCGATATTTCGTCTATCCGTCCATGTGCATCGATTTCGAAGTATCACAGCCAGTCTCGAAGCCTGCGAGTTTCCTAGGGTCAAAGTTCGTCGCGGGTCTCTCGACCTCACGTCGCGGTGGCTTAAAAGCGAGGAGACTTCTGCGTTCCTAATCCGCGACTCGGTCCGGAAGCATCGGTTCGCGCCAGTTGAAATTCGACGTCTATTAGCAAGTTTCGTGAAGCTGCTTAAATCTTTTCGCCTACTTCCCAAGATCTTTTCTTCGAGGGTACGGCGAGGGAGGAGGCGAAGGTGGAGGATGTGGCTTGCCAGATGTATTGGCTCTTGGGAGTTCGGGCCAGCCCGTATCTAAGTATACCCAGTTGGGCCGATGGTTCTCTCTTATTACTTCGGCAAACTCTTAAATACTCCGAGGCAGTGGAGAACTTTTAAATTCTAATAAATATTTAAGTTTCCCCGTCCCCGTCCGCCTCCTCATTGCGCCGAAGGAGCCGGCAACGAGGCAGGGAGCCGGTCCCTTATATCCTTGGTCGA
This sequence comes from Amblyjoppa fuscipennis, assembly GCA_963575735.1. Taxonomy (NCBI): domain Eukaryota; kingdom Metazoa; phylum Arthropoda; class Insecta; order Hymenoptera; family Ichneumonidae; genus Amblyjoppa; species Amblyjoppa fuscipennis. The sequence goes on along the minus strand of OY754490.1, from coordinate 18,417,981 downwards.
AGCGCCAACCTGTACAGATGGAAGGGTGGGCGCTGCCCACCCTTCCATTCGGGAGTTCGAGTGAACGGGGACTTCAACCCTGCCCGGCTTCCAGTTCGTTCGGTGGTCGCGTATTCCGTTCGGCAGACGAGGAACGAGACGCGAGACTCCTCTTTCACCGCGCGACCCTCCTCAGTGCGGCCTACCGCGCACCGACAATCTTCAGCCAACAGCATCCCCCATCACACCCTCGGAGCCTGGACTCGACTTTCAACTCCGCGGACCATCAATTTCCTTACTTTATGTGCACTTGCTTAATTTATTCTTGAATAGACTATATCCAACGACTCGGCTCCATGGAGAATAGTTCGGCCGACGGCGGGGAGTCTTCCTGGCTCCGAAAGTCGACAAGTAGATACCGAACACAGGATTGAAGTTGGTGAAACTAATGGGAAAGTCTTCGTAGCATTTCGTTAATCGCAAACGTTCACGGCAATCTGTATTATTTGGCAGGCCGTATCGCTCGACAAACAATATCATCAGGCAGGTCATATGGTTCGGCAGGCCAAGTCACCTAGTAGTTCATATTACCTCGCAAAGCGTGGGGTGATATCGTCTGATAGGAAATCATTCTGCAGACGATATCACCCTACAGGTAATATCCTCCGCAGGCAATATCATTCGGCAGGCAGTATCATTTGGTAAACAATATCACTTAGTAGGCCGTACCACCTGGTAGACAAAATATCACTTAGTAGGCCCTATGACCTGGTAGGCCACATGACCTGCTAGGCCACATGACCTGCTAGGCCACATGACCTGCTAGGTCACATGACCTGCTAGGCCACATGACCTGCTAGGCCACATGACCTGCTAGGCCACACGACCTGCTAGGCCACACGACCTGCTAGGCCACATGACCTGCTAGGCCACATGACTTGCTAGGCCACATGACCTGCTAGGCCACATGACTTGCTAGGCCACATGACCTGCTAGGCCATATGACTTGCTAGGCCACATGACCTGCTAGGCCACATGATCCAATACGCCATATGACCTGGTAAGTCATAGCACATGGTAGGGCATATGACCTGGTAGGTCAGATCACCTGGTACGGCATATCACCCAACAGGCCATATCAACTGGTTTGGCGTATCAGCTTGAATGACTCTATTTGGAACATTAACGAGGCAGTTGATAAATACTGTTCTTCAAAAGGCTAAAATTCAACTTCAAAATTCCGTGGTCCCCTATCGGATGCATGTAGTAAATTCAATCATCGTATATCCGCTACCACCACATGTTTCAACGCATCGATTCGCCGGGAGGTCTGAAATATATGCTGAACCGTCAATTTCCATGCTTTATGTACGTGCCCAACTATCCTCGAATAGAGAGATAGCTTCCGCGGAGGGGCAGGAGGGTTTCGCTCCCGAGCTGCACCGGGAGGAAAAGATTTCTCCGGTGCGCCGGGGTGGATAGTCACGCTGGAGTAAAGAGTTCGAGGGTAGAACGAGTGACAGAGTGCTGAGAGAGAAGCCGGAGGAGGATGAGAGGGTAGTTCCGGAAGAGGTTGGAGACGATGGCGACATGCTTATTGGAAAATCATTTCACCCTCATAAGCTTCGGTCTATGCGGTGGCCGTACGGAAAGCGCGCGAGCGCGTCCGTTCGCGGTACCCGATAGATTTCCAATATAAGCGTCGATCGTTTCATCCTCTTTCAGGCGTTCCACCCCTCCGCCAATGAAATCTCCGGGAACCGAAGAACGCCGGTTTGTCGCCCCCCTTTCCCCGTCAACGCGCAGACTGACTTTAAGCTTCGATGTCCTCGTCCACCTCGACTACTCCAGTCGTCTATTGGCAGGTCGTCGAACGTCGAATCTGCGACACCGCGAGCGGGCATCCTGGTCTGTCTTTACCCTTCGACGGTCCAACGAGGGGTTGAATGTCTTCCCGGGAAAGTGCCGGTTCCGCTGCTTTTCCAGTTCGACGGAAAAATATGCACGGAGCCTGTAACGGCAGCTCAGCGACCTCTCGGCTCACCCTCCTTGTCCACGGGAGTCTGTTGGGGAAACGTTCTTTCCGAAGACCAAGACCGAGATTCGACCCGAGTTTTTTTCGAGTCTCGGTTCTTCACTCCCCACAGACGGCGGCGGACTTCTCGAGCCACCGCAGAAGCTCCGAGACCACCGGAGATATAAATCTCGGCGAATGAAAGCGTGTATCGAATGACCTATTTTTCATCCCATCAGCGTGTGCGCTCGGTAGCGGTCGCTTCGTCACTGTGCTCGTTCGCCTGGAAATTTTTGGGCTTGTTTGTAGTGAAATCGATACGACAGAAACCGGGTGTCGTGCCCGACGAGGTGCCGTGCCTACACAAAAAGTCGTATGAAAATTAGAGGCCTCGGAAAGAAACCCAAAGGCACCAACTTCATCGGACCAGCGCCGTATTCCACGTTTGCCTGTTTTCATCATCACCGTTAATTTTTACATCTACAAAAACCCTCATCGTCCGTGACAGTGGACAGCTCGTTATTGCTGCTCGTTAAGAGAAAAGCCACGAGCAAAAAGTTACACGGACGGACCGGAAGGACGAACGAAGAGGAAAAAAAAAATAAAAAATAAAAAAATAAATGATCACAGAGGCGTAAGCTCTTTTCACACGCTCCGTCGTATCGGTGAGCTTACCCTCGATAGGTTATCGATAAAACCTTGACAAATGGATGTTTAATTATATCGGGCTTTCTCGTTGCGGCATTAAAGTTCAGGCGCGAGAGTGCAACTACAATAGCTCGTAAAGATCGGCCCAACCTCGCTCGCCGGCTCGCGGAAAAGTTGCGATGAATCGAGTTCACCGGTCGCACGAGCAAAACAACCCATCGGTCAATCGGCCGCTCACCGTTAACTTTGTCCACACAGTAAACATTGTGTATAATAGAGTGTTACACATAATTGTTTACGTCCGTCGTTACGTCCGACCATTGGCATCAATGCCGTTCAGCAGCGGTCCGAGTTACACGTGGATCGATCGTTTCGCGCTTGGTCTCGCGATTATCGAGAAGGTCGTACGGTACGTTTGACGACTCGTGCACTTTGACGCTTAAGGGTAAACGCCCACGATGATTGGTCCTTCGGCTGAAGAACAATCATCAGTTATCGGCGCGCCAGCGTATCTTTCCGTCGAATGTGTCCCTCCGCGGCGAGTATTTCGCCATTGGCTGTCGGGTCATCGGTACGGCGCCAACGACTGCGCGCTGCTTGTAGCGCCCACGACTAACGGTTATTCCCCAGGTGATGGGGGCGTCCCGCGCCGCTGCTCCCGCTACCGTTGACAATCGATGCCGCTTGATTTCCGGGCGTATATCACGCACTTGCAATTTCGTAGATCGTGTCGCAAGGGTATTACAGGCATTCGAATGTATACGACACCGTAAGTACTTGGTATCCAGCACGCACTCGTACACGTACGAACTTAATGTTATGGAACCCCGATGGAGCAGTTAACGGCATACGGAATATCGGTCATTCGCCTCCGAAACGTGTAACGCACGTGTAACAGTGTTATCGACATAGTAAACGGTCGGCCGAGCGAGCGTACCATGACATGATATGGAATCATTGGAGGCGGGAGTTTGAAGCAAATGCGCCACGTTGGGTGAACAGAAATTTCTTGGATTGCTGCATATGCTGGATGTCATTCTCAACATTACGGGCGTTCTCGTGTTTCTTGTGGCACTGGGGAATACTTCGGGGAGCAACTACACAGCTGGGAGCAGAAATACTGCTGGGAGCAGCAGCACTCCTGGGAATGGAAGCACTCATGGAAACGGAAGCACACCTGGGAATGCAAGCACTCTTGGGAATGGAAGCACTCCTGGGAATGGAAGCACGCCTGGGAATGGAAGGACTCCTGGGAATGCAAGTACTCCTGGGAATGAAAGCACTCCTGGGAATGAAAGCACTCCTGGGAACGGAAGCACTCCTGGGAATGGAAGCACTCTTGGGAATGGAAGCACTCCTAGGAATGGAAGCACGCCTGGGAATGGAAGGACTCTTGGGAACGGAAGCACTCTTAGGAATGGAAGCACTCTTGGGAATGGAAGCACTCCTGGGAATGGAAGCACGCCTGGAAATGGAAGCACTCCTGGGAATGGAAGCACTCCTGGGAATGGAAGCACCCCTGGGAATGAAAGCACTTCTGGGAACGGAAGCACTGCTGGGAATAGAAGCACTCCTGGGAACGGAAACACTACTGGGAACGGAAACACTCCTGGGAACGGAAGCACTGCTGGGAACGACAGCACTGCTGGGAATGGCAGCACTGCTGGGAACGGCAGCACTCCTGGGAACGGAAGCACTTCTGGGAACGGAAGCACTGCTGGGAACGGAAGCACTTCTGGGAACGGAAGCACTCCTGGGAACGGAAGCACTCCTTGGAATGGAAGCACTCCTGGGGGTGGAAGCACTCCTGGGAATAGAAGCACTCCTGGGAGTAACAATCTTATCGGCATAGCAAACTGTTGGCTTTCAGAGTATATCATGATATGATATCGAGTCTTTGAAGTTGGAAGGCTGTTGGCGCAAATTTACCTTGTTAGATACACCGGAATTTCTCTCAACTTTGGGACTCTTAATGTGTTTCTCGATCGTGCATACGCCGTAAACTAGCTACAATTTAACCGAATTATCGTAACGAATTCTTCAGTGCGAGATCCGTTTATGATCACATCCACTTGTCTGTATTCTGATGTAGCGACGCGTCCTACCTCAAGTCCCGCTTCCATTTTCATCTTTCCGTACTCGTTTTTCATTAAGTTCCCTTTCCCATTATCCGCACTGATCGATTCGCAGGTAACGTCGGCATCGTCGAAGCATCACGTCATATCCGAGCTGCAAAAGTCTCATCGTGCGCAATTGACGACCGTGGAGCGAGAGCAATGTAGAGTACATGATGAACGAGAGAGATCGGGAAACAGTTGAAGGACGGAATTCACGAGAGCGCTTTACCGCTGGCTCGTCAAGGAGATTGACTCGGTTGTTAGAGCACGTAGTTTCGGTAAGGGAGTTGAGACAACCGGACGTAATATGCGAGTGGCTAACGTGAGCTTGACAAAAGGAGAAGTTGAGTCAAATGCACCTCAAGCATCCGCGGAAGCCCTGAAGCATCAGTGGCGTATTCTCTAGTGTACCGCTGATAGTTTCGGTAACAGTGAGACTCGCCAGCGGCGAAGGTTTTCGGCGTTGGTGCGAACGCTGAAGTTCTCACATTTGTGAAAATTCGACGGGGTAGATGAAGCTGGAAGTTTTTGGTGAGCCCAAAATCTCGGAAGGATGAAACCACGCAAGAGGGCTGAATTCAATCTCGGCTGTTCAATGTCGTATTTACTTGCCGGTTTGGTTCCGAACGCAGATAGAGTGTTTTATCGATTGTCGACTGTCACAACTCTTCAAGCACTCACGCTTGTCGATCTTTGTCGAATCGCTCTCGAATCACTCGTCAGCTCTCGTGTGTTCCAATTGAAGTTCCTTCGTACTAGCCGAGCTGGATTGCTGTGTCGAAGTTTCTTCTGGGAACGAAGGTGAATACGACGATCAAGACGTCAGGGCTTGGGTTCAGTGTCGGGTCGAAAGTTCAAAAGGGATTCAGGTACCCGTAGGGAAAATCTTCCGCTGAACGACGATTACACGCCTCACGCATTATTGTCATTGCACAACTCAGCAAGTGGGATTCGGATAGTTCAGCGCCGGGAGAATTCGACGAAGATAGATGGGAACATCGAGTGCTTGGCTACGATGCTTCAGTCCTACCTGGAATATTGTTGGGCGGAATACTGTTGGGTGGAATACTGTTGGGCGGAATATTGTTGGGCGGAATACTGTTGGGCGGAATACTGTTTGGTGGAATACTGTTGGGCGGAATACTGTTGGGCGGAATACTGTTGGGCGGAATACTGTTGGGCGGAATACTGTTGGGCGGAATACTGTTGGGCGGAATACTGTTGGGCGGAATACTGTTGAGCGGAATACTGTTGGGCGGAATACTGTTGGGCGGAATACTGTTGGGCGGAGTACTGTTGGGCGGAATATTGTTGGGCGGAATATTGTTGGGTGGAATATTGTTGGGCGGAATATTGTTGGGCGGAACATTGTTGGGTGGAATACTGTTGGGCGGAATACTGTTGGGCGGAATACTGTTGGGCGGAATACTGTTGGGCGGGATATTGTTGGGTGGAATATTGTTGGGCGGAATATTGTTGGGTGGAATATTGTTGGGTGGAATATTGTTGGGCGGAACATTGTTGGGTGGAATGGTGTTGGGTGGAATTTTATTGGGTGAAATACTATTGGGTGGAATATTGTTGGGTAGCATATTGTTGGGTAACATATTCTTGGTAGGAATACTCTTGGGAGGCATTAAAAAATGAGTTTTCAACTAGTGCTTTTCATGGTACTGACAAATGTAAGACTTAAGCCCATCGGACAATCAGCCCACAACGCAAGTCCCGACGGTGAAATTAGTATTAGGAACAGTCGACTGTATCGTTGGACTAGCGTGTACCATGTAACAAGTATTATAGATTCTCGAAAGTAACGTATTCCGTGCTCCGTAATAGTTTTCTAGTTTTCTCTCTCCCCATCTTGTCCCGGTTGTTCATCCGGGTTACGCTGGAAAATTCTATATGTACTTATCCCTCGCCCAAGTTGAAATCCGGGACAGCATTAACCGTCGTAGGGTGACGAAAACTTTTGCTCCTTCTCGACAAGAGCTTATGTCGTACTTTCCGGAGAAATCTTGGAGTATGCGAGACCGTAGCTTACCTAGAATAGTCCCCACCACAGCATACTCGTATACACGGTATACTATATACAATATACATACACCTTACAAGTGTACACAGAATATACTATATATCGTATTGTAATTTTATCGGGTTTCGGCCCTTTGCGAAATCGGTGCTTCGGTATTTTTCTTCTCGACCTATGTCGTTCGACCGCACGTGCGTTGTGTTCTGGAAGGTACCGTTTTCAGTGGCGTCGAAATGGTTTTATGGAATGAGGGAGAAGCTCCAGATCTGGTCACTAGCCATGTCCGGAGACGGAAACTTGTCTCCGGATGTTGATTGTAAGTGAGGTGGTCTCAAGAATGGATAAATCTGCCTGTTCTATTTTTCAGACAATATTGTAGGGCAGGATTTCGGTAGGAGGATACGACTATGAAGGCAATGGGCGCCATTGAAGATTCAAGGTGGGGTCGGCTGTCATCCTCTTTTCGCTCTGCTGCCGCGGGCTCCAGGGGCGTCCCGTAACAATATATATATATATATATATATATATATATATATATCTCAGCCCAAGCCCGGCACTTCACTCAAAAACAGATTCTCGCCAAGTCCTCTTTCCCATTCTATTCTACTCTTATATCCATCCGAGTACCGACAGCAGAGTATTCCCTCCAGCCCTCGCTGATGTTGGGAGAATAGCGGATAAGGCAGTATACCGGAACGACAGTGCAGTACCCTCTAAAGTTTTACGCCTCGAGATGGCTGCATGAGAAACCTCGAAGCAATCTCATACGCGGAAGGGAACAATGTCATTGTTTCCGTGGCAGTGAAGCAGGATGACGATGAACCGTTTTCCAAGTTCACGTTGATGGAATGTCGATTGCGGCGATGACGAGCTTTGGCAAGCATCATTGATGCGCCGGCACGACTGGAGCGCCAGTAAACATAGATAAGTCCAAGACATCGGCGATAGCACATGACAGCACAGTAGTCAAGCCACCAATCAGCACTGATACAGGTCAAATTTGAATCCCAGATTGTTGATCCCAACTTCAATGGTTTTTGGATAGGGTGGTCTTGATTGCCACCAAACGAAATTAAGTTGGACCCGGTGGAATCCTTCGCCAAGGAATCGGTGATAGCACATGACAGTACAGTAGTCAAGGCAACAAGTAGCACTGATACAGGTCAAGTTTAAATCCCATACTGATGATCCTAACTTCAATGGTTTTCGGAAAGGATGGTCTTGATTGCCACCAAACGAAATTAAGTTGGACCCGGTGGAATCCTTCGCCAAGGAATCGGTGATAGTACATGACAGTACAGTAGTCAAGGCAACAAGTAGCACTGATACAGGTCAAGTTTAAATCCCATACTGATGATCCTAACTTCAATGGTTTTCGGAAAGGATGGTCTTGATTGCCACCAAACGAAATTAAGTTGGACCCGGTGGAATCCTTCGCCAAGGAATCGGTGATAGCACATGACAGTACAGTAGTCAAGGCAACAAGTAGCACTGATACAGGTCAAGCTTAAATCCCATACTGATGATCCTAACTTCAATGGTTTTCGGAAAGGATGGTCTTGATTGCCACCAAACGAAATTAAGTTGGACCCGGTGGAATCCTTCGCCAAGGCATCGGTGATAGCATATGACAGTACAGTAGTCAAGGCAACAAGTAGCATTGATACAGGTCAAGTTTAAATCCCATACTGATGATCCCAACTTCAATGGTTTTTGGAAAGGATGGTCTTGATTGCCACCAAACGAAATGAACTTAGACCCAGTGGAATGCTTCGCCAAGGCATCGGGCATATCAAATGACAACACAGTAGTCAAGGCACCGAGCACCACTAGTACAGTTCAAGTTTAAATCCCATGCTGATGAACCTAACTTCAACGGTTTTCGGAAAGGATGGTCTTGATTGCCACCAAATGAAATGAACTTGAACACGGTGGAATCCTTCGCGAAGGCTCCTCTCCCCTAGCCGATCGGGTAACGGTTGTCGCTCGTCTCTTCTTCGTCGACAACCAACAAATCACGAATACTTGACTACAAAAAACAGCAACCGTTATGGTCGCCAAATGAATTGCTTCTTGCGGTGAGAACTGGGAAGCAAACAGAAATGTAAATGGGAGTCGCTTTGCACGTTGGTCCGCGTTTTTTCGCGAAACAACCAAAGAACAACCTGAAATGAGAATTGACAAGAATGTCGGGACTCGATCACAAACAATTTCAAGTTTCTCTGCTCGATTTTCGCGGGAATCAGTGCGATGTTGTGAACAGGAGGAAAGGAGTGGTTAAAGGGATTTATTGAATGTCGATTAGGTAGCCATAGCGGGCAAGCTGTCCCCGTTGAGCTTGTCCCGCAGTTGTTCGCTGGTCCTCTGCGGTCCACTACCAGGACGGTCGAGAGGTCGCAGACACCGGATTGAAAGCGGTGCCACAGGGAGAAAGGTGAGTTGCCCTCCACGTCTCGGTTCTCCGGGATTTCGAGGGCACACTTTTTGTGGCTGTGCATCGCGAAGCGTTCATCTCTTCGCGACGAAAGGCCATCACCGACTAAGCTTCGCCTTCCATTTCTGTGAAAGGGAAAATCGATGGAAAATTCTGGGATAAAACTCGCGCGCACCCCGCGTCTGTTAACCGATAATTTATCATTCCTTTATTGTCGTCGCTCCAGTCGGGTTTCCCTCGACTTTGCCTTCCACCACTTATTCTTTGCGTTCCATCCACGTATCACTCTATCGCAATCGAGCTCGCAGGAGAAAGAACGTCTGGAGAACAGATAACCGGAAGTTCCGCTGGATTTTCCGACCGTCCCAGCTAGACGAGCCTCGTAATGACCAATTCCTTTCTTCCTGTTCGTCGAACCCAACTCTAGAAGTCGTCTCGCTGTAAGTATCCTCTATTCTCAAGGGATAAGATTCGTTACACTTTTTCTGCTCTCCTCCGTTATTGCGCGGGACTCTACTGTCGACAGTGTCGTTTCTCCTTTCAGATTGCCTTCGACATTGAACGGAGTTTTTGCTCATTCAGATGCGGAGGGGCCGATGGTGCGCTCATTCGGTTGCTCTTCAGCCTTGGCACGCAGCTTGGTCCGTTCCATATGATCCTCTGATTTCAACCGGTTAAAAATTATCGCAAGATATTGGGTGGAATACTCTTGGCAGGGATACCCTTGACAGAAATATCCTTGTCAGAAATACCCTTGGCAGGAATACTCCTGGCAGGAATACTCTTGGTAGGAATACTCTTGGCAGGAATACCCTTGGCAGAAATACTCTTGGCAGGAATACTTTTGGCAGGAATACTCTTGGCAGGAATACCCTTGGCAGAAATACTCTTGGCAGGAATACTTTTGGCAGGAATACTCTTGGCAGGAATACCCTTGGCAGAAATACTCTTGGCAGGGATATACTCTTGGCAGGAATACACTACTGGCAGGAATATTCTCTTGGCAGGAATATACTCTTGGCAGGAATATACCCTTGGCAGGAATATACTCTTGGCAGGAATATACTCTTGGCAGGAATATACTCTTGGCAGGAATACACTACTGGCAGGAATATTCTCTTGGCAGGAATATACTCTTGGCAGGAATATACCCTTGGCAGGAATATACTCTTGGCAGGAATATACTCTTGGCAGGAATATACTCTTGGCAGAAATACACTACTGGCAGGAATATTCTCTTGGCAGGAATATACTCTTGGCAGGAATATACTCTTGGCAGGAATATACTCTTAGCAGGAATATACTCTTGGCAGGAATATACTCTTGGCAGGAATATACTCTTGGCAGGAATATACTCTTGGCAGGAATACACTACTGGCAGGAATATTCTCTTGGCAGGAATATACTCTTGGCAGGAATATACCCTTGGCAGGAATATACTCTTGGCAGGAATATACTCTTGGCAGGAATATACTCTTGGCAGAAATACACTACTGGCAGGAATATTCTCTTGGCAGGAATATACTCTTGGCAGGAATATACTCTTGGCAGGAATATACTCTTAGCAGGAATATACTCTTGGCAGGAATATACTCTTGGCAGGAATATACTCTTGGCAGGAATATACTCTTGGCAGAAATATACTCTTGGCAGGAATATACTCTTGGCAGGAATATACTCTTGGCAGGAATATACTCTTGGCAGGAATATACTCTTGGCAGGAATATACTCTTGGCAGGAATATACTCTTGGCAGGAATATACTCTTGGCAGGAATACACTACTGGCAGGAATATTCTCTTGGCAGGAATATACTCTTGGCAGGAATATACTCTTGGCAGGAATATACTCTTGGCAGGAATATACTCTTGGCAGGAATATACTCTTGGCAGGAATATGCTCTTGGCAGGAATATGCTCCTGGCAGGAATATGCTCTTGGCAGGAATATGCTCTTGACAGGAATATGCTCTTGACAGAAATACTCTTGACAGGAATATGCTCTTGACAGAAATACTCTTGACGGAAATACTCTTGACGGAAATACTCTTGACAGGAATACTCTTGGGATTGAAACGGGCAAAAACTGTCCAAAGATGCAAGCGACTTTTCCGACAGAGCCTTAATGCCTTATATTATTTCCAGGAATGTTGAACGAGCATCGGGCTCGTCGTGGTTTGTCAATAATTTCTCGGTGGCCGGGATGGTCGCGGCGCGTGAGTCCGACACGAAAGGTCGAGCGGGTGGTCGGCGGGATCTCGGAAGCACGTAGTACAGTAATGTACTTTGTCCACCTGCTGCCGAAGGTACTCCAGTGGGTGGCTATCGGAAATACGAGTGAGAAGGAGTTATTGCCCGCGGAGGAGGGGTCGGTCACTCGTTCAACGGCTCGTCGTTGATGTCCGTGGTGCTCTTCGGTATCGTCTGGCTATAGATTGAAGTGTATACGTTCGAATGGCTTCGTAATGAGTTCTGACATCGGAGTTTCACTCGGCAGCTGACGTCGTGACTCCCTCGTCGAACCAACATTATCCAGCAGGCTTGTTTCAACATCCGTCTTATACATTCCGTCGTGGAAGGAGAACCTTCGATGGGCTTAGGACAATTCACTCTCCACCTCGTAGCTAAAATCTTACTCGTCTACTTTGTTTCCGGAGGAAATTACGAAGATCATGGAGACGCCTAAAGTTTTTTCGCAGTCCACTCTACGGCCAGATTAAAGAGATTATTCCTGTACTTCTCTTCCTCCGTCAACCCAACCGATGATGGCGACATTCGAGATCTCTCGGATGTTCGGATTTAGGTTGATCATCAAATATGTAGCTCTTAATGGTTCGACTTCAATAGAATCTGTTATAGGACAAAGGAACTATTCAGACGTCAACTGACATTCATGGTATTGACAAGTATCCTGACGCAGAATAGATAAAACTATTGGGACCTAAATGACTTAAAAGACTGTCGAGAAGCCGACTTTCATTGAAGCAAGACTATTGAGAGATTCGCCAACATGTAGGAAGACTATTGATAGGGCAACTAACACGGAAGGAAGATTGGCAGGTGAGCACAGATAAGAAAAGACTATTGACGGATCAACTGACATGTAAGAGAGACGATTGACGGATCAACTAAAACGTAAGAGAGACTATTGACAGATCAACTGACACGTAAGAGAGACTATTGGCAGGTCAAGTAATGCGCAAGAAAGACTATTGACGGATCAACTGACATGTAAGAGAGACGATTGACGGATCAACTAAAACGTAAGAGAGACTATTGACAGATCAACTAACACGTAAGAGAGACTATTGGCAGGTCAAGTAATGCGCAACAAAGACTATTGACGGATCAACTGACATGTAAGAGAGACGATTGACAGATCAACTAACACGTAAGAGAGACTATTGGCAGGTCAAGTAATGCGCAAGAAAGACTATTGACGGATCAACTGACATGTAAGAGAGACGATTGACAGATCAACTAACACGTAAGAGAGACTATTGGCAGGTCAAGTAATGCGCAAGAAAGACTATTGACAGATCAACTGACATGTAAGAGAGACGATTGACGGATCAACTAAAACGTAAGAGAGACTATTGACAGATCAACTGACACGTAAGAGAGACTATTGGCAGGTCAAGTAATGCGCAAGAAAGACTATTGACGGATCAACTGACATGTAAGAGAGACGATTGACGGATCAACTAAAACGTAAGAGAGACTATTGACAGATCAACTAACACGTAAGAGAGACTATTGGCAGGTCAAGTAATGCGCAAGAAAGACTATTGACGGATCAACTGACATGTAAGAGAGACGATTGACGGATCAACTAAAACGTAAGAGAGACTATTGACAGATCAACTGACACGTAAGAGAGACTATTGGCAGGTCAAGTAATGCGCAAGAAAGATTCAGTGTCAACTAATGATGACATAAGAAGAAGACTATGGCGATCTAACGTGAACAAGCCTCGTTGCTCCTTTTCAACAAGAACTTGCACCATACTTCCGGTCATATCATGACGACTGCGACTATTCCGGACTATCCAGCGATTTCAACGATATCCAAGTGCCTCGCTAACAGGACCCTCGTCACCGAGCGTCAACGCCAAGATCCGCATCAGATTCGTACCAAACGAATGGTTTCCGGATCTCGTGCTCAATCGCCTTAATAATTTTATCTCCAAATCTCCTCTAATCGGATCAACCTTTCTGCAATTATCCGTTCCGTTAACCATTCTCAGATTAAACAAAAAAAAAAAGAAAACTCACACCGAACCATGAAAATTCGGGAATCATCGGAGATTCCATCGCGCGAGCCGACCCCGGTAAAGCTCGCGTCTCTGCGAAACCGATATCTGAAATCGATGCTTTCCAGATATCTCATCGTCCTCTCGCGCGGCTATAATCGTCAAGCGGATGGAGCGCGTCGAAAAAAAGCGAACCGGTTGACAGGAAGAGGAACCGAGAAGGATTGGAAAAGCGAATCGGCACCCTCGTTTCGGTGCGCCGTTTTGCCATTAGCATCGCTCTCTCCGTCGCCTCCCCTTCGACTTTCAGTCAGCTGATCGGCGGGACGCGCAACGGGGGTGGCTAGAGTTTTCCCCCTCGCCACTTCCGCCCTTCGACCGGGCAACATTTCCGCGGAACGTGCCGGCGAATTCCCGCGACCGACGTTCAACTCGCCTCAACCCCTTCCTGGAAATGGTGAGATTCACCCCCTGTTCTCGCTGCTCGACTCTGCTACACACATATATGTACGGCCTGTACATAATATGTAGGCGGGAGCGTTTGACGGCGGGGCGGCTTATCGGCAGGAGGGCGCGAGTGAAAAGGAACAAAAAAAAAAAAAAATGAAAGGGAAGGATTGGTGCTTTCTCTCGGTTTCTCTGTGAGAGGGTTGTCGTGCAGGGCAGCTCAACTTATGAAAAAAGCGAAAATTACGAGCGGAGCGATAGTGGGCACCCCTTCGGGGTGGCTTGCAAGCCCCGGTGGCGGAACGGTGCCTTTATTGATAATTACATCCGTGCAAATTAGCGGGAAGCTCATGTCGAAGGGATTTGCTGGGGTGTCGGAAGCATTAATGGGGATGTTTGTGCAACGTCTTCCATTCATAGTGATATGGGCACTTGTGGCACTTGGAGTTGAATTAATGAATTTGTGACGGATTTAAAGAGCGGTGGTTGGTAATTCGGGATTCTTTGTGAGGGTTTGGAAGGGCAAGGTGAGGGGTTTGAGTGGTCAACTCCAGTGCAGGTCAGACGCTTAGTGGACTTTTTGGATGGATGAATGACAAACTAATGGACGGATTGGTCATCATTTTTGAAGGTCGCATCCAAAGAAGACAGACATAAGTATCACTGTACTTGCAGGTGCAGGTAAATGCCTGGTGAATATATTTGATTATTGAATCAATAAGTGATTAAGATATTTATGGTAATTTTACCAGGAAGCACGCAATGAAAGCAGCTTTAAGTGGTCAAGTAACTTGCAGCTAAGACGTTTGGTAAATATATTTGACGAATGAATCCGTACGATATGAATGGATGTATCATAAAGCAGCTTTAAGTAGTCGAGTCACTTGCAGGTCAGACACCTGGTAAATATATGTGATGGCTGAATCCGTAAGATATGAATGGATGTATCATAAAGCAGCTTTAAGTAGTCGAGTCACTTGCAGGTCAGACACCTGGTAAATATATGTGATGGCTGAATCCGTAAGATATGAACAAATTTGTCGTAACTTTACCGGGCAGCATCCAACGAAAGACTCAAAAGTCGTTTAAGTAGTCAAGACACTTGCAGGCCAGACCACTGGCAAATATATTTGATGGATGAATCAGTAAGATATGAACAAATTTACCGTCAATTTACCGGGCAGGATCCAACGAAAGCAGCTTTAAGTAGTCAAGTCACTTACAAGTCAGACACCTCGTAAATATTTGTGATGGATGAATCAATAAGATATGAATAAATTTATCATAACTGTACGAGGTCGCATCCAATAAAAGCAGCTTTAAGTAGTCAAGCCACTTGCAGGTCAGACGCCTCGTAAATATATTTGATGGATGAATCAGTAAGATATGAATGGATTTGTTTTCAACTGTACGAGGTCGCATCCAATAAAAGCAGCTTTAAGTAGTCAAGCCACTTGTAGGTCAGCCGTCCAGCTAAAAAAGAGTCCCGCTATCTGCCACCTCAAAATTAAAACGAATAAATAAAAATCGGCACTCTAAAAAATTCCTCTTCCGCCCAAGAAGCCCCAAGACCACGAAGTGCATCTCGTGTGCCGAATTACTTACAATTTCGTCTCTCCGACCACTCCAGCCCCGGCGTATTCGCCGATTTCCGAGCGGCAACGACCCTCGTGTACAAAACTCCGACATGTCGCTGTTCGCCTTATCGTTAACCCTTTATTTTCTTCTCTCAAAACTCGACGCTTTCTCGTGACCAGCGCTGATACCATGAAAGAAAGAACACTGCAGCGCGCCCCGCGCACCGCGCCGCCCCGACAGCGACTCCACTTATGAAAAACGCGAAAATTATGGGTGTGCACTTCGCTCGACGGAAAGGGCTTCGAGGGGTAAAATTGCAAGTCCGTGCCCGAAGCCTCCCGCCCAGAATTTTATTAATAATTATATCCATGTAATTAGCCGTAGGCATGCTCGGGACGCCCCGGGTTCGGCACGTCCACCTTTCCTCGGAAGAAACGGCTGTGCAAGCTCTTATGAGAAAATCGGCGGGGTGGAAAGGGACGCGGAGAGCGCGGCGAATCAGCGGGCCGCTTACAAGCGTGCTGAGCTTTTTGCGCTCTCCGGGTAAAACGCCAGCTCGACTGTCGCACGAAGTAAAACGACGCTCTTAAAAGCCCCGGGCTCGGACGATGTCCGGCACGAGAGCCACTGTGCAAAGTTGTTCCCAGTTCGGAGTTCGTGGAGGACGCGGTTGTGTGTACAATGCCGCGACGTTCGCTCCCGGCCGTTGGCTCGTACTCGTCGCTCCGTGGCGCGGTTACCGCCGGCTATAACCACAATGGTTAGACCGATTGCGATCGGCTAATGACTGAAAAGCACACCCTCGTTAAGAAATGCCGACACGATCTCTCGGGCACGAAGAGAACGCGAACGCGGCTCTCCCGCTCGCCCTCGAGACTTTGACGAACGATTCGGCTGTGGAAATATCTACGAGAACCGCAGCGATCGGCAGCGAATGATTTTTTTTTATTTTTCAGATTTTTCAATTTATTTCGTTTTGTTTTGTTTTTTTACTGATTTTTTTGTGAAATTTTCACGACGATACTGATGATTTTTTTCAGTAATTTTTGAAATTTATATTCATTGGAAAGATTTGTCATGGGTCTAATAGTCTTGGATCTAATAGTCTTGGATCTAATAGTCTTGGATCTAATAGTCTTGGATCTAATAGTCTTGGATCTAATAGTCTTGGGTCTAATAGATTTGCATCTAATTGCCGTGGGTTTAATAGTCGTGGGTCTAATAATGTTGGGTCTAATAATCTCGGATGGAATAGTCTCGGGTGGAATAGTCTCGGGTGGAATAGTCTTGGGTGGAATAGTCTTGGGCGGAATAGTCTTGGGTGGAATAGTCTTGGGTGGAATAGTCATGGATGGAATAGTCATGGATGGAATAGTCATGGATGGAATAGTCATGGATGGAATAGTCATGGATGGAATAGTCTGGGGTGGAATAGTCTTGGGTGGAATAGTCTCGGGTGGAATAGTCTCGGGTGGAATAGTCTCGGGTGGAATAGTCTCGGGTGGAATAGTCTCGGGTGGAATAGTCTCGGGTGAAATAGTCTCGGGTGGAATAGTCTCGGGTGGAATAGTCTCGGGTGGAATAGTCTCGGGCGGAATCGTCTCGGGTGGAATAGTCTCGGGTGGAATAGTCTCGGGTGGAATAGTCTTGGGTGGAATAGTCTTGGGTGGAATAGTCTGGGGTGGAATAGTCTTGGGTGGAATAGTCTTGGGTGGAATAGTCTTGGGTGGAATAGTCTTGGGTGGAATAGTCTTGGGTGGAATAGTCTTGGGTGGAATAGTCTTGGGTGGAATAGTCTTGGGTGGAATAGTCTTGGGTGGAATAGTCTTGGGTGGAATAGTCTTGGGTGGAATAATCTTGGGTGGAATAGTCTTGGGTGGAATACACGTGGTTGGACCAGTCTTCTTAAATATTCTTATATACAGTCTTCTTACTGAACGAAATCCAGTAAGAAGACTACTCCACCAAAAAAAAAATAAAATAAAATAAGATTACTCAGTGGCGATTTTTGTCTGCGGCAATTATTTTAGAACTCTTAAAAATACCGATAAAATAATTTTTTTACCGGCTTATTTTCCGAGTATAAATTTTAAGTCATTAAAGCGAGGTCTGAAATGTTATAAGTACTATAGAAAAATGTTAATTTATTCCAGGATAACGCTGCTGTGAGTGTGAGTATTCATTGTCGTCGTTATCGCGTGCCTCGTTAGGTCGCTGATTAATTTTGACGAAAGCCGCATAGTTGGCGAGCGGGGACAAGATCGTTGGAGTTTCGAAGTGACATGCGATTCGTGGCGAGAACTACGGGGCGTTTCTGAGAATCGAATGGGAACGGAGAGTAATTCGCGGTAGGTTGCCGACATTGAAGCATCGAATGGGAAGCCAAAGTTTCGTCGAGTTTGTCCGAGCTGCTACATCGCGGTTGCAAACGGTTTGATCCGATGCGGGGAGAACAATCTCTCGTCACTTCAACGATGGAAACTCGTACGACCCATAAAATCGTGCTTTTCATCGTAACCGTTCAATTTTGTTTCGCTATAAATTACACCATTTCTCAGTTATTATTATTATTGTTAAATAATAATCGTGATAATAATCGTGATAATAATTGTAATAATAATTGTAATAATAATTGTAATAATAATTGTAATAATAATTGTAATAATAATTGTAATAATAATTGTAATAATAATTGTAATAATAATTGTAATAATAATTGTAATAATTATTGTTATTAGTAATATTATCAATAATAATTACTATTTCGAATAATATAATATAGAATTTAATCAGAAATAATTAAATTAAAATTTTACTGTTTTTCCGAAGTATTTTGGAAAGTAGTTGAACGAAAAATGGATCAATGTATTTTAGGTAGAAAAAGGTATTTTGCATTTGAAATACATATAATATTTTGTATTTTCAGTATTTTCTAGCATTTTGTCAAATTTTGTAAATTTTCTGTCGCAACAAAAAAATTTACAATTACAATAACAAATCATAATGTTAAAATTAAAACCTACATTACAGCCAAAAATTATATTAAACTCATCATCGAAATAGTTTATTATTTTTATATTACACTCATTTATTATTCATTAGTATTATCTTATTCGTGACCGACTATAAATATTTCAGTCTTTACCGGGAACGAATATATTTTTCATATAGAAAAATATAAATAAATAAATAAAATAAAATAAATAAATAAAAAAAACATATCGGTGGTTTTCTTTTCTCGTTAGCCCGATAGGACGTTCTTTGGATTTCTATTCGCGCTGATATGCTTATGCAAATTGAGGCTCACCGCTCAAACAAATACATAAATACAGCGGTGAAATCTCGAGAGGGAGAACTTTTTCAGCTCACACAATAAATTGTGACCCGCTATCGCGTTTCGATGCTCGCCTCTTTTCAACAATATCGTACTCGAGACCGCTTAAAAGCGCCATTGCCATATCGCAGTCGGTAAGTTTATAAAACGACCGACCGGAAACCCTTGAAACTCCCCCCTCCCGCTTGTGGCGTCAGACCAAGAAATTAATGCAAGGCTTTCTCGAACTTAAGAAAACGAATGCGATAAATTGCGACGTGCTCGCTCGTTGAAGTTGGCGAGAAAAAAAAAAGTTGCGGCCTGAGGTTTGTGTGCGTTAGTTCTGGTGTATGCAAAAAAGCACTGGGCAAACGCACTGGGCAAAAGCACTGGGCAAGGACGAAACTCGAATTACCATCGATTGTCAGTTTCACAAAAATTTTAAGAAGACGATGATAAACGAAAAAAATTAATTCTAAATTAAAGATGATATTTTTTTTTTACTGAAAATAGGTCAAGTATTGTTACTATCTTTTTAAGGGATTTCTGAGACATGACCAAATTTCGGTGTCGCCGAGAGGGTTGTTAAAGACTGGGGATGAAAAAAAAAATATGGAGAAACTTTTTTTCTGTTATTTAATAATTTTGGTCTAAAAAAGAGAGCTTAAGGTTTAGACGTTAAAATGTTTCGCTGCATTTCTGAGTACTTTTCTGGATCGAAAATAGATCGACAATATGTTAATTACTCACAGAAATATATTTTCCTGATTAGAAAAAAAAAAAAATACATAGTAAAGCAAGTAAAGCAAGTCCTCTTTCAAAGTAAATTTAATGTTCATCGAATAATTATACTAACAACATGAATACAATTTTAATCGATTTTAATCTAAATTTCATCTTCATTAATCAATGTTACAAATTCAATTTCGCCCTATACATAAACAAAAAAAAACAACCCGCGCGATGCGGATAAGTAAAAAAAAAAAAAAAAAAAATCAAAAAAAGTGTCAGAACATCGTCTCAGCACGAGGCGGTCCAAAACATCTTAAAAAATGTTCCCCCTAGCGCGATCGCCCGACAGACCACCAGAAGGGCGTATTTCCAATGCTTACGCACGGGACTTGCGCCCTTCTGATTCCAGCCGCCCGACTTACCAGTCTCTCTCTTGGGCGCTCGCGACGCGTCGCCATTTCTCCCCCCCCCACCCCCCTGTCCAGTTCCACAGCCCTTTCTCATTTCATCTTGTCCACTTGTCGGTAGCCCATGCGCCTTTCTCCTTACACACCCCTTCGCAATACATCAACGGGTCACTGTTCACGTGGAATAATTTCACTTTGCGCCCCGTGCTGGGCGATAAGGACGCGGGTGCATGTTACCCTGCCTCGTATGATTGCCGGATCGCGTGCGATCGTACGGTGTGGTTGGGGGTTGAGGACGTCGGGGGGGTGGGCACGGGAGCTTGGAAGGGCGCGTGGGTGATCCTTCAGCCGGGACTCCGGCGGCCCGTGGGACGTGTATCGCGAGGGGTGGCCACTTGCAACCTGGCGTTGAAAAACCCGGGCGAAAATAAAGGATTCCGGGAACCCGAGTTTGCAGACGGAGACACAGAGACATATATATATATTTTTTTTCTTTTTTTTTTACGACACTAAACTGTGTGACGGATACAAAATGCCCGGCCGAGATAAGAGATCGAAAAGGGTTTTTGTAGGTGTCGATAGCTTTAACTTAAATACCGTTTTTTTTGTTTTTACTATCGCGATAGATTATATCACGGGGTGGTGTATAGGATTGCACAAGTGCAAGATTACACTTGTGTAGAATTGCACAACAGAAGGATCACACATGTGTAGAATTATACCAGAGAAGGATCACACTTGTGTAGAATTGCACAAAGAGAAGGATCACACTTGTGTAGAATTGCACAGGAGTAGGATCTCACTTGTGTAGAATTGCACAAGGGAAGGATCACACCCGTGTAGAATTGCACAAGAGAATGATAACTCTCGTGTAGAATTGCACAAGAGATGAACCACTCTTGTGTAGAATTGCACAAGAGAAAGATCACAAATGTGTAGAATTAAACAAGAGAACGATCACAATTGTGTAGAATTGCACAAATGTAGGCCCACGGTTTGTGTGCAATTGCACAAGAGAAGGATCGCACTTGTGTAGAATTGCACAAGAGAAGGATCACAATTGTGTAGAATTGCAGAAATGTAGGCTCACGTTTGTGTGTAGAATTGCAGAAGTGTAGGCTCACGTTTGTGTGTAGAATGGCACAAGTCGAGACTCACGCTTGTGTGTAGAATTGCACAACTCGAGACTCACGCTTGTATGTAGAATTGCACAACTCGAGACTCACGCTTGTGTGTAGAATTGCACAACTCGAGACTCACGCTTGTGTGTAGAATTGCACAACTCGAGACTCACGCTTGTGTGTAGAATTGCACAACTCTAGACTCACGACTGTTCATAGGATAGCTTGTCTACGAAAAGAAGATAAATTTAAGTAAACATCCCACACCAGTTTTTACTTTTTCGGGAAAAAAAAAGAATATTTTCGGGTTAATAATATTACACCCGAAACTCGAACAACGGCGACACAAAGGTCTCGATTCAAATTGTTAACCCTTCCTCTGATACTCGCAATTTGCTCCCTTCCTTCATAACAGCGAAGTTCGCAGCGTAATAATTAAACTCGCTCCTTCATACATGCAGCTAAAACGATTGGCACGCTTCGCGCACAATACAGCCTATCATTGCATACCTCGTCCGTGTAAGAGACGTCGGAAACCTCGCGTGTGTGTAGAATAATCTTTGTAAAGAAGCGTGTAGAATTACACTTGCGCTTGATCACGCTCATTTAGAATCGCCTGTTTTACAAAATGTCATTTGCCGAACGTAAAGGACGTATAGTTGGCCCATCTGTGAATGGATAACGGACCGATCCATTTTGCCCCGGTTGGTCGTTTTGCACCGCTCACTCGCCTCACTCACAACGAGAGCGATATCCTTTAGAAAAAGTGCTAAAACGTTATGAAACGCAGCATCGCTTTGACGACGTTGTTACACAGTTGCATCGTGTTCTCGAAGCTACGGAGACGAACGAGGGCTTGACGTTGCGTCGAAAAGACACAAGGCTGGTGATCGCTTTTGCACGGGCAAAGTGTGCAATGATAGGGCAAGTTGCGCGAGCTCCCTCAATCGCTTTACATCCGTGCGTAAGGGACGGGATTTAATTATTGTCCTGCGAAGCTCGCTGTTATTAAGGGAGGAAATAAATTGCTGGTAGAAGAGGGAGCGGAAATAATCAGAGAGGAGAACTTTGACCCGGTTTTAGGGACAATATTGTCGATCGAGAAAATATGGTGATTTTTCGAAAAAAAAAAAAAAAACGTAAAAATTTTCATAGGTTAATCACTTAAATTTATATTCTTTTTCTTTAAGAAAGATCTTTATCGGTATAATCTCATTAAGGGTGTAATTGAGAATTGTGAACTTCGCATAAGTTTCGGAGAAATTAGAGGGGATTGCGAACACTTCTGGATGATATAAAAATCTGAAAAAAAAAATCAAGCATATCAAAGGTGCTGAAAAGATTAATTTTTCATAATAATAATTCCAAAGTGTCATTGACGAATTGATGAAAAATAAAATTGTTCAACAAATATCCCGGAAACCCTACTTTTTTATTATTATTAAAATTATTCGTTCATTTTTTTGAATAAGTATGAATTTTTTCAGATTTTTAAATTCACTTTGATTTTTTTGTTTTTTTTTGTTTTTTTTTATATATGGGAAAAACGTGTAGAAAGTCAGAAAATTCAAAGTGAATTTAAAAATCTGAAAAAATTCATACATATTCAGAAAAATGAACGAATAATTTTTATAAAAAAAAAGTTATGTTTCCGGAAGATTTGTTGAACAATTTTATTTTTCATCAATTCGTCAATAACACTTTGGAATTATTATTATGAAAAATTAATCTTTTCAGCACCTTTGATATGCTTGATTTTTTTTTCAGATTTTTATACCATCGAGAAGTGTCTAAAATTGCCTCTCATTTCTCTAGAACTCATGTGAAGTGAACACTATTCGCAAGGACTACCTTAATGTCCTTGGATTTTATGGAAATTTGACAAAAAAAAAATTAAGTGTGTTTTGAAGGGGCTGATCGGACTAATTTTGCATAATTATAATTCTGAAATTTTGAAATTTTGAAAAGTTAATGAAAAATTTAATTGTTCAACAAATTTACCGGAAACATAATTTTTTTTTTTTTTAATGGGAATGGTTCGTTCGCTTTTTTGAATACGTATAAATTTTTTCGGATTGTTTAATTGACTGAATTTTTTTTTTTTGTCTGCGAAAAATGTGTATACGGTCTTTTTTGACTTTAAAGTCTGTTTCAATGACTCTATGTTTGAGATGTGAAAAAACGCAATTTTCGAAGGTTACAAAAGAATTCTGAAAAAATTCATACGTATTAAGAGAAATAAACGAATAATTTTTATGAAGGTAAACATTTAAGTCGTCTGGTAGTTTGTTGAATAATGGATTTTTATCTTCAATTTGTTGATGACAAATTGGGATTATTATTTCGCAAAAACACTCTTCGCAAGCATCTTCCGTATACTTGATTTTTTTTCCGACTTTTATCCCATCGGGAAATGTCCGAAATTTTCTCCGAAACTCAAAGAAAATCAATGAATTCATTTGAAAAGAAAAAAAAAAGTTTTACTGATTATTTGTTGAACAATTTTTTTGTCCAGCAATTTGTTAATAACTTTTCAACATTATTACTATGCGAAATGAATGTTGGCATCTTTAAAACAGTTGATTTTTTTTTTTTTTTTCAAAAATTGTATACAATTAGAAATTGTTCGAATTCTCACTGAGCCTCACTTTTGTCTGCGAATCTACGTGTGAAGCATCCTCAAAACTGCCAAAGATTTTTTCACGCAACATTTTTCACCACCAAGAAAAAAAAAAAAAAAAAAATACGATCTATCAATGAATCTATTAAGCGAGCGTAAATGCAGCCAGAAAATCGATTGAACGCAGCCGATGCCGATAAATTCATACGCGAACCCATAAATATTTTTGTGTCTACTTGTAGCATTATTATTTACAATTACAATTAGGAATTGTTCGAATTCTCACTGAATCTCACTTTTGTCTGCGAATCTATGTGTGAAGCATCCTCAAAACTGCCAAAGATTTTTTCACATAAAATTTTTCACCACTTAAAAAAAAAAAAAAAAAAATACGATCTATCAATGAATCTATTAACGCAGCCGATGCCGATAAATTCATACGCGAACCCATAAATATTTTTGAGTCTACTTGGAGCATTATTATTTACAATTACAATTAGGAATTGTTCGAATTCTCACTGAATCTCACTTTTGTCTGCGAATCTATGTGTGAAGCATCCTCAAAACTGCCAAAGATTTTTTCACATGAAATTTTACAAAAAAAAAAAAAGACCTATCAATGAATCTATTAAGCGAGCGTAAATGCAGCCAGAAAATCGAGTGAACGCAGCCGATGACGATAAATTCATACGCGAACCCATAAATATTTTTGTGTCTGCTTGGAGCATTGTATCGCCGATGGCGAGCCCGATAGGAGCAAAGAAGGAAACGGTACGGGAGGAAAGGGTGAAACAAGGAAGAGTCCAGCTGAGGCTGCAAGTTGGCCATCGGCCAGCGGATATTTCACTACTTTGGTCCTCCCTCTCGCTCGTCCCAGAGCTGGAACGACGTACGAAAGAGGGAGTGAGCGGTCCGCCTCATAGCCGATTCAACGCAGCACCCCATCGACTACTCGGACTACTTAAATCACTTTGAACGTACGTCGTAGATCTGCCCGGCCAGATTCTCCGGGTGAAAAACCACCGTGACTCACGTGAGAACCAGGCAGGTGCGACCTCGGAAACTATGCAGATGCAAACTTTTTTTCATTTTTTTTTTTTTTTTTTTTTTTTTTTTCATTAATATTTTATTTATGCGCCGGTCGAAAATCGTTAAAATGGGTTTTGGTAAATAAAGGGACTGCATAAAAATAATTTATTTGAGCCGGGCCCGGCGAGTAATTATTCATTTAAATTACGTAAATATTTATTTATGTATGTATGTATTTCTTTAATGATTCCCCTAGGGGTTACATAGACTTCGTTTCCTCCTTTCTCCCTTCCAGCTTCCTCTCTTTAACAAATTTTCTCGTGTGCTATACAAAAAAGTTTTTTTTTTTTTTTTTTTTTTTTTTTTTTTTTTTTTTTTTTTTTTTTTACATCGCTTGTCCGCCTCTTCACTCTCTCGCTTTCGCTCCCGCCTATCCGCACGCTTACATCTTTCCTTACCTCTAATGTCCCTCTTTCTCACACTCTCTCTCTCTCTCTCTCTCATTCCCGCTCGCTTACATATTTTCTTATCTCTATCGGCACTCTTTCTCACACTCTCTCTCATTCCCGCTCGCTTACATATTTTCTTATCTCTATCGGCACTCTTTCTCACACTCTCTCTCTCTCTCTCTCATTCCTGCACGCTTACATATTTTCTTATCTCTATCGACACTCCTTCTCTCACTCTCTCTCACTCATTCGCCCCCGCCCGCTTACCTCTATACTCGCATCTCTTGTCACTGCCTCTTCCCTCTCTCTCTCACTCCCGCATACCCGCACGCTTACCTCCTTTCTTACATCTAATGTCGCGCCGCATTTATGTCATTCCTTATAGCCTGTTTCTTACGTCTATCGCCCTGTCCTCATCCTCGCCATTCTTTCCTCACTCTCTCAACTTTTTGCTCTCCTTCGTCTCTGTGCCACCCTTCCGCTCCTTTTATTTTTCGCCCTTCTCGTCACGCCCGCCGAACCCGCTCGCCGTACGCCTTTCTGTTTTTTATTTCCCTGTTCTTTCTATTCCTTTCTCCCTCTCTCTCTCTCTCTCTCTCCGCCACTCTCCTCCCACTCTCTTGACTCCATCTTCCTCTTGCCGGCTACCGTTAGCGTAATTCCTTACCCTAACGGTTTCCTCCGCTTCCGTTTCCTTTTCATGTACTCCCTCTTTTCATCCCTCCATCCTATTCTCCGTCCACTCCTCTGCGTTTACCCCTCTCGTTTCCATTCTCTCCTTCCTCATCTTTTCTAGCTCTTTCATCCATCTCTCTCCTGTACCTCTTTCGTCCAGTATTTCCCTTATTCTTTCTCCTATGCCCCTCTCTACCTCACAACCCCCTCTACATCTATCTAGCACGTGCTCCCACGACTCACTCTCTTCTCCACACATTCGACATTCTCTCTCCTCCTCCGTCGCCCAGTATCTGCCTTCTCTCATTTCATTCCCTAGCCTGAACCTTGCTATCCTCCTACATCTTTCCTCCCCCCACCCTGACCTTAGGTATCCCGGAACCTCATCCGCTCTTACTTCCCGGTACCATTTGTTATACCTTGACTGCTCTATTCTCTCCATCCTTTCTCTTTCCTGCTCTAGTCTATCTTCTTTTTCCTTTCTCTCATATTGTTCCGTTCCCTCTCCTGCCGTCCCTCTTCTGAACTTTCTCCTCTCTCTTTCCCAATTCGACAGCTCTTCTTCCTCTCTCCTCTCTCTATCTATAATCTCCTCTAAACAGAGTCTCGCTATTTCACTGCCTTCCCCTCTCCTTAGCTTTTCCTCAAACTTCCATGCTCTTCTCCCAGCCCTCGTCCTCAGTTTGTCCCTCTTCGCTTCTTCCCTTACCATATATCCCGGCGTCCTCCAGTCCACACCTAGCGTCCATCTTATATATCTTTCATGCATGGCCTCTATCTGCTTTCTCTCTTCCCCTCCCCATATCTCTACCCCGTATCCCATCACTGTCCACACCAAAGTGTCGAACAACCACATCCTCCTCTTCCAATCCTTACTAAATTTCCTTTTTCCTATTCCCCACACTTGTCTCATTACCGCCCCTGCTTTCTTCACTCTGTCTCTTATCTGTGCTTCCTGCCCCCCATTTCTTGTGAAAACGTACCCCAGATACTTAAACTCCTTGACCTCCTCAATCCTTTTTCCTCTCCATTTCCATTCCACCTGCTTGCTCCTTCCTCCTCCCTTCCTAAACCTCAGCACTTTCGTTTTTCCTACGTTCACCTCTAGCTTCTTTTTTTCAAAGTACTTCTCTAGCCTCCTAATCATACTCTCCATCTCCTCTTCCCTTTCTGCCAGCACCACCACATCGTCCGCGTAGGCTAATGTGCAGATTCTTCTTTCCCCTATTTTCACCCCTCCCCATCTACCTTTACCGAGCTCCTCTTCCATATCCGCGGTCAGAAGGTTAAATAGTGCCGGGCTGATCGGGCACCCCTGTCTGACTCCTCTTGCCGTCCAAAATCTCTCTCCTGTCTCTCCTCTCACCCTCACCCTGCTTACTGTCTCATCGTATACTTCTTCTATTCTTTCCCTTAGCCCTTTCCTCACGCCTCTCCTCGCCATCGCCTCCCACAGGACCTGCCTGTCCACCGAATCGAACGCCGCTTTCAAGTCCACAAACAGAGCGATTACCTTCCCCTTCTCTCTCCTTATCTGTCTATTCACTATATAATTCAACGTAAACACATTATCTATCGTTCCTACCCCTTTCCTAAATCCCGTCTGGTTTTCCGGAATCATCTGTCTTTCCTCTACCTCCTTTTCTAATCTCTTCGCCAATATCGTCGTATAAATCTTGTATAGCGATGGCATTAGTGTTACCCCCCTATACTCCTCCACCTTCCGACCTTCTCCTTTTTTAACTATCGGCACAATTATTCCCTCCTTCCACTCTTCCGGCCACCCTTCCCCTCTCCACACCCTCCTGCAAATTTCCCATGCTATTTCTTCTGTTTCCTCTCCTCCACATTTCCATGCTTCATTCGGAATATCGTCCCCACCAACGGCTTTCTCTTCCTTTAGCTTTCCCACTATTTTCTTTACCTCTTCTTTGCTTAATTCCTCTTCTTCCCCCACTCTTTCCCCCCGTCCCGAACCTCTCCTTACTCTCTCCTCCACTCCTCCCAGCAGCCCCATAAAGTACTCCTTCCATTCTTGTTTCTCTATACTCTCGTTGACTCTCTTCCTTCCTTTCCGTCCTCTATTCACTATCTCCCAAACCTCGTTTTCCGATCTCGCTTCCGCTACCTCTCTTATCAGCTTTTCCTGTTCCTCTCTCTTCTTCCTCTCGCATACCTCTTTATATTCCTTCTTCCTATCTGCGTACTCCTCCCTCGTCCCCCTTCCCTTTTTCCACGTCCTTAGGCTCTTTCTTAGTTCCTCTTTTTTCGCTCTGCACTCCTCGTCCCACCACCCTTCCTTCCTGTATCTCTCTTCTCTTCCTCCTTCTCTCTCGCTTCTATTTATCTCCTCTTTGATTTTCTCTGCTGCTTTCTTTATCATTTCTTGCACCCCCTGCCCCTCGGCTTTTATCCCTTCCATACCTCTTGCGTATTCCTCCTTCATCCTCTCCGACCATCTCCCGGCGTTCACCCTCTTTTTCCCTCTTTCCTTTTTCTTTCTTTCCGCCCTTCCTTCTGCCATCGTTACGACCAACGGGTGGTGGTCTGATTCTACTCTATCTTCCACCCTCAAGTTCTTTATTCTTCTTCTTGTATTCTCGTCTCCTAGCACATAATCTATTACCGTTGCTCCTCTAACCCCGGTGTATGTATATTCCCCTTCCTCGTCTCCTTCTATGTCTCCATTCAGTATCTGCCAACCCACCTCTTCTACTAGGTTCACTAATCTCTTTCCTTCCCCATTTAACGTTCTGTCCTTCGACCGCCTACCGTCCTCCTCCTCCTCACCTCCATTTCTCACTCTACCTCCTTCCGTTCCTGTTCTCGCGTTGAAATCACCTCCTACTATCACCCTTTCTCCCTCCGGCCTACTCTCCATCCACCCCCTAATGCTCTCTATTTTCTTGCTCATATCCCCGTTTATATATACCGCTACTATCGTCCACTTTTCCTGTCCTGCCTTCACTTTTACCGTCATCAATCCTTCTTCCTCCGCTTGTCTCTCCTCCTCCTCCACTTCCATTTCTTCTCTAACCCCGATTATCATCCCTCCCCTCGCCCTGCCTTTCTTTCTCTCCTTTTTCGCCCATTGTGCTTCCCATCTGTATCCCTCTGGTAGTCTTCTGCTAATCTTCTCCCATCCCTTCTCTTCTATCCATGTTTCTATCAGTACTATAACCTCCCACTTCCCTATCTCCTTCCAAAACTCTTTATCCTTATTTCCCAGCCCTGCTACGTTCCAGAATGCAATTCTCCATCCTCTGTCTTTCTCTCTCTTTTTCTCTAGTCCCTTGGCTCGTGTCCCCCTCCCTCCGCGTTTTTTGTCGCCTCTACTTCCTCTCCTCCTCTCGCTTCATCTAGCCTTTCGCTTTCTTCTTCTTCTCTCCTACCTTCTTCCTGCATTTCTCTCCTTTTTCCACCCACTTCCTTCTTCTCCCGCTCGTTCCCTCTCCAATCCCTCAGCACTTCTCCTTGCTCATCCCACCACCACATTCGACCGTTTATCTCTATCTTCCCATATCTTACTCTTGCTCGGTTTCCCTGCCTCATTTCCTCTTGTCCTATTTCCCTCAGCCGCCACTGCATCCTTCTTTCCCTCCACGTCATGTCCTCTTCGATTATAATCTTTTTTCCTCTTATATTTTTCCTCTTTCCCATCACCTCTCTTTTGCCCTCCACACTCTCCATTTTAACTTCTATCATCGCTAGCTTCTTGTCCGTTCTTCTTGTTCCGATCTCTTTCGCCTCTGCTATTTTTGCCTGCACTCCTATTCCCTCTAGCACCCCCTCCGCTGTCTGTTTCATGGTTCCTGCTATTTCCACGCCTTTTATTATCACATTCCTTCTTCTCCTTTCCCTCTCATTCGCTTCTAGTTTTCTTTCCATCTCTTTTACTCTCTTCGCCATCTCTCTCCCTTCTTCTCCTTCGCTTCTTCTTCCCTCACCTCCTTCCGCTTTCCTTTCCCCTCTCTCTTTCTCTATCTCTTTTATTCTCTCCTCTACTTTCCTCTTAGCTTTCTCTGCCTCGACTACCCTTCGTTCTAATATATTTATTCTTCGTTCCATCTCCTCTTTCTCTTGCCTTGCCTTTTCTTTCTCTTTTTTCATCTCTTCCCTGATCCTCGCTATCTCTTCTTTTACTTCCCTGCCCTGCCCTTTAACGTCCTCTCTGACTTCTCTCATCTCGTTTTTAAGCTCTTCTTTCATTTCTCTTAATAATCTCTCTATCCCCATTAGTTCTTCTTTTTTCTGCTCCGGCGACCTTACCACTATCTTGCTCTTTCGAAATATTCTATCTTCTCTATCCTCTGTCCCTTGTTCCTCTATTTGCTCTCTCTTTCTTTTCCACATCTCGTTAATCTCTAGTATATTTCCCGCGCTCGAACTTCTTTCCCTCATTAACCTCTCCGCATTTGTTTTCCTTCCTCTTCTGCTCCCTTCCTCCGTTCTCCCCTCTTCCACTCTTCCCTCCTCCGCTCTGCCCCCGGCCTCTCTCCCCTCCTCCCCTCTCCCCTCGCCTGCCCGTTCTATGTTCGGCATTCGTGTGCCTTTCCCGCCGACGCTTCGCTCTTCTCCGCCCTACCCGGCTCGCCCCCACTATCTCCTACTCCGTCTGCTCTATCGCTCTGCCTACTTTCGCCTTTCGCCTGTGTCCGTTGCTTTCTTTGCCTTATCGCTGCTGCCACCTTTGCCCCCTGCTTGTAACTAATTCTACCTTTCTCTTCTCCTCTTTCCTCTCGCCTTCTTTTCTCTCTTCCTAACCTCTATCCTGCCGTCACTTTGCACCCTTTCTTCGCCTTTTTCCCTTCTCGCCTGCCCTATATCCTATATCACCCTGCACTACTCGCGCTGTCCTCTTCTCCTATCCTACCGTACTTATTTTTTTCTTACCCTCCGTACCTCGCTTCCCACACCACCACTTTCCACCTCGTGCACACGTCCTCTCACAATCGCACCGGAAACGGAAGTCTCACGTAAATATTTATTTAACGCAAATGATTATTATTTAAATTACGTAAATATTTATTTAACGTAAATGAGTATTTATTTAAATTATGTAAATATTTACTTAACGCAAATTAATATTTATTTAAATTACGTAAATATTTCGTTAACGTAAATGAATATTTATTCAAATCACGTAAATATTTACTTGACGCAAATGAATATTTATTCGAATTACGTAAATATTTATTTAACGTAAATGAATATTTATTTAAATTATGTAAATATTTATTTAACGCAAAGTAATATTTATTTAAATTACGTAAATATTTATTTGACGCAAATGAATATTTATTTAAAATAAATTGATATTTATTTAAATTAACCGTAGAACTCATGTATGATTTGTTCTACCTTCTAACCCATGACTGTGGTACATATATACCCCAGGCGTTTCTTCAACGTGCGAGGGTTCTATGAGCAGTAAATGGGTTTTGTCGCACATGAATCTTTTTGTTTGTTTTTTTTTTTTTTCAGTAAAGAAGAGAAAATTTGATTTTAATCCAGTTTAGGGAGTGAAAAGCACCCTTAAAGTCCAAAACGTAACGGACATTAAAAAAAAAATGGTCCGATTATAAAATTTCAAACGCCATTTTACAGGGGAAACTTCAGGCTGTTAGGAAAAAAATAGTCCCATTGTATTCCGTTCAAAAAGTCTATTTATTTGGAGATCTGAAAATGAGAAAAAGAGAATGCGGTGCAGCAAATTTGATTTTAATAAAGTTTAAAAAAATGGCCCGTTTTTCAAATTTCAAACGCCATTTTACAGGGGAAAATTCAAGCTATTAGGAAAAAAATACTCCCATTGTATGCCGTTCGAAAAGTCTATTTATTTGGACCTCTGAAAATCGGGAAAAGTCTAAAGCTTCTAACATGGAAAAAATCAATGAATACGGATTAAAAATTGGTTTTGCATGGGTTTTAACATTTATTTTTCCTGAATCATTGTAGATAATTAACGATAAAAATTCAAAACATCATAAGAAATTATTTAAAAATTATTAAGAAATAAAATGCCGAATATATATTTAAATTATGTAATAATAACTTACATTCGATAATTCTAACCAACAAAAAAAATAATAATAATAATAATAAATTACTTACATAAAACACTAACGGGACCTCCCGTTTGGGGTACTTTTGTAC
Organism: Amblyjoppa fuscipennis; assembly: GCA_963575735.1. NCBI lineage: Eukaryota > Metazoa > Arthropoda > Insecta > Hymenoptera > Ichneumonidae > Amblyjoppa > Amblyjoppa fuscipennis. The sequence goes on along the minus strand of OY754490.1, from coordinate 18,385,984 downwards.
CCCATACATGTTTCGTGGCGTTAAAACCTCGAGAAAAAAAATCAAAGCAGCTTCCTCCATGATTTTGAAAAAAAAAAAAAAAAAATTGGAAAAATTTCCTCACTGAAATGGAAATGAAACGAACGAAGCGGCGTACCAAAGAGGAGACAAATAATAATCTCGCCAGGATAATCGACTAGTCAGCGTAACTCGGTGAAAGCCAACACACAAATAATAAAAAAAAATAAGGTAAATAAAAAAAAAACAAAACCCTCTCGGCACTTTAATATTTGAGCAGAACAGGCGCGCGCATAACGTGCAGCAAGCCGAACGAGCCAAGTCAGGGACAGAATGGAGAGCTCGCGTTATTCGATCGCGTGCCGACTCATCCGATTCCTTCTCTCGTGTCCTCCTGATTATTAGTTTTTTTTGCGAACAATTTTTGTTCCTCGTGAATTAATAATTTTTTTTTTTTTTTTTTTTTTTTTTTTCTGGTAAATCGGACCGAATGAGTTTTGTGCCTATCGGCGAGACAATTCCGTCGAGCCTTTTTTAGTTTGTCTGTCGCGGCAAGGGAGAAACCTGGGATGAGATTTATCGTGGGAGTTCGATTTTCAATCGCGGCCCGGGACTCGAATCGCAGCCGCTCAACCGTAGAAACGAGGCAGAGAAACGAAACTATTGGGCCGAGCGGGCCAAAACTAACCGGTGGGGCAAAACGGACCAAGGTTCTCCATTTTAAACTGAATCGTTATTTGTCTCACGAAACGTGTAAAAAGAGTCGATTTTACACCACGTCATCACTTTGTCATGCTCTCCTATGTCGGTATAGTGGAGTGGTGAAGTATAGTAAAGTGGGGCAAAACGGACCGGTGGGTCAAAACGAACCGGTGGGGCAAAACGGACCGCGGTTCTCCATACGAAGCTTAATCGTTATTTGTCTCGCGAAAAGTGTAAAAAGTGTCCGTATTGCCCCACGTGATCACTTTGTCATATTTATCTCTGCCGGTATAGTAGAGTGGGGCAAAACGGACCACGGTTCTCCGTCGTCCGTTTTGACAAGACAAAAAATTATAAATTTTATCTACCGGATTGGAGATTTTTTTTTTTTTTTACACAAACTGATACATTTAATTTGATTTACAATTATCATGAAAAATTAAAACACTTGTTAAATTATTAAAAATTAAGCACTAACAATATTTTTTAATACACTGGACATTAATTTTCCATCGCAATTCTACGTTAAATTGAATTTACTAGTTTTCGCATAGAAACTTCCAGCCAGCCAGACGGTAAAAAAAAAAATGTGTCGTTTTTACAAAAAAAAAAAAATTATTGTCCACAAACGTCAAAAATTTTTATTTGTTAATTTTCTAGTTTCACAAACAAAAGTACAAACTAAAATCGTCAATTATACAGGAAACAAAAGGACACGTTCGTATATTCAAATAAGTGACAAACGAGTTTCTCACTGATTTTAACAAAATTTCGCATTCCGATTTTACGAAATTATTTTTTACTGTGTACATTAAATTTCATTAATTTTTTTTTGTTTTTTTTTTTACGAAATTATTTTTTACTGTGTACATTTAATCAATTTTTTACTGGTAAATTTCATTATTATTATTATTATTATTATTATTATTATTATTTTGTATTTTTACCGTGTATGTGACTGCAAACGCGGCCGTCCTATCGTTGCCGCTTCCTCCTCCTCTTTCTCCGCGTTGCGCCAACAAGCTCGGTGGTTTCTACAACGATTCGTGGCACGGGGCCGAACATCAATTATTCGCGGTCTACCTCACAGTCTCGCAAGCTTTCAATGTATTAAGTATTCAATGTCGATTCACTCGAGGGATTCCGCGTACCGGCAGTCATCGGTTCGACAGTTAAAATTATCATTGATATCACGGTAGCGTTCGCGATGTCGAATTAAGGCAAACGTACCGATGACTGGACACGTCCCAGTTATTGACCGACTGGCCCGCAGACTCAAGTTTACAACGAATGTGCATCTTCGAGATGTGTACGATTTTTTTTTTTTTTTTTTTTTTTTTATGTACTATTGTAGCCTTTATTCAACACGAACTGTACCTCGAAACAATAAACAATTTTAAGAAAAAAAATTTAAAAAAAAACAAACTAATATACAGTAGAACCCCGATTATGGAAGTTGCAGCGAGTGGTGTTCGTTTTGCCTAAATTCGAGAAATTCGGACAAGAATCGCAAACATTTGCCGATATTATGAAAATCTGGACAAAAAAATCATGCTCATTATAGTCACTAAAAAGACTAATTTTGCACAATAATAATTTCAAGGTGTTATTAAAAAATTGTTGAAAAAACATTGTTCATCAATATATGCGGTAACTCAACTTTTTTTTTTTTTTTTTTTTTTTTTTTAATCAAAATGATTTGTTAATTTTTTTTGGAATACGTATGAATTTTTTCGGATTTCTATCTTTATTTTGTTTTCAGCACATTTTTTCAATGTAAAAAACAAGAAGAATCAAAATAAAGATAAAAATCTGAAAAAAATTTTAATCATTTTAAATAATTTAACAAAATGAACAAAAAAAAAAAATAGAAGCTAATGCGATGCTACTTTCGCGCTAGGCTTGAAAATTTTCATATCTGATAAATGGTTTTTGAGAATTTTTACAGATTCTTTCATTAGGGCTAACAACAATATGCTCACTTAAACAAAAAAAGAAAGAAAAAGCTCAAAAAACCATCTAGATGCAAACGTTTCACCATTCTGCGTTTAGGCTCAAAAATTTTCATATACGATACAGGATTTTTGGGAATTTTTTCAGATTTTTTAATTTGGGCCAACAATTCGTTCACTCAAAAAAAAAAAGAAAGAAAAAGCTCAAAAACATCGAAAAACAAACGTTTGGACATTCTGGATTTAGGCTTAAAAATGTTCATATCAAATACAGGATTTTTCAGAATTTTTAATGGCGGCTAAAAATATGTTCACTTTGAAAAATTGTAATTGATGAAAATTAAAAAAAAAAAAAAAAAAAAATTGAGTGATTTTTAGAGTTAGAACAATATTATAAAAAATTGCCAACCGAATTGAAGAGGGTTCGACGTAGGTCGAATCGGTATGGAATCCCCTATATAGATAATTTGTGATGGTATATACTCAATTGATTGGACTACAATTATAGTTACAAATATAATTTTTTATCATTGTCGTAACTATAAAATATAGACGTCCCATCTGAGTGCTATCTGACTATATAAGTTTTCCTCAGTGCGAACTAAACAGCGAAAGTATATAATTAAACAATGGCTAATGACAGAACTCTTTATGTTGACTAGTTGCATTGACGTTTGATACAATTTGCTCGGTTGTCAAATAGTGCATAGCTGGGCGGTACTTGAAGTACATGAGTACTTATTTGGTACTTAAAGTACCAAAGTACTTGTCGGTACTTTAATATACTATCAATGAGTACTGAGACCAAAGTACTCGTACATTTCGAAGCATAGCTTCCTCATTGAGGAAGGACAAATATTCGTAAATCCTCTTAACAACTGTATATTTTTTTTTTTTTTTTTTTCTTGCTTCGAGACTATTTGTAGTAGTTACGAGTCGTGCCAACTTTTTTTTTGATGCAATAAATCGTGGCAATAAAAAAGCTTATCGGAGCCATTATCGCTTCAATAGCTGAAAGTATGATTGCCTGCCATATTCGCGATCGCTAAGTCGAATCTATGTCGTCCTTTTTTTCATCGTTGTACTTCTTTCTTGACTTATACCGCTTCGGCTACGATCGCCATCGGCGACTCTCGGACACCATTTGAGGCACCGGATAGTGTGTCATCCCGTGCCAAGTTTCTTATAAAATGAAGTCTCCGAGGAGGTTGCACCGAGTGCAAAACAAAATGTGACATCTGGGTTCGTCTCCAGTTTCCTATTTAGTTCGTGCAGCAGTCAGTATTTCTTCACTCCACAATCGGTCGTTGCGAACTCGAAATAATCTCTCTCAGTAAATCATTTTTTCTTATAAACATTTTTTTTTTTTTGTATTATCTCTTCAGTAATTCGGCAAAGTATTTTTTTTTTTTTTATTTGCGTAAATGAAATAAACACTCAAATAATTTTAATAAGAGATCATTTTTTCTTTTCTCGAAGATGATTGTGATTCTTACTCGACTAAAATTTCTTGCAATAAAAGAAATATTTTTTCAATAGCATTGATAATTAATAAATAAATTCGCTTATCGATTATCGGGCATTATAGTAATTTGCATAAATGAAATAAAGATTTTTGAATAAAATTAATAAAAAAAAAACCGAATTTCTTTAAGCAACTAAAGTTTCTCAAAAGGAAAGAAACATTTTTTAATCAAATTAATAACAAATTAATAAATTCTTAAAGGTATTTCTTGAAACGAAAATAAATCGTTTCAAATAAAATTACATTCATTTGAATGAAATTTGCAATAATTTTAATTTTTATAAAATAAATTTTGCCTATCAGTCCCAAGCGTTTATGGGAAATAAATTTTTTGTCCGATATTGAAATTATATTTGTGCACGTATGGTTTTCCGTTTCCGACGCTTCTAACAGCGACTGCGTGAGAAAAAATTATCGTCCCAAGAGACTTATCGATTATTAGTCGTCAGATTAATTTACATAAATTAAATGAACATTTTTACATAAAATTAATAACAAATCAATTTCTTTAAGCAACCAAAATTTCTTTAAATGAAAGAAAATTTCTTAAATGAAATTACGTTTCTTAAATGAAATTACGTTTCTTAAATTAAATTAAATTTCTTAAATGAAATTAGATTTCTCAAATGAAATTTGCAATAATTTTAATTTTTATGAAATAAAGTTTCTTTACGAGTAGCAAACGTTTATCGGACACAAATAAATTTTTGTCCTATATGGGAATTATATTTGCAGGTATGGTTTTTCCTGTTTCCGACGTTTTTTAACAGCGACTGCGTGAGAAAATTATCGTCCCAGGAGACTTATCGAACATCGGTCGTTGTACCGGTCGCATGTAGTCCGCGCCGAAGGAAAAACTCGTTCGGTCGACATGCTACCGCATATGCAATGGTGTTCGTAGTCGCGAGTGGGAAAAACGCGTTATCCGTTGGTCGCGCAAAAGTACCGAGAATGTAGCAGAAATAATAGAAAAATGCTATCTTCATCTTTTTCCTTTTGCCATCTCGTGCGCGAGACTCCGAGCTCGTACGCGTGACTTATTCACTGTGCAAGAACACCATAGAGGGACATGCGATTTATTGGGATCGTAAAGTTACAAAGTATGGAACGATTAAGATTTTTTCGGACGTTGAAGCGACGACGGAAATCTCCGCAGATGAAATGAAAATTTTTTTCACGCATGTTTTCATAGGTGCATTTTTTTTTAAGTTACGACACGAGCGATGAACTCATAAAGCGTCGCGGATGCTTTCTCAAAATTCAGGTAAATGGCCAAAAGGGTGTTCGGTAAAAATGGTACTCATTCAAAATTGGGGCCATTTTTCAAAAGTGCCGTCAATAAGCGTTAGATAAGCACATTTGGCCATTTTCGGCGATTTTTAATAAGGACCGGAAGGTCCTTATTCGAAATGGCCCAAAATGGCCAAATGTTTTCTCAAAACGGCATACACGGCTCTTGTTTAAAATGACCTAAGACAGTTAAAAGTGTCCTCAGAAAACTACGGTCGTCATACGATATCGAATAAAATGGTCAACAGTGTTCTCAACAAACTTAATACCATTTTACTAAATATTGAAGAGGGACCCTCTTCAATATCTAGCAAAATGGCTAAAAGTGTTACGGTCATAACTGATGTGATATGTCTTATTCTAAATTGAGTACAAAGGCCAAAGGAAAAGGCTTCGCAAAAAGCGTAATACAATCCTTTTTGAAAATTGAGTAAAATAGCCAAAAGTCGCCTCCAAAATGGCACAGTCTCTATTCGAAATCAAATAAAACAGCGAACAGTATCCTAAATAGCCGTTACCAGTCCTTCGAAATTCAACAAAAATGCCCGAAAGTGTCCTCAATAAGCGGTAAAACGGTCCTTTTTTGAAAATTGACTAAAAGGGCAACAAATTACCACCAAAAATGGTACATTCCCTATTCGAAATCAAGTAAAACAGTCAAAACTATCCTAAATAGGCATCGCCAGTCCGTCGAAATCCACCAATAATGCCCGAAAGTCTCCTCAATAACCTTTACAGCACATTATCGAAAACGGTAAAAATGGCCATTAGTCCCATTACATTGCTTACATTGTCAAACACCGGAGTTTTTTTTCCCAATAACCTCTTCAGAACTGCATGCAGTATCCTCACTCTCGTGCTTCACAACCCCACAACCTCTCTAGCAAATCCCTGCCATCAAATCAAAAAAGGCAAAGTCGTCCCTGGGTCGCAGAAATGTCCAAACGACTTCCCTGTGACCCATTAATTCATATCAAAGCCGGAAGATGGCTCGTCTCCGCCACATCCCGTCTTCGCAGCTTTGCCTCTTTGATACATCTTCGTAAAAAAAAAAAAAAAAAAAAAAAAATGGCCACCCCAGAATGTCACCCGAAGGTTACTTATCTCCCGATGCAGCGGAGTCCTCCGCGCCCGTCCCAGGATTTTTCCACGGCGCCCATACGTTTTCGGTCCCGTGAATCTCGTTTCGTTTATCCAGATATAGTGGCCCCGAGGAGGAGCGAGGGTGCCGCAGGGATCGGAAACCAGAAGAGCGCAGTGGAAAAAGGGGTTTGGGCGGGCGATAAGCGTACGCGGAGACGCGGAGGAGGAAAAAAACTCGGACGCGATCTATCCCCGTCCGTCGAGAAATCGCCATCGTAAAACGGGGATTTGCATAGCTCGCTCGGTGAATCGGTAGGGGGGGGGGGGGGGGGGGGGCATCCTGGGCTCGGCCCAGCCGCAAGCGCCCATGACGGATCGATGCGCGCTGGGCTCAAGTGGTACGTACGCGCCCGTACCGACTATAGCTATAGTTAGGGTGCCGTTCCGATGTGGCTATCGTCGAATCGCTAACCTATCGGGCTCCCTTTCGCTCTCGTCGAACGATCCCAGAGCCTCCGAGCGCGCCGCTCGTTCTCGCGTGCGCCGACCAAGAACCGTCGCCAACCTCGCCCTCCTCGACGCTCGACGTCCACCGCGATAATCGGAAGTGTGGCGAGATCGATTATTAACGGAACGGAAGTGTGGAGAGATCGATTACGGAATCGGGCACGGTGCTAACGAGCCGGAGACACCGAGTCGCGGCTACGTCGCGGGGTCTTGTAGTCCTGGGCAGTGAAGCGAAGACGAGCCTGATGCGGCTAATGAAGAGCTTCGATACGATGGGGCGTCCTTTTGGGTTTTTTTTTTTTTTTTCGAGCTAACGATGGATTAAGGATATTCGATAGGGTTCTTATTCTTTTTGATCTGAGCAATGTCGGTAGTCTCGTTAATTGAATAGTGGACGCAGTTTCGGCTGCTGGCGTTGCGGGGAACGTGAAGTCGGAGGTCAGGCATGGTATGATGGCGTGGAAGAAGCCGAGGATTTGTGGGGTTGGATTTTAGAGCCTGTAATTGTTATAACATCGATTGGGTCGGGATGAGACCTGACAGATGTCTTGCTTAGCTGGCATTTCGATTTCACTGTCGAGGAGATTGAAAGTGTGGATTCTGGGCGGAGAAGGACGACATTGAGGATCCAAAAATCGCCGCAGAGATCCCAGGTTTGGGGTTTTACTTTTGAGGGTTTAATCTCTAAAATATTGAGCAAATCGGTACGATAACCCTGCCGATCTGTGGATTACATCCTGACGTTTCGATTTCACTGCCAACAAAGTGAAATGTATTCACTCCCGGCGAAGCAGCGCGGTATTGAAGACGCGAGGTCGAAAATACCGCGCTGCTTCTGTGGTCTTTCAGGCTTGGAAAATCAGTGGATGTGTATTCCTTCCAGCTTTAAATGTTCAAAGTGCAAGATGTCCATTGCAGGTCAGAGAGTTGCGGGAAATAAAACGGGCTCCGGAGGGATGTGGAGGGAAAGTTCCGACGGCGTACGCGCGTCAGCGCAAAGAGACACACACACACACAGGAAGGATGGAAGTCGCGAATGTAGGTGCTGCTTTTTGAGTAACGCCGACGCTTTTGCCGTTGCCATTCGTACCTCCGCAACGCAGCCCGAGAGCTTTCCGTTCGCCGGGCGACGGGCAAGAGTAATATCGCTCACCGTGCTTTTTGCCACTTTTAATCTGTAAATGTATCTTGCCACCGGTTCTCTGGATTGCAACGGAAGGAGCGGAACGGAGGGGGACGAAGGCTCCTGCGAGGGAAACCCGGAGAACCATGATTCTCGAGTGGAGTATGCAGGGCCGAGGATAACGTAGGTGTACTACAATTTATAGTGCGCGGCCCTCACCAGATTGGTACAACCTTCCGGCCAAATCCCCCGCCAATCCTCCCGCAAACCTGTCCGATGGATTCCCATACCGGCAGGACAGGCCGTACGCACACGTGCGTGCGCTCAGACAGATTGGGGGGCTCAGAGGCTCTCTCGACCCTCGCGCAACGTCGAGAGCCCATCGATCCAATGAAATTTCAGCATTAACGGATTTTCATCCTTTTTTCAATTTTGATATTGGCTCTTCCTTTTCGCTTTTGATATTGGCAACATTTACGAGGGTAAAGCATTTATGGAGATTCAAAGGTTCGAGTGATTTAAAGGTCGGAGCGTTCTGAGGTACTGTAAACAACGTTTTGTTGACACGATGTAATGAGATTTTCTCGGAAACGAATGTAGGAGCTTATTCTCCGCTTGAAAATGAGCAAACTTTCCCTTTGGCACAACTTTCAACGGGGCGTAGTTTTCTCGTTACGGGCAGTTGAAGTTTTTCATCAAACTGGTTGAGAAACTGATGGCGCAAACGTCGCATTTTTTGTTACAACGTTGGGACATAAAAATGGTTAATCCGTAATCTGCTTTCACAACCGAGCAAACTTTTCCTTTGGCACATTTTCCTACGGTGCGTGGTTACTGAGATACAGAAGGATAAACCTTCTGGCATCAGAACTTGAACTCGTGACGCCATTTTGAACTCCATTGACTCGAGAATTTGAGGGCTCGTATCTCGAAAACTACGCGTCGTAGGACAAAACTTCAAAGGAAACGTTTGCTCGGATTAAGGCCCTGAACACGACCCTACCATTTGTTACGCGATTTTTTTAACATCTCGTATAGCGCAGCGCATCTGAGATACATCATTACCGATTTCGACCTCCAGGCGCGAAGAACCGGGTTTCCTCACCACTACAGTACTATCTAAAAAAATCCATGTTAACAGTTAATAAATAAAAATAAAAAAATTTCGGTGTTAAGAGAAATGTGGGGCAAGACGAAGCGCCGGGACAAAACGATTCTTCACTCGAGCTGAAGTTTTTTGATGTCTTGCGTAAAATCGGTAAAAAATAGTCCGTTTTGCTCCGCTCTCCTTGAGCATTTACAGAACATTCTAACCATTAGTACAATGTATTTTCATAGTTGAGTTACGAGCACTAAAGTTGTTTCATTGCTCGGAAAGGTGTTGAATTCACTGCGGTGCTTTGCGGCCTGTTTATAAAGGGGCAAATTGCTATCGGAATCGTGCCGCGGTACTCGAAAAATGCAGGTGTGTCTCTTCGGATACGTGTGTGTCGGATATGTTAGTAGGGTATTACAGAAACGCGAATGACACTCAATTGCCGGGGTTCTTCAATTATGGTGATTCGGCTGTGATCCGAGAGAAAAGTAAGCGGCACGTTGGCCCTACGGGTGCCTGCCTATAAATATAATTTATGTTCCCGAGCCATGCGAAAGCCGCGAGGCACCTATGCAGTATTCTGTTCTGTGCACAGTCGGACCCGTCAGACCACGGCCGAAGGACTCGTGTGTGTGTGTTTCACTGACTGGTTCGGTCACACGGAAACGTATTCGTGCAGAAACGCGTGCGTCCTCGGCCCGGCCTAGTCGCGTGCAAACGTTTCGCATTACGTACGCGTACTTACCTATTTATGATCGGCTTGACGATTCTGCCTGGCAGATAACGGTACGTGAGCAAAAACAGCGAAAAAATGGAAGAATTAAACTATCGATCGGTGTGGAAGGCGCGTTGAATGTTTTTTTAGTCTTCTTTTTCTCTTCACTTCATTCGCGCTTGACAAATGGCAAAGGGACGCAGAAAATGACGGCATGAATAAACGGACATGCTGGAGAACGTCAATCGAGTAATTCAAGATCTTTTGCGATAAGAATATGAAACTAGGGAGGTGATTTATGCTAGATCTGTCACTGGCGTTGATTTTCTTATTGAAGACCACACAGATCTGGCGGACTTCTGCATTCAACACGGTGCCATTTTGGCTAGAATTAATATTTTTTGCTTTCTTTGTAGTGAAATCGATACGCCGGAGTGTGGACCATGTCTCTGTCTAGGTGCCATGGCGATATGATTACTGGTATAGCAATTACAAGCTCCAAAGCACAAATGCACAGTAAGCGCCAAATTCGGATGAGGTCTTCTAAGCTCTGTTCCGGCAAATATACTCGGGCTTCGATTTTCCTCTCGTTCTTGTCTTCCAACGGTGGTCCATGAAAGACGACGACACCACCGAACGCCAGAGAAGCAAAAAAAAATTAAGTCAAGAGGTAAACTCGAAGAATCGGGCATTTATCGGTCGCCGGTACGGAGCGGACTCGGAAAAAAAATCCGATCGGTTCACCGATAAACTTTTCGTCCCGGGCCAGGCAAAAAAGAGACGACGAGTGTATCGACGCTTCGCGTCCCTCTCTCCGAATTGAGTGGACGAGAAATTTCGTAATCCTCCTGCCGAATTGAGCCGGGGAGTTCGGTCCGTCGTTTCGATTCTCCAATTTCTCCCTTTCTTCCGCTCTTTTTCCCGTGGACTTTTTTTATTTATTTTTTTGTTCCAGAAAATCCTGCCGCACTCACGCTCGCTCAATGAAATCTATTCCGGCCGAGCCGCCCAATTTCCCAGCGAAGTGGCCAGGCAGCTTCGTGGGGGGCTTCGCGGACGCACGCGCTAAATTTTATTTTCCTCCTGCCGTTCCCGACCGAAGTAGTGCCCAGCTATCCCGAAGCTTTTACTGTTTTCCAATTCGTGAATGGGCCACCCCGTACGGCTCGCCCAGCGTACACGGCTGCAGCCTCGCACCGACGAGGCCCAGCCGAGACTGGGGCAAGATGGAAAATACCCTAAAAAATTGATACCATGATTTTAACTGTCCGAATAAGTTAAGCGCATAAGATAAGACGGATTTCGATCGCAGTTAAAACTTTTTTTGGGTCCCGCTAAGAATCGGTAAAAAATAGTGCGTTTTGCCCCTTACGCATTGTAATAATTAATATTTTCCTCTTACGAAACGTTCAGATTTCCATCTTTCCTATTGTCGGTTGAGAAATTAATCTAAACAACAAGTGTAATTTGTAACAATTATTTCGAGCATGCGAGAAAATGAAGTTAACTTCATAATTCCAAACATTGCATATTAGGTAATATTAGATAATTTGCCTTACGTAATTAAGTAATTAATTAAGACCAAGTTTGTACAATGTAAAGTTGAAAATAAAAAATATTTTTATTATATATTGCATCGTTTGGTTGATTTTCGCCAAAAGCAAAGAAGAGGTTTGTGGAGGAGTAAAAGAAAAATTCAATGAAAAAATTTAGTTACAATAAATAAACAATGTATTTGTTTCAACTACAACGGCATATTGGATCAAAATAAAGACACTAAGTAGATAACACATATATAATTAAATAAACAAATTATAATTGATACAAATAAAATGCTAGTAGGCAGATATGCAAAGAAAATAATTTATTTGTCCTAAATAAATTTTATTTGTTACAAAGAAATCATTTCTCTGGGTTTGCAATTGCCGTTTGAGGCAAAATGGCGTACCTGGCAACCTGAACATTCTTATGGAAATTTACATTTTTTTATTCGCTCTCATTTACCCCAGTGCGCCCATTTTTGTTATCCCCACTTTGCACCAGTTCTTTCACTTTTACGATTAATTTCCTTCTGTGCCATTTTGCCCCAAGTCGCCAGTGTAGAGCGCTCCATGTTACCCCACTTTCCCGGCGTTCTTACATGCATATGAGGCATTCCATACCGATTCGACCTACGTCCGACCCTCGATCTGTTCAATTCGGTTGGGGAATTTTTTATAATATTGTTCTAACTCCAAAAATCACTCCAAATTTTGTTCAATGTTTTTTATTTGTAACAATTACAATTTTTCAAAGTGAACATATTGTTAGCCCAAATGAAAAAATCTGAAAAAATTCTTAAAAATCATGTATCCGACACTAAAATTTTTAAGCCTAGAGCGACAGTGGTATCGCATTAGGTTCTATTTTTTTTTTCTTTTTTTAAATTATATAAAAAATAAATAAAACAAATAGAAGCTAATGCGATGCCACTTTCACTCTGGGCTAGAAAATGTTCATATCTGATACAGGATTTTTGAGAATTTTTTCAGATTTTTTCATTTGGGCTAACGATATGTTCACTTAAAAAAAAGAAAGAAAAATCTAAAAAAAAAAAAAAAACATCTAGAAGCAAACGTTTTACCATTCTGGGTTTAGGCTTAAAAATGTTCATATAAAATACAGGGATTTTCAGAATTTTTCATTCCTGCTAAAAATATGTTCACTTTGAAAAATGGTAATTAATGCAAAAAACAAAAAAAAAAAATTGCGTGAATTTTAGAGTTAGAACAATATTATAAAAAATGACCAACCGAATTGTCGAGGTCCGACGTAGGTCGAATCGGTATGGAATGCCCCATATTTTCCGGACCATTTTGCCCGCATCCGCACTCCACAGCCCTTTACGCCCGTGTGCCATCTTGCCCCACCCGAAGCTTCCCCGCACGGTTACGCAATACCAACTGTCGCGAGCTCTCGCGATTTAGCGAGGCGTTCGTACGAATCGTCCAATTGCGCGAGCCGCAATCCCGCGCTTTCCCGAAAACTCACGCTCCTCGTTGGAACGATGAAGTACCCGCGCATATCGAGTTACGCTGATCCTGTTCATCCGACGGTGGATCGACGAATCGTTCACAAAAAAAAAAAAAAAATCAACGAGTCCTTTTTCCTCCGAGTCCGCCCAGCTGGGTCGTATTCGCACTCGCAGCGCCGTATCTCGCGTCCGAACCGTCCGATTCGCCCCGCGTTCTCCCCTGGGACGGAATGTAAAGTTTGCCCGAAAGGGGTAAATAAGAAGATCGGTTAGGTTGATTACGGTAATGCCTTTGCGAATAAACCGAGTGAAAAATACGAGCGGATGGAACGTACGTACTCTGGGCAGCCGGACGCGCACCTCATGCACTTCGCTGCTGCGAATACCCTCGTCCGTTTTCCCGGATAGTTCCGGGAAAACGGTTGCAGCCATTCTCTCAAGCTCCATCGACTCAGCCTGGGCTCACCGAGTCGCGGAGACGGACGGTAAATGAGAACGGACATGACTGAAATTTATCGCGGTGGAATGGTCCATTCCTGAGTTCGTTTTTTATTTATTTATTTTTTTTTTGCCATGAGATTCCTCGCAGGAATAAATGAAAAAGTTACTGATGGGCTGTGGAGGAGCCCAGGGTAGTTGCTCGGTCGTCACGGCTAACGAGGCCTAATGTGGAGGGTGGGACGAGCGTTGATAAATTGTCCTCGTTCGCGAGAGGAAATGGACAAATTTCCCAAATCAGCGAGACGAACCGGCGAAAATTTGTCGAATTACCAATGGCGGTAATAATGTCAACTTCGGGACATGGGTAGCCGGTTCTGGGAAATGGTTACTTATTGATGGATGGGTTTGATAATTGCTTGGATGGATTCTTTGGAAGGGTTCTCTTCCTTCATCCGTAGGTCCCATCTTGACGCAAGATGCGTTCTTGGAGGGCTTGAGATAGCGATTTCGGGCCAGAAGCTGTGTTTTCTCCAAGAATTCCCAGCTGGGATCCTTTTTTTATGTAGTGAGAAGAACGGTACCAGTGAACGGTGGGATCTATCTTGCTGTTTCAGCTTGACGTAAAATGAACTCTTATCGAGCTGCAGGGGGCGATTTTGGATAGGAAGGCGTATTTTCCCTAAATATTCCCAGCTGGGGTGGTTTTTTTATATAGCGAGGACAGCGGTAATAATGAGCAGTATTATCCATTCCTCCGTTCCATCTTGACGTAAAATGCAGTCTCATCGACGAGCAAGTGTCGATTTCGGGTAGGATACCATCTTTGCCCAAAGATTCCCAGCTGGGATCGTTTTTTACATAGCGAGGATAACAGAACTAATGAGCAGTAGGAGCCAGTCCTTCGTTTCATCCTGACATACAATCCACTCTTATTGAGCTAATGGCGATTTTGGGCAGGATAGCGTCTTTCCCCAAAGATTCCCAGCTGGGCTCTTGTTACATGGCGAAGACACCGGTACTACTGAACAGTAGGAGCCGTTCCTCCGTTTCATCTTAACGCAAAACACACTATTGTCGAGCTTCAGGTGGCGATTTCGGACAGGAAACCGTGTTCTCCCCAAAGATCCCCAGCTGGGATCGTTTTTTACATAGCGAGGATAGCGGAACGAATGAGCAGTAGGATCCAGTCTTTCGTTTCATCCTGGCATACAATGCACTCTTATCGAGCTTCAGGTGGCGATTCCGGGCAGAAAGTGTGTTTTCCCCAAAGATTCCCAGCTGGGATAGTTTTTCAGATAACGAGAACACCAGTACTAATGAGTAGTAGGATTCATTCCACCGTTTCATCCTGACATACAATGCACTCTTATCGAGCTTCAGGTGGCGATTCCGGGCAGAAAAGCGTGTTTTCCCCAAAGATTCCCAGCTGGGACTCTATTTAAATAACTAGAATACTAGCTTCCATTAGCCGTGGCATGGGATTTTCACATGATTTTTTTAAAAGGTTCAAACTCGCTCACTGCCGAAAAATTGGTGCTCACGTTTCTGGACGAGCCACAAACCCTCCCCCCCCGACCTCCGCGTTACAGTTGCAGCGTTATACAAAATGATAAAGATAGACGAGGCAGAAGAGTGAATTCCGCGGAAGAGTGCATGGAATAGCGGTAAAAATCACTCGACGAAGGATTTGGCGCCGGGCCCACTGAACTCCTTCTCACCGAGGCGGAACGCGTTTTCCAGCTTTATCCTTCGCGTCTTCACCCCTCGCGTATACACTGCACAATACACTGTGCATAGTCGTAGGAACCGTCGCGGTACAGGATGCAAAACGAATTTGAATATTGCCTCTCTCCACCCTCCCGACTCGCTCGCCCGGATAAAAGACCCTCACCTCTGTTTCCTCCGCGGATTCTCCAGCCTTCAGCGACTGTTCTCCTTTTTTCGCCCCGTTCCACTCCCCACCGCGAAGTAAATCCCTCAGGAACATTATCATACCGCTAAATTCGTCTAGACGATGGTTCGCCGTTCGGCCAAGAAGTCCTCCGAACCTCCGAAGGTCTCCTGCACCGGGTATTCTCGAATGACTTCACTCGGAAAATCGCTCATCTTGGCGGAAAGATATTGGTAAAAGAATCCCAGAGGCTTTGGTCCGAGTACCGGGAAAAATGAGGACCTGCGGGCCGTTCTGATTGACAATGGAATCCAGTCGTGAAAGAGACTGGTCATTTTAGGGCCATTGATGATTGGATCGTTCTGCAAAGACTCTACCGCGTATTTGTGCCGACTGATTGTACACACTGTCGAAGAGCCAGACTACGAAACTTTGGCACAGTTGATAGTAGGAACGGACCGTCACTGGTGCAGATCCGGGCTGTGTGCCTCTTCGTCACGTTGTTGCTGCAGGCGCCCTAAACTATTCCGAGTTACCGTTTTGCGGTAGCTTTGTTTGGTTCTCATAAATGAGCTCATTTAGAACATCATTTAGCTTTCGCTAGAGTTATTAGCGCACGAATTGAGAGATTTTGGTTCAAAATATAAGGAAAATGAGGACCTATCACGATACAATGATAATGAGGTCATGACATGATAAAGAGGACATGAAAGACCACTGCATGAAAGCTTTTAGGGTTGTTGATGGTTGGATCATTGCGCCAAGACTTACCGAAGCAAAGATATCTAAACTAGTTGAAAGAAGCATAGTTTTACCGAAGCAAAGATATCTAAACTACTTGAATTACTTGAACTACCTGAAAGAGAGCAAATCGGTAATGCGTAATGCGTTAACGTTTTGGGGTAGCTCCATCCGGAAGTCCCACATGACTTCACTTAGAACATCAACTAACTTGCGCGTCAGATAGTGGCGAAAGAGTTCAGAGGATTTGATCCAAATGCAGGAAAAACGGGGACTTCCAGACGGTTCTTATTGACAATTGGATCACATCATGAGAAACACCGCCATTTTTAGGGCTATTGATGATCGGATCATGCTGCGCCAGATATTGGCGAAAGAGTTGACAGGATCTGGTCACAATGCCGGAAAAATGGGCACTTCCAGACGGGTCTTATTGACAATTGGATCACATAATGAGAAACACCGCCATTTTTAAGGCTATTGATGATCGGATAGTGCCGCGCCAGATATTGGCGAAAGAGTTGGGAAAAATGAGGAAGAGTTGGGAAAAATGGGGGCTAACCGACGAGTTTCAATAACAATTGGACACCATCATGAAAGAGATCACCGTTTTTAGGGCTGATGATCGGATCATCGGATCGGACGATTGGATCCGCAAAGACAATTCCGCACTGCGGAGGAGTCCGACTATACAAACGTTTGCCAAAGTTGGTGGATGGTTTATAGTAACAGCGAGGCACTGTGCTGGTCTCTGGGAACAGTGCAGCTCCCCTAGACTATACAGCGCCACCGTTTCGCTGTAGTTTCACGGAAGCAAAGAGATATTTATTGTGCCCGCGGAAGCGAGGGGGAGAGGAGTCTCCCTTAAGAGCATCCGCGAACGCGGCCACAAATTATGCATTCTGATAGGAGTATGAATGGATGGCGCGGTCAGGCAACGCGACATCGCAGCCCCCTCCGCCGTTGCACGTGCAGTCCACTTGTACGGCGTCCGCACATCCACAGAGCTCTCGCAAAGTATTCGCGAGGAAAGAAAGAGAACGACAAAACAGCAATGACGCAAAGCGAGAAGTAGTTACAGCCACAATATAAAATAAGAGGTCGAAAGTGGGTGAGGAGGAAAAGAAAAACCTGTGCATTACCGGAAGTGAAACTCCCGTGGCGGTGGGAGAAACTCCGTGCGGCCCTGCGAACCAAGAGGGAACGGTGGTGTTTCATTCGCCATTGGTATTTCTCCGTCATAAACGAATCGCGGCTCTTATGCAAGAGGCTGAGAAGCTGCAGGCGCAAGAAAATCAAGGGGTCTCCGGGTGGAGGCCAACTCGGCGGGGGGATGAGAAAGCGTAGAGAGTGCCCAGGAGGAATAGAATGAGGAGGAGTAGGATGAGGAAAAGGCGGAATAAGGTTCGCCAGGTAGGCGATTTACGTTGGCGACGGCGGAGTCCCGGGTGGAAAGAAGGGACGGAAGGAAGGGAAACCCATTACAAACAAGTTGTAAGCAGACTATAAATATGCAGATGCATTCCGAAGATTGCGAGTGGCCTGGAGAAGACCTTGGTTGGCCATCGGAAAGAGAGGAAGACTGCGGGTGGTCTATAAATAGATGTATAGCCGTTCTGTAGCGGGTCTATGGAAAATAGTTATGTACAACAGGTATACGAAAGTGGTGAGCTGTTACGTGTTATACGGGGATAGGAGGAGGCCAGGGATGGAACACAAAGGGAATTTAGAATAGGGTATCTATAGGATGTGGCGGATAAAGAGAGGATTACTTCCCAGGGTCCGATTTATCCCAGGGCTCGTCTCGACGGACCTGGTAATCTAGAAAGCCGTGTTTCTAAACATAAAAGCGAATCATACAGATGTGCCGTTATCGAGAGTGATGCGTATGCTGGTCGAAGAAGAATCCTGCCAGACGCCATTGCGATCGCGTCTGGTAGGAACATGAGAAGGGACTAAAGACTTTGGAAGAAGTGTGTCAGACCTACAGTGGAGCATCGTCATTGAAGGCGCGGTCAAGAACTCTGGTCCATAAGAATTGTGATCATTCGATCATTGAAGACTAAAGGAAATTCACGCTGATCCTGCGGAGAAGCCGTTACAATCACCTGCCGAAGAAGAAGTCAGAGACCCTGAATGGACTAGCTGAAATCCACTTTGGCCCCATGTCATAGTTATGATCGTTCTCATTCTTGATCATCCGAACCAGAATCATTGAAGTCCCTTTTTGATCAACCCTAGAACTAAGGCCCCACATGTGTTTACACCTCCAATACCAATGCAGAGTCCGGCGGCCCCATCGTCGTCATCGTTGCGCTGCATTCCTAAAAATCAATGGTTTCCAGCTTGTGCGTAGTGAAATCGTAACGACAGAATGTAAACAAGCCGACTACAGGCATTGGAAAGAGACCCAATGGCCCAATCATCAAAGACGCCAGATTTTCTTTCGGATCTGACCAACCAGACCTAAGTGTCGTACTCTAGGCTCGGAGGGAAAGGGAATCATGGATGGTATGTTTGACGGTTGCGGAAACTTTCCATGACGCTATTACGATTGCTCGTGGTAGAACAACCAGATAAAGTTGGACTTTGGTGCGTCGTCATCATGAAGCTCCTCCTGGCGGACTCCGGTGCGGGAGAACAAGAATCCCCGTGGATTTGCCAGTTCACGCGACGCTGGTCTCGCAGTGCCGTTGGGGTGAGGTCACGTGGGACAGTGAAAGACAAACAGGACCAGGAGGATCGGCCGTGCGGGTGGACCGGGCCGCAAGAAGGACGGTGCGGGAGAAGAGCGGATGGTTAAAGCTCCTCAGGGTTGAGGCGGGTCGTCCGCCCAGGAAGATTAGCTCCGGCGTCCGTGCCCGAAGGCGCACACTTTATGTGTCTGGCAGCCGGAAGCGCGTGTATCACCAGGGATTTCGAACATTGACTTGATGGCTCGGCTATCCGCAGCGGTGCTGGTGCAGCACCCGCGAGAATATCCGCTGCGAGAGAGAGCGCGCGCCTCATGGCTCTTTCCTCGATAAGAGTATATACTCCGCAAATATCCAGCTTATTCGACGCCATTTTGCATCGTGCCAAGACGAGAACGAGCGGCCCAACCAATCCCCGGCTGCTGCAACGTCCGATGATAGTGGACTCCGAAACTGTAGCATCCGAATTGGCGAACCGTGAGAGATAAAGCCAGCGGTTCACTCTTTTTTTTCACTTCATTGTTCTGGCGTTTTATCGTGCGAACGAGCCACGGGACGGCTATCGGGACGAGCCACACGATTTTGCATCAATTTAACGTCACAAATTGCCGATCCTCATTGGTGATCCTTTCATTTCAAAGCCGCGATGGCGCTCCAGAAAATATCAATATGGTGTTTTCCGATAAAACGAACCTGCTCTTTCCTCGTCTGTCAGCTCATTGCCTACCGATCATACTGGCGTCGGTAACCCTCTGGTGCTGAGGCGCAGTTCGATGTCGGTCATCGACATCGTTAGGTGTCTCGACCGAGCTCATATTTCATTTATCCTTATTACGGTTCGACTACGACGTCGTCAATACGATCCACATTATTTACTTGATTTATCGAACCTCGATTCTTACCAGGAAGCAACCAAGCCAGGTCCATTAGGAATGAGAGCGTGTCAGTAAAAACACACCGAAACGCTGCCCGCCAGTGGTTTCTTGCTAGAGAATCGTGCGACAACCGCGTCCGGCATCAAGGATTCACGAATCTGGGCTAATGATATCGATTGCCGGTGGCTTTCGTGCTGATGTACGGTAACGTACACCTCCTGACACACGTAATACCAGTCCGCGATGTACGTGTGCTCGGCGAGTCCGGCTCGCGACTGACGCCAGTGTTTTTCCACAGTGAAGTTAAACACATGCCTCAACCGATCCCGAACAATCAATTGCACCGATGGTTTTCCCGGCGCCCGAGTGCAAGAAAACCCCCTCGCCGATTCTCGGATTGATGTCCTTCCGTGGCGTCAACCGGGACCATCTTTCTCATGTTTCTTGGCGCGGGGCATCGACCGCCGATCCGAAATACCCACTCGACCAAGAGTCAATCGCTCGAAAGCCAACTTCTGCCATTCCTATTGGAGTATTGGACGCGTCGCAAGCTCCGCTGCGAGCGTAGGCTTGAGCCAGAAGAGTTCTCCAACGACTTCCTTTATCCAGGAGGTCGACCAGCCTGGATTTCCATCATGCCTTCCATCCGGAAGATTCCTGGCATTGGGATCTTCGAAGTTTGTTCTCTCGCCTCGAAGGTCCACTCTTGGTATTCGCAACTTAAAGGCATGTGCACTGATTGTCATTGATAATTGGTTTTCTGATATACTGGATATCTTGCTCGATGTCTTAACAGGATCGAAGCCAGGGGATCAGCCAGGAGATCAGCCAGGGGATCAGCTAGGGGATCAGCCGGGGGATCAGCCGGGAGATCAGCCGGGAGATCAGCCGGGAGATCAGCCGGGAGATCAGCCGGGAGATCAGCCGAGAGATCAGCCGGGAGATCAGCCGGGAGATCAGCCGGGAGATCAGCCGGGAGACCAGCCAGGACAGCCGGCAAAACCAGGCATCAATGACGTAACCAAAACCATAAACCAGGCAACAATGACGGAACCAAAACCGTAAACTAGGTATCAATGACGTAACCAAAATCAAAACCGTAAATAAGGCATGAATGAGGCGTTACATCGGGACTTCACTTACTCCCGAAACGGTCTCATTAAACTTTTCCACAACCTCATCAGAACCCGACCCACTGTTCCAAAAACCTGAACTTAGCTCTTCAAACCGATGATCCCGTTTAACCCTCCAATCCATCACTCTTAGGATCCTCGCGGCTTGTCACTTGCCTACACACCCAACAAACGAGACAAGCTCGATACGTCATTCGCGATACAGATCCGAACGAAAGCGAGCGAACAAAAGAAACTTGCGGCTATCAGAACAAAACCACCGACGCACCGATACAATTCCGCGGGTTTTTTTTTTTTTTTTTTTATTTCCATCGACCTTCGCGCAGACCAACGGACACGCGTGCGAGCCCACACTCAGGTGGTCCGCGACTCGCAACGCGGGCAGATGTAAAGTTAAGCAAAGTTAAAAATTGCACGTCCTGACGTGCGGGTGATGATCCCCTTCGCCTAATTCCCTCTTTCCGTGAGCGGTTACAATTTTTCCTCAACGAGGGGGGCAAGGCGCGTGCTTGCTGGTTCGCCGGATGGCTGCCCCGGCGTTGGATGATATATTGTCGGGTAATGCGAGCGTCGCGAC
The DNA here is from genome assembly GCA_963575735.1 of Amblyjoppa fuscipennis. Taxonomy (NCBI): domain Eukaryota; kingdom Metazoa; phylum Arthropoda; class Insecta; order Hymenoptera; family Ichneumonidae; genus Amblyjoppa; species Amblyjoppa fuscipennis. The sequence goes on along the minus strand of OY754490.1, from coordinate 18,364,630 downwards.
AGCGGACGTATACCCGGGCGCGTAAACGTCCGTTAGCATTTACATGTCGCATGCTTTTTATGTACACCGCGCACATGCGCGTATGTGCTCGCCTATATACCGAGTGGCGGTCGGGGGCGAGAAAGGGGGAGAATCGCTGGCTCGGGACCGCGAAGTGTGCGGACCGCCGGCATAAAGTGGCGTGATGCCATTTAGATCGCAATCTGATTCGCGCGCCAGCGTTATCGGCACCGACATAATTATTATCGCCGGCTACTATCGTAAACAGAGAGTGGAGAGAAAAGGCGTGGGTGCGTTGATGTGGCCTGCCGGCTATTCTCCATCGGTTGCGAGGTGAAAGCGAACTATGATTTTTTTTTTTCTTCGATGACGTTCGTTATCAACCCGGCTTTTGTAATCGCGACGGGGGCGAGTACTTTTATTCAATTGAGAATGTTGCATCACAACTATTGTTTTAAAGTACCGTGTTACGTTTGTACGAGGATCAATTTTTATCTCGGCGGCATTTTGCAGCTCTAAATAGCGATAAACTTCGGACACGTGTACTCTGGCTCTACGGGACACGCATACGCACACATTCGCGCGATTTCCAGTCACGGACACTCGCACAGCCACTCGTGCGGAGACACGCAGCCGGACACTCGGCATTCGGTCACTCACACGGATACAGACTCGGAATTCATACACACACACACACACACGGATACTCGTATGGATACTTGTGAGTGTTTTTCCGTAAGACTCATAACGACACTCATAGGGGCACTCATTGAGCCAGTTATAGTAACGCTCATTGAGACAGTTATAGTAACGCTCATTGAGACAGTTATAGTAACGCTCATTGAGACAGTTATAGTAACGCTCATTGAGACAGTTATAGTAACGCTCATTGTGACGCTCATTTTGACTGTCATTGTAACTCTCATCGTGACTCTCAGGGGCACTCATTGTGGCGCTCATTGTGACGCTCATTGTGACGCTCATTGTGACGCTCATTGTGACGCTCATTGTGACGCTCATTGTGACGCTCATTGTGACGCTCATTGTGACTCTCACTGTGACTCTCACTGTGACTCTCATTGTGACTCTCATTGTGACTGTCATTGTGACTCTCATTGTGACTCTCATTGTGACTCTCATTGTGACTCTCATTGTGACTCTCATTGTGACTCTCATTGTGACTCTCATTGTGACTCTCATTGTGACTCTCATTGTGACTCTCATTGTGACTCTCATTGTGACTCTCATTGTGACTCTCATTGTGACTCTCATTGTGACTCTCATTGTGACTCTCATTGTGACTCTCATTGTGACTCTCATTGTGACTCTCATTGTGACTCTCATTGTGACTCTCATTGTGACTCTCATTGTGACTCTCATTGTCACTCTCATTGTGACTCTCATTGTCACTCTCATTGTCACTCTCATTGTCACTCTCATTGTCACTCTCATTGTCACTCTCATTGTCACTCTCATTGTGACTCTCATTGTGACACTCATTGTGACACGCATTGTGACACTCATAGCGACACTCGTATCACGATTTTAGGAAACCATTTTTTTACTCTGTATTCGAAGCTTTTCTAAGCTTAATTCAATTATACAGACTGGTCTTAGCTAATATAGCGGCTCGGGCTTGAAGAATAATTAGCGAGATCGCAACGATCTTGTAATTAATATTTCAGGGTGTGACAGGCGGAGCCGCAACCGGGGTGGGGAAGTGAGCGAGAAAGCTTACGAAGGGGATGAATTTATCACGACTCGAATCGCGAGAGGTGTTAAACGATTAGCCACGATGAGATAATACGATAACCGCGTGGGAGCGCAGACAGTTCGGCGCTGGTGCTGAATTAAATTTAGCGGCACGATCGCACGGATTAACGCGGCGAATGGGGCGGAAGTAAAGGTCGGAGAGATGCATGGCGAGGTGTAAAAGAAAAAAAAGGGGTGGAACGAACGAAGGTGGAAAAGTAGCTCGGCCGAGGAAGCGGGAGGAAGAGGCGAGCGAAAACGTGAGCCTAGCGGTCGCGCAAGCTCCGCGGACAAAATTAGTTTTTCTTAATTGGCGGAGACCGCAGCTTCGAACCAACCTCCGAACCACCCTTGTCCTTTCCGCCTGTACCGCGATATTCGATCGTACGTTCGTATAATTGGAAATCGTAAACTAGAATCCCGCTCGGGCTTTCGCTTATTCTTTTACTATTTTTATCTTTCCGTTCGTGTATGTACGTAGAGATTTATTTTTTATATATTACTTTTTTTTTAGCGCGCATGTCACTTCTGATGAAGGTGGATTTTTTTTTTTTTTTTTCTTTAGGGCTCAAGTTAGCTGAAAAAAATCGGCTATTAAATTTCGGAAATAAATTCGTCGGATGAACGGCGCGGTGATCGAAGAACAGTCAATTGACATGCGCAAAGATGAACGTATTGAAATTGTATTTTTGAAATATCAGAAGAATATTAAAATTAAAGTATTCGTGGCATGAAAGTTTGCAACGTTGCTGAAATTGTATCATTGAACGCTGTCACTTTTCTCAAATAGTTTATTTTCTGGCGAATCGATAAATAAAATATTCTGTTGTATTGTATTGTTATTGTTATACATATATAATTGTAATTTTTATAAATATAGAATTATAATTATTGTAAATGTCTAATTGTAAATTATGGTAAATATTTATATTATTATATTACATTATATAATATTATCGGCCCGTTAGGGAAGCAACTTTCTGCGAAACGTGACACTTGTCAGTAATTTCGTTGGAGCAACGTTGGCAATTTTTTTATAATATTGTTCTAACTCTAAAAATCACTCCAAATTTTTTTAAGTTTATTTTTTTTTTAAATTTGCATTAATTACAATTTTTCAAAGTGAACATATTGTCAGCCCGAATTAAAAAAATCTGAAAAAATTCTCAAAAATCCTGTATCAGATATGAAAATTTTCAAGCCTAGAGCGAAAGTGGCATCGCATTAGCTTCTATTTATTTTATTTATTTTTTATATAATTTTAAATCATTTAAAATAATTTAACAGAAAGAAAACAAAATAGAAGCTAATGCGATGCTACTTTCGCTCTGGGCTTGAAAATTTTCATATCTGATATATGGTTTTTGAGAATTTTTTCAGATTTTTTCATTCGGGCTAACAATATGCTCATTAAAAAAAGAAAGCAAAGCTCAAAAAACATCTAGAAGCAAACGTTATACCATTCTGGGTTTAGGCTTAAAAATTTTCGTATCTGATACAGGATTTTTGAGAATTTTTTCAGAATTTTTAATTCGGGCTGACAATATGTTCACTTAAAAAAAAAGAAAGAAAAAGCTCAAAAACATCTAGAAGCAAGTTTTTGGACATTCTGGATTTAGGCTTAAAAATTTTCATATCTGATACAGGATTTTTGAGAATTTTTCCAGATTTTTTAATTTGGTCTGACAATATGTTCACTTAAAAAAAGAAAGAAAAAGCTCAAAAACATCTAAAAGCAAACGTTTGGACATTCTGGATTTAGGCTTAAAAATTTTCATATCAAATACAGGATTTTTCAGGATTTTTTTAGAATTTTTAATTCCGGCTAAAAATATGTTCACTTTGAAAAATTGTAATTAGTGCAAATTAAAAAAAAAAAAAATTTTTTAATTTTTAATGATTTTTAGAGTTAGAACAATATTATAAAAAATTGCCAACCGAATTGAAGAGGTCGAGGGTCCGACGTAGGTCGAATCGGTATGGAACGCCCCATATTCAAACCTTAACAAACCAGTTTGTCGCCTATTTAACAAAATAATTTTAACGAAATTTCGTATTGCGATTTTACGAAATTATTTTTTACTCTGTGCGCTCTTTATTGAAATTTGAGTATTAATCCGTTATTGCTTGGTCCACCGCACAATATTCGGAATAATTCGATTTTAATACTCTCCCAATACTTCGAAAACATGATTTTAATACTTTCCATACATACATTTGAATACCTCTTTGATTAAAAGAAAAAAAAAAGAAAAATTGTCCCATTTTATCTGGCGAAAATTTGGCAGTCGTCGACGAGATCGATACAGTGTTTTCCTGGACAGCGGACATCGGTTATCTCGTTCCGCACGGGTTCGCGTCTCGAATCGGGTGGGATGTGACCAGGAGTTAATTTCGTCGAATCGATTTCCTCTGATTATTTTATCGGAGGATTAAAAATTCAGAGCGACCCACGTTGACCGAGAAATCATTCTTATTTTTACTTCGAACCGAAACGAGTCAATTTTCGTGTTGCCAGTGTCGTTGTAGCAGTAAAAAATAATTACTAAAAAAGAATGTCTCGGTAATATGCAAATTAATAAATTGTGTATCGAGAGTTCGGTGAAGAATCGCTGAGCTACGATTTTTTAAAAAAAAATTTTTTATTGCAGTTTATGCGATAATTTTTGGAATTTTATTTCGCCAAAAATCGTTAATGCCATTTCGTATTTTCACGTTCGCATAAGTTTCAGAGAAACGAGAGGGAATTTCGAACACTTTTGTATGGTATAAAAATCTGAAAAAAAAAATTGACCACGTTAAAGTTATTTATAAAGTTATTTAAGTTATAAATCCATTACTATATAAATTACCCGGAAACTTAATTATTTTTCTTCACAATAATGATTCGCTAATTTCTCTGAAAACGTACGAATTTTTTTCAGATTGTTCGGCGCAAAGGCGCCGAAAATATTTATCTTGTCTAATAATAATTCCAAAGTGTTATTGACAAATTGATGAAAAATTAAATTGTTCGCCAAATCTCTCGGGAACCTAACTTTTTTTTAATGAAAATGATTCGTTCAGTTAACTGAATAAGTGTGAATTTTTTTTAGTTTTTTAAGTTCACTTCGAATTATTATTTTTCATATGGCAAAAATGTGCTGAAAGTCACGAAATTCAAAGTGTATTTAACGATCTGAAAAAAATTCGTACGTTTTCAGAGAAATTAGCGAATCATTATTGTGAAGAAAAATAATTAAGTTTCCGGGTAATTTATATATTAATGGATTCATAACTTAAATTTGTTGATAACAAATTGGAATTATTATTTCTTAAAAACAATCTCAGCAGCACCTCCCATATATATTTGTTTTTTTTCAGATTTTTATCCCATCGAGAAGTGTTCGAAATTTTCTGTGAAACTCAACGAAATAATTGGGAACAAGTCTGTAAAATGTAAAATAAAAATTTCGAAATGGAAATGTGTTAATCAGATAATCTATTATTTATTCGATCTTCGCCTAAAAAAAAAAAAAAGAAAAAAACAGGTGGAGAAATATGGAAAAATTATTTTTTTTCAATGAAAAAAAAAGCAGCTATAAATAAATAATGAATTTCTTTCAACTACGACATCGCATAAGACACAAATAAATGCACCAAGTAGACGACAAGCATGTGGTTAAATAAAAAATTATGCTCGATGCAAACAAAATGCTAATAGGCGGATATAAAAAGAAAATAATTTGTCCGAAATAAAATTTTATTTGTTACAAAGAAATCTTTTCTCTGTTAGCGGGCAGCGGAAAAAAAAAGAAAAAAAAAGTGCGTTATTTCGGTCTTAAATCTATCGGCGATCGGTGTGTCGCTTCGTGTCTTCGCGTTTAAATTCGATCGGCAGCGCCTGAAGGGTTATTTGAAAAAGCGAGTTTCACGCACACATCAGCGTGAATTCGAGGGCGCAGAAGCGATTTGCTGGATTGAATTGAGCTTGAAGCTTCGCCGGCGGTCCGAGAGGAGCGACGTGTCAACCTGCTGGTTGCTGTCCCCAAAATAAACCTGTCCCGGTTAAAACGCTCCGGATAACTCGTCATTTTGCAGGGACACTGAACTAACACCCCCGCAGCTACGCAAACAGCGCGGCCCGCGTCTGCAGTAGCAACAAACGGTATACAGCATTGGATAAATACGCACAGAGAGTAAATTTCAACGTTTCGACGATATAACGCCCCATCATTCAAATCAAATGCAACGCTCACTCATCAATACAGCTTTTGCGAAACGATTCATTCGTGTATTTGCGTGATCGGGTGTGTTGAAAAATCAACATCACGTGGTTGTCTGAGATATCATTAGAATTCGGGAAAAAGTTTGGACCGCAGTGCAGCTCGTGAAAAGAATGTTTCAAAAAAGAGTTCAAGAGTTGAGAGTTCAAGAGTTGAGAGTTCAAGAGTTGAGAGTTCAAGAGTTGAGAGTTCAAGAGTTGAGAGTTCAAGAGTTGAGAGTTCAAGAGTTGAGAGTTCAAGAGTTGAGAGTTCAAGAGTTGAGAGTTCAAGAGTTGAGAGTTCAAGAGTTGAGAGTTCAAGAGTTGAGAGTTCAAGAGTTGAGAGTTCAAGAGTTGAGAGTTCAAGAGTTGAGAGTTCAAGAGTTGAGAGTTCAAGAGTTGAGAGTTCAAGAGTTGAGAGTTCAAGAGTTGAGAGTTCAAGAGTTGAGAGTTCAAGAGTTGAGAGTTCAAGAGTTGAAAGTTCAAGAGTTGAGAGTTCAAGAGCTGATAGTTCAAGAGCTGATAGTTCAAGAGTTGATAGTTCAAGAGTTGATAGTTCAAGAGTTGATAGTTCAAGAGTTGATAGTTCGAGAGTTGATAGTTCGAGAGTTGATAGTTCAAGAGTTGATAGTTCAAGAGTCGATAGTTCAAAGGCTTGATAATTCAAAGAGTTGATAGTTCAAAGAGTTGATAGTTCAAAGAGTTGATAGTCCAAAGAATTGATAGTTCAAAGAATTGATAGTTCAAAGAGTTGATAGTTCAAAGGGTTGATAGTTCGAAGAGTTGATAGTTCAAAGGGTTGATAGTTTAAAGGGTTGATAGTTCAAAAGGTTGATAGTTCAAAGAGGTGATAGTTCAAAGAGTTGATAGTTCAAAGAATTGATCGTTCAAAGAGTTGACAGTTCAAAGAGTTGATAGTTCAAGAGTTGATAGTTCAAGAGTTGAGAGTTCAAGAGTTGAGAGTTTAAGACCGACGACCAAGATTTTTCTGGATTTATGTAACGAGAGATGAAAACATGATAGGAATATTTTCTGTATTATTTTCAACCCTTTGAAGCGCAGTCCCTGTTGGCATAGTTAAAACGCTGTATTTTCCAGAAACACACGATGAAGTACCAATTAATTTTTATTAAACACTTGGCGAGTAAATATTCATGTCGAAACGTTTCAAGCGATTGTTTCAAAATAACAATTAATTTTTCATAAAAAAAAAAAACGGTACAGCACAACTTGCAAAGCGCTAGTTAAATAATTACCAAATTTCTATTGCATGATCACTTGCATGCAGACAATATTTACGTTCGAGAATTATGTCAATTTTTTAAAAACATTTCTCGCTAGATTTTCACCTTGGCAGGCTCAAAATCTCATGTCGCACCGTTAATCCCACAAAAAAATCAACACCAAAACAAATAATTCCCATTAAAATAAAAAAATAAATAAATAAATAAAAAACGAAAGAAAACCCTAAAAGCGAAAAAGAAAGTCGGCAGGACCGCCGTCATGCATCAGAAGACTGCGAGAATCGCGCGAATGTCCCGAGATCGATGGAAGACAGACTTTCCGTATATTTCACTCGCTTTTTAGTAGCGACCCTTCGCGCGCTCCTTTTTGCAACTTTTACCGTCGTTCGCCTCGAAAGAAACGGTCGCGAAGTAGCCCGGACCTCGCGATCCTTCCCTCGGTCGGGGAGCAAATTTGTCGCGTTGAAAAACGAGCGAATTCGAGCGCCTCGGTCGTTTCCTTTTCTCCAAAACTCCGCGCGGCTCGCCGGGCCGTTCCAGCTGTCCACGCCGCCGCTTCTCGTTTCCGACCGCCGGTGTGTAATAACTTCGAAAATCACGATGCCATCGTTAATCACGACTCCGCCGGGTTTTCCTACCAGGCCATTCGAAATGGCATTCAATTCGGTTGTGCACACACGCGGGCCATTCCGGTACAGTTCCAGCTCCGCAGTCCCAACTGTGCAGTCCCAAATGCGGCGAGCAATCTATTTGATCCCGGGGATTCCCCGTTTTCTCTCCCGCCCTCCTCGCAAATGTCGCGAGCCTTGCGCACGAGCTTTACACAAATGAGGGGAAATCTACCCCGCTCTTGCCGCGGTCCGTTCGACGAAACCCCCGTATTTTGCCAAAAAATTTTCCATCCCCTGGTAGATCCGATGACTCCATACCGACTCATTGAACTAGCCGAGAGTTGACGAACCGCGAGTTGAAGAGCCTGAGAATGGAAGAGCCTCAGAATTGAAGAGCCTGAGAGTTGAAGAACCTGAGAGTTGAAGAGCCTGAGAGTTGAAGAGCCTGAGAGTTGAAGAGCCTGAGAGTTGAAGAGCCTGAGAGTTGAAGAGCCTGAGAGTTGAAGAGCCTGAGAGTTGAAGAGCCTGAGAGTTGAAGAGCCTGAGAGTTGAAGAGCCTGAGAGTTGAAGAGCCTGAGAGTTGAAGAGCCTGAGAGTTGAAGAGCCTAAGTGTTGAACAGCCTGAGAGTTGAATAATCCGAGAGTTGAATAATCCGAGAGTTGAATAATCCGAGAGTTGAATAATCCAAGAGTTGAATAATCCGAGAGTTGAATAATCCGAGAGTTGAATAATCCGAGAGTTGAATAATCCGAGAGTTGAAGAATTCGAGAGTTGAAGAATTCGAGAGTTGAAGAATTCGAGAGTTGAAGAATTCGAGAGTTGAAGAAGTCGAGAGTTGAAGGAACCCGAGAGTTGAAGGAACCCGAGAGTTGAAGGAACCCGAGAGTTGAAGGAACCCGAGAGTTGAAGGAACCCGAGAGTTGAAGGAACCCGAGAGTTGAAGGAACCCGAGAGTTGAAGGAACCCGAGAGTTGAAGGAACCCGAGAGTTGAAGGAACCCGAGAGTCGAAGAGATGAGGGTTGAAGAGCCGAGAGTTGAAGCCATTACGGTACAGTCCCAACTCCGCAATCCCACCTGTGCATTCCGAACTGCGGCGAGCAATCTATTTGATCCCGGGGATTCCCCGTTTTGTCTCCCGCACCCCTCCCGCAAATATCGCGCGCCGTGCGCGCGAGCTTTACACAAATGAGGGAAGATCTACCCCGCTCTTCCCGCGGTCCATTCGACGAATCGCCCGTATTTTGCCAACAAATTTTCCATCCCCTGGTGGATCCGATGACTCCATACCGACTCGTTGAACTCGCTGCCGCGCAATTCGGAGAGAACAAACAGTCCGCCGAACGCTCAGGCGAAATTAAACGAGAGTTCGGGGAAATTTTATCGACGAGGAAATAACGATTCTATAACACGGTGAAATAAACGGTATCGTGTATTTTTATTTTTTCAGGTGGGCGTTCGGGGAATTGCATTGAGCTGTAAGAGCAGCTGTGAATATCGGAAATAGTTATTTAGGATTGGATAAATTGGGAAAGGGTGTTTCGGTTTGATTGACGAAAGAAACTTTAGAAGACTTTGACTAGGAGGAATTTTAAGACGGTAGTTTGAGATTTAATGAGGATAAATTACCATTGAAAGTCCCATCGATTACCATTAACTATTCGTTAAAGGTAATTCAATGGGGTTTTGCCAATGGTATAATTCCCACTTGTACTACCATTCATTATACCATTCAATATGCCATTCAGTTTCCCGTCCGTGGTTTACCCTTGGCTAAGTCTCCCATTAATTACCATTGAAAGTCCCATTGATTACCATTAACGATTCGTCAAAGGTAATTCAATGGGGTTTTGCCAATGGTATAATTCCCACTTGTACCATCATTTATTATACCATTCAATATGCCATTCAGTTTCCCGTCCGTGGTTTACCCTTGGCTAAGTCTCCCATTAATTACCATTGCAAGTCCCATTGATTACCATTAACTATTCGTTAAAGGTAATTCAATGGCGTTTTGCCAATGGTATAATTCCTACTTGTACCATCATTTATTATACCATTTAATATGCAATTCAGTTTCCCGTTGGTAGTTTACCCTTGGCTAAGTCTTCCATTAATTACCAATGAAAATTCCATTGATAACCATCAGTAAGAAACGATAAGAAATGTCATTTCCGCTGTTCCAGTGATCCTCCGATCGACAACCATTGATGACGAATAGAAAAAGTACCACTTGTTACGTCCCATATTGACTTGTCAGTGAACTTCCATTAATGACTCATGGAAAAAGGTACCATTTAAAGTTTCCCACTAATTTGCCAGTGAAGTTCCATTAAGAATGAATGCTAGACAGTACCGTTTCAATTTTCCCCATGAGTTTCCATTCGGATCCCATTGATTACCTTTCGACACAATTCATTACCATTGAACGCCCAATGGAAAACTTTGCCAAGGGCGCAATGCTTCGAGAATAATAAAATCGACATCCCATTTGGTCCTTTCGATTAAAATCTACACTAAAAAAAAAAAAAGGAACACAACTGACCCTTCCAGCAAAAGCTAGTTAATACATCAATCGCCCAGTAGATCGAATTTAACCTCGGGCTTATTTTTTTTTTGTTTTCTATCTCATCGGGACTCGCGTCAATGACTCCTCTCTCAATACACGTCGGCGGCGCGCAATGCGCATCGTGGCTCGAGTGTATTGTTGCAGAAGCCACAGCTCGTTTCGGTTTGCTCGACACAATGGTAACGAATGGCAAGGGAGGAATCTCGTTGAGGCTTCCGAGCCATGAATGCCGCGAGTTTTGCTCCAAGCACATAGTTAATTAGTTACCGCAGAAGCATACCCCGAGCTAGAGTTATGTGTACGTACACCAGAACAGGAAGATTATGAAGTTGACCCTATTTGCGGAGTGTAACGAATGCCCGTGCAGCTTCCGTGGCGGGCTTCACCGTAAACCCCCCGCCCCTGCCCCGCCGGATACTCACAATGATAATAACAAAATAGTGGTATGTTAACAAGGTAGCGATGCCGAATGAATGAAACCGAGCATTTGAGATCTTGTATTTAGTTCTTTGTTCGAGCGAGCCTTAGTTCCAGCCTTCATTGAACTGATGAATGACAATATCATGGAAATGTGTACAACAAATAATTCTGTTAGTCATTGGTGGAGGAACGGAGTTTCGGATGTCCCGAAAAAAATATCTCTCTATTATATAAACAGATTTCGCCGCTGCCGTGTCAAGAATCGCGGGGTGGGGGGTCAGCAATAAGGGGGCAATAATGGGATCACTGGGATCAGTAATAGGGTTAAAGGCGATCAGTAATAGGGTCAGAACGATCAATAATAGGGTCAGAACGATCAATAATAGGGTTAGAGGGCGTCAATAATGGGATCACTGGGATCAGTAATGGGGTTAAAGGCGATCAGTAACAGGGTCAGAAGGATCAATAATAGGGTTAGAGGGCGTCTCAATAATAGGGTTACAGGGGTCGGTAATAGGGTTGAAGGCGATCAGTAATCGGGTCAGAAGGATCAGTAATAGGGTTAGAGGGGTCAGTAATAGGGTTAGAGAGGTCCATAATTGAGTTAGAGGTGTCAATAACAGGGTTCGAGTTGGTCAGTAATAGGCTCAGAAGGGTCAATAACATGGTTACAGGGTCAATAATAGGGTTACAGGGATTCAGTAATAGGGTTGGAGGGGTCACGAATAGGGTCGGAGGTGTCAATAATTGCGTTAGAGAGGGTCAATAACAGGATTACAGGGGTCAGTAATGGGGTTGGAGGGGCGACTAGTAGAGTCGGAGGAGGCAATAATGGCGTTAGAGGGGGTCAATAATACGATTACAGCCGTCAGTAATAGGATTGAAGGCGTCAATAGTTGGATTACAGGGGTCAGTAATAAGGTTACAGAGTGTCAGTAATAGGGTTAGAGGGGTCAATAATAGGGTTAGAGGGGTCAATAATAGGGTTAGAGGAGTCAGTAACAGGATCAGGGAGGTCAATAATAGGGTTACAGGGATTCAGTAATAGGGTTGGAGGAGTCACTAATAGGGTCGGAGGTGTCGATAATTGGGTTAGAGCGGGTCAATAACAGGATTACAGGGGTCAATAATTGGGTTAGAGGGGGGCAATAATAGGATTACAGGGGTCAGTAATAGGGTTGGAGGGGTCAATAATAGGATTACGGGGGTTAGTAATAGGGTCGAGGGCTCACAAATAGGGTCGATAATCAATAATTCGGACGTGAAGTTGATAATAGGACCGTAATAGTGGAACTTAGAATTGTAAGGGTAGATGTCTATTAAAGGGACTCGGAATAATAAGGGCTTCAGTCCATTAAGGGGTGTCAGCGCGCGAACTACCAGCTTCACTAGTATATATATGTTATATACTGTTTAATTAATGAACATTTTATTTGCCTGTTTATTTATTGAGTTCTTGCGTACTGGTCCGAATTACAGTTGAATTGCAGGTGACCAATCGAACTAGCAAAAACCAAATAGCACATGATCAATCGTAATTTTGATTTTGAATTTGAAATTTAGTTTTTCACTTGGAGTATTTTGTGTAAAAAAAAGTTCGTTGCACGAAAATGTATATTCCTTTTTCTTATTAGAGGTGGCTTTTGTGATAAAAAAAAAAAAATTGTGAATGAAAAGCGTGAAAATTAATTTAATAAAAATTATGAATTCAATAAAAATTATGAATTAGGTACCAAAAATTCATAAAAATCCTTGGTTTTTTGTTTTGGTCGTCAGCATTTTATTTATTAACTTTCTTTTTATTAACTTGCATGCAGAAACAATTTTTTTTTTTGCAATAAAAATAGTTAGCAATCTCGAATACAATGAAATTCCCAACAAAATACGAACAATACATTTTTCACATACGATCCGTAGTTTCGAAGTTTCAGCCGATTGAATCTGCCCGAAGGATTTTCTTCTTTTTTTTTTTCAGCTTCGATGTAAAATTTCTTCTTTCTTTTTGCTCGCTTTTTCGCTTCGGCTTCCGTCTCGTTGCCGATATAATTTTTCCGTTCGCCGCAAGCGAAGCGACACTGTGCCGGGTTAACGCATGCGCGAAGTGAACGTCGCGGCGTAGATTTACGACTCGACGATAAGAAAAGTTCGCCAAAGCCGCGCGGCTCTTGCTCTCGGTACAGGAGAATTTTTTTCTTTTTTTTTTCGATCAACTTCAGTCGTCATCGCGAATATATACGATGCCTATCGGTTTTTATAGCCAATCGATTCCTTCCCACTATCTTCAAATTTCCTCATTCCGCCATTTTTTTTTTTTTTTTTTTTTTTTTTTCAATTTTGTCTCCCTACGAGAACATCCGGCGGGGCATCGAAGCGGATCTTCGATAGTGCCGATCTAATATTCTCCCCGAATGTGACGACTACACGAATGATTGAACAGACAAAGTTTTCATCGAGTTTGCTCACTCTAGATCACCGACTCGCTGCCACCTTCGCCTCGTATGGGACGAGATAACACTAAGCGAAGTTTTATTCTTTACGGCAGTTTGATTTTTTTTTTTTTTTTTTTTAAATCCTCGTCGAGTATTTTCTCTGAGCCGGGACAATCAGTTGCGTGAGATTTTATTGAGATTCGACAGCTGAGTCTTCAGAGTAGTTTTCAAGATTTTAAACCTCGAGTGAGAATTTTTTTTGTGAACTTTCTTGGCAGATCGACGTTAGGTGAAATTTTTTTTTTTTTTTTTTTGAATCGGTAATCGATGATTGGATCGAAAATGTCTCGTGACGGATTGTTCGTAACGATGATCTGAACACGTGAAAAAATTTTCAGGTCTGAGTATAAAAAAATGTAGGAGAAATTTCGATTTTTCTTCAATATATCAAGAATAAAAAAAATGTCATAAAAAAAAAAAATATTCAATTCCTCTTGCTATTTCTTTGTAACAGAAGCTGGCATTTTTTTTTTTTTTTTTCACACGTTCAGAACACTGTTACGAACAGTCGATCGTGTGGGATTTTTTATAAAATTTTTTTGACCATTAAAAAAAAACTTTCTTAAACACTTGATTTACCGAATTATTTTTTACGCTTTATTTAATCATTTTTTTTTCTCGTGCCACGGAAGAAACGACACTTTGATGCACTTCTCTGAATGTTTGCAGCTCCCCCCCCACACTATGTCGCTCAAAACATCGACAAGATTGCGATCCGACAAAGTTTTATGTCGTCGTTCGACCCGAAGACTAAAATTTCCATATAAATTTGATTGAGAATTTCCTATTCCTGATTCTTCGCAATCAGTTAAATATCCCGAAGCCACCGTTCACTCGCAGCTCGCCCAGTATCTGAAATCGAATCTTTCAATCCCTTCAATAAAAAAAAAAATATATACATATATATATATATATTTCATTTTTTTAATATCCCAAAAAATGCTTTTACGGTAAAATATGTTCACCGCTCTTCGAAATGGCATCCGTCGCTCGCAGCACCTAAATTACTTAACTAACTCCGATGCGGCGTATGATGGAAGTTCCGGGCGTGTTTCCGCGGCAGGAAATCGTATTTTTCTGTCGATCCTCCGAAACAATCCACGAGAGTGATTTAAGCTTCCTCCCGCCGTTCGAACTGCCGGCCATTTTCGGGAGTATCGTAATTTCGTTGTCGATTCATGTGACGCCCGAAACGACGCAGTACCGGGCAGAGTGGAGGGCCAGGCTCGGCAACCGTCGATATAACCATCTCGCACGGGTTTAGTGCGGTCCGTAGTGCGCCGTAAGCTGTCCGGGCCAGTCATTGGCTATCCGTAACAGCGAAACGGCACTCCACATCGGTACGGTTGGAATGGAACATATTGCTCGGACGGTGATAAAATTTTAGCAGCCATTTTGGTCCGATCAAATTAGCAAAAAAGTCGCAACAAAAAAAAAAAAAAAAATAGATTAACTTAGACGGGATTGGATTTTTTATATCCTCGATTTTAGGCTCTATAAACGGTGGGCGGAATTATTTTGAAGGGATAAAGAAGGGCGGTGGAAGGGGAAGCATTTTAATCGGTCGACAGATAGTTGAATTTAAGTTTTTGGCAATTAAGGCGATTTCGAGTGATCCTACGGTGAAAGTCGTTATTATCATAATGATAAATGATAAAATTCTCTACAACATGTCAAGAAGGAGTTATTGCCGTAGACTTGATAGTTCAAAAGTTACAGCAGGTGGAAGTTGAGTGAGCGACTTACCAGGGCACAAAGTCCTAACGTTAAGCTTTTTGGTAAATTCACGATTCTGGTCGATCCCACGGTAAAAATAACGAGTACCAAAAAGAAAGAAAATAAAATTCTCTACAAAATATCAAGAATAACTTTTTCTGGTACGGTTGATATTTTCGAAGTTCCGGCGGGGTGAAGTTGTCCCAACAATCTTATATGCAACGCCTTCTGAAATTTGCTTCTTCGATAAATAACTCCTTAACAGTTGATCGCACGCCCAAAACTCTAATGACCAAAGTGATAGAGCACAGAATTCCCCACAAAATCGCAAGAGTGACATTTGTCCCTACGATTAACCCTTCCAAAGTTGCAGCCTCCGGAAGTTGATCAACCGCCTTCCCAAGCACTGCTCCATTCCCCACAACGAAAAACCACCCCTCTCTGCACCGGACGTTCCGCGTAACGTATCTGCCATCGAGAGATAAAACCGTTGCCAATAACTGACGGCTGAAATTGGCTGCCAGGGCCAATCAGAGAATCCGGCATTCGAACTTCCGCCTATCGTAAGCGCGGTTCCGCAACGCGTCTCGCAGCTTCCACATGACGAACGCTCCTCTATCGTTCGCATAGTTCACAATTTACGTAATGCATCGTTCACCATAAATTCGGAACGGGACACGCCACAACGGATTGACGTTTGCGCGTTCGTTTCGCGAACGCTGCAGCGGCTTTGCCGGCCACCGGAGGGACGAAATGTGTGACGGCTCGTGTGTGCGGACCTCGAGCTGGAGCGAGCGCCGAAAGAGAGACTCCGGAAAATCGAGAAAAGCAAGAACCCTCTTTTTAGCCTCAAGCTTGAACTCTCCGCAGCGGGTACCACTGTCGAGGCTGTAGAGATTGAGAGCAGCCCCGAGCTCAGCTTGGGATCGGACCACCCGCACTTTTACCGCTTTTTGCGAGATTTTTCCCCCTCCACCTCGCCCCCTCACGTTCGAACACTTTTTCGACGAGATTCCTCCAGCGAGTTCGAGAGTCTCTCTACTAAATCAGTCACGTGTTGCGATTAGACGACTGGTGTAAAATAGTGCCGTGGCCGGAATTTTCGTCGGATAAAAATCGAGTTAAAAAAATTGTGTTGTACTTGTTTTAGCGCATGACGCAAATGATTATAATTCGGGGACTGCATTTTTGTCGTTCAAGTTCCAAATTAAGTTTAAACTCGATGTTGAAGTTGAACTGGTGATCACTCAAAATAAGGACAAACTTCAGTCCAACACTAAGGACAAACTTGAGCACAAAATTTAATTCAAACTTGACTTCTAACTTGATTTGGAAATTAAGTTCCACTTAATCTAGAATTTAAAGTTAAAGCTCGAACTCAATATAGATCTTAACTACGCTATATAATATATTATATATATATATATATAATATATTATATAATATATAATATAATATATTATATAATATATAATATAATATATAATATCTCACGTCCAAATGTCTTAAAATGCAACCCTTAGAGAAACAGAACTTTTTATCTCCGTGCGGAGAGCAAAAATTCGTGCATTCGGCAAAAAAAAAAAAAAAAAAATGCACTTTGCCGCATCTCCGCGGATCGACGAGCAGGCAGAAGAATTATTCATTTCCTACCTGCACGCCAACAAAGCGCCTGAATGCAAGTTTCTCTTATTTTCTTCTCTGTTCTTCTGTTCATTTTCTGTTATTCTCTTTCTATGTTATTTTCCGCGCCACACGTAAAATTCGAATCGCTCTCGCAGGAGAGCGACGGGCGTTTCTTTGGCTGCAAGTGCGATCAAACAGCGCTGTTCGGCGGGCCGTTTCGCCAGGCCTTCCGTATCGGCGTTCCTTCGGGCCGCGAAACTTTCGACTCCAGCCGCTCGATGGACTCACGAAAGGATCTCCTCGATGTATACGGCCACGCTCTGGCGCCCTTTTGAAAGATTCACGGGAATTCGTCGGCCGGACGGCGTACGAGTCGCGAATTATTGAACGCGCATCCGCGCTCAAACTCACCCCAAAGCAACCCCCGCTTCGGGCGCGCCGAATGAGAGGAGTACGAAAAAATAAAAAATAAAAAATAGACCGAATTTCTGGCGATCGCGAGCTCGAAAAATCATAAAAGGCGGAGGACGGCTCGAGCACGCTTTCGCTGCTCGGAGCTTCGAGGACTCTTTTTTAGGCCAGACTAATCGACTGATGGCTCATCGATGTTTCATCACGATGACGAACTGCGGCGATGGCTTGTGGGAAATTATAGTCTGATTTTTAATGGAGCTTGTTTGTTTTTTTTTGTTTTTTTTTTTTTTGGATTTGCATTTTTGGGGGGCATCGAAGATTGAAGATTTTTGAGTTTTTGAAATGAAGATTTTTGGGATTTTTTTTTTTTTTTTGAGTGCATGGTTGTCTTTGGTGAGCATGTTTCTGGTTCTCTAAATAAAAAGACTAAAAACTCTCGTTAGACGACTTGTTAGTCGTTATTTTGGGTTTTTTTTTTTTTTTTTCAGGATTTTTCAGCAACTCATTACGGTCCGAAAATCAATGAGCACTAATATAATGAGAGAAATAAGTTGCGTTAAGGATTAAAAAAAGCTTCTAATAAAATGAATAAAATTGCAATTAGAACTAGAGTAGCTTTTTTTTTACGCTTTTCAGGAATTAAAAAAATGTCGCAATGAATTGTCATTATTATTTTCTACCCCAACAAAAAAAAACCTAAAAAAATTTTATGGAAAAATGATTTTGCCATTAAAAAAAAAAAAAGAAAAAAATCAACGATTACTAAAAAATCTGAAAAAATTCATACGTATTCAGAAAAATAAACGAAACATTTTCACGAAAAAAAAGTTGGGTTGCGGGCAAATTTGTTAAGCAATTATTATTATTTTTTTTCATCGATTTGTTAATAACATTTTGTAATTATTATTATGCAAAATTAGTCTTTTCAGTGCCTGCAATAAGTATGAATTTCTTCAGATTTTTATAACATCGCGAAGTTTTTGCAACTCTTGCCCGAATATCTCGAATTTAGGCGAAATGAACGCCACTCGCTGGGGCTACCTTAAACGCTCAATGGAAAACTTTGTGAAGATACGGATAAAAAAATGTCCAAAATGTCATTATCATTTTCTTAAAAAAAAAAGTCATAATTGATAAAAGCAGTGAAACTCTAATTAGAACAAGATCGTCTTTGCCGTTGGTTTTTCCAATAAAAATTTGTTTTTTTTCAACTTTCCTTTTTTCAGTTAAAAAAAAAAAGTGATAATTGAAAAAAGCAGTAAAACTCCAATTAGAACAAAATCGTCTTTGCCGTTGGTTTTTCCATTTTAAAACATTTTTGTTCAGCTTTCCTTTTTTCAGCTTTTTTCAGCCTAAAAAAAAAAAAAAGAAAAACCGTCATAATTGATAAGAGCAGTAAAACTCTAATTAGAACAAGATCGTCTTTGCCGTTGGTTTTTTCCATTTTTTAAATTTATTTATTTTCTTTCAGCTATCCGTCACTCGGTATAATTAGCTGGAAGTGGAAACTCACTCCGCTTCTCCTTCGGGCCAGAGGTATAATTTTTACCTCGCGAGAGCCGAAACTTTTCGTCCTGCCCGCGCGAGTCCCGTACGAGTCTGCGTAATTTCAACGCGAGAACACCGGCGTTCTCTCGCGGTACGAGTTACCGCGTGTGTGCCAACTTCCCGAAAGTCTGTCCGGGGTGTTCGACTTTCGCCGACGAATTAAGGAACTCGAGTCGACACACTAGTCCTCGCCAGTTACACCGACTGCCGCCCCGTTGATTCGGCACACTCGAGGACGGGCGTGCATCATCCCCATCCGCATCCGGAGCGACTGAAGAAAAGCTCCCAGCCGAGTGGATTCACTCGCGAGCGCCGCTCGAGAACGAGAAACTTTCGAGACCCGACGCTGGCCAGCTGGGCTGTCAAACAAGACACGAACGCGAAACTTCGGAGAAATCTTGGAAGCGATGGAAAGACAAGAAGAAAAAAAAAGAAAAAAAAAGCACAAAGTAGGAATTCTCTGTCAACTCGCCCACTCTCTTTTTTCGACCCTCTCAGATATCCCCGCGCAAAAAATGAAAGTATTAAAATGATATTTTTGAATTATTTGGAGAGTATCAAGGTAGTTCTGTAACTTGGTGTTCATTTCGCATAAGTTCGAAAAAAGTTACATAAAATTGCAGATACTTATCGATCGTTATAAAAATCTGAAAAAATTCAACGGGACGGAAGTTAGCAACGTTGCTCCAATGGTTTCATTGACAGCTGTCATTTTTCTCAAATAGTTTATTTTTCACGCGAAACAATCTAAAAAAATGTCTTCTATTGTACACCGAAAAAAAGGTTTGGTAAGATCGAAGAAGATTCATTTGAATCAATCTAATCCGGCGGTTGCCGGTGGCGAATGAAATATGTAGTTAAGTTGACTACGAAGTTGGCAGTGGGTCGTCTCTACAGATCGCAACTCTACACATGTCCGACTCTACACCACCAACTCAACACAACGGCTATTGTACACATGATTAGACTCTGCACAACCGCGACTCTAAACATGCCTAAACTCTACACATCCGCAACTCAACACATGTTCGAACTCTACACACACCATACCATATAAGAGTTAAATTAATAAAAGCAAAACTCTACACAAGTCAGACTCTAACACAGCAAAACTCTACGCAAGTTAAGCTCTACACGACGAAACTCTACACAAGTCAAATTCTACACGGCAAAACTCTACACAGATAAAAAAAACTCTACACGGCACAATTAAACACATTGAATATTCTCCTCAGTAATATTCTACATACGCTTAATTCGACACGACGAAACTGTACACATGCTCGACTCTCCACGACAATAATCTACACACCCCCCCAGACGCTTTCGTCACCGACTCTACACATAGCCCGATTCACCACAGTTCCAACTCGACACAAGTTCGATTCGACACAGTCACCAACTCACACCGGGTTGAAATACGTCGGTAAAGTAGGAACGACGTATGGTATGGTGTGTAGAGTTCGCACGTGTGTTGAGTTGCGGATGTGTGGAGTTTAGGCATGTGTACAGTCGCGGTTGTGTAGAGTCCGGCCATGTGTAGAGTCGCGGTTGTGTAGAGTGTAATCATGTGTACAATTGCCGTTGTGTTGAGTTGGTGGTGTAGAGTCCGGCCATGTGTGGAGTCGCGTTTGTGTAGAGTCTAATCATGTGTACAATTGCCGTTGTGTTGAGTTGGTGGTGTAGAGTCCGGCCATGTGTGGAGTCGCGGTTGTGTAGAGTCTAATCATGTGTACAATTGCCGTTGTGTTGAGTTGGTGGTGTAGAGTCCGGCCATGTGTGGAGTCGCGGTTGTGTAGAGTCTAATCATGTGTACAATTGCCGTTGTGTTGAGTTGGTGGTGTAGAGTCCGGCCATGTGTGGAGTCGCGTTTGTGTAGAGTCTAATCATGTGTACAATTGCCGTTGTGTTGAGTTGGTGGTGTAGAGTCCGGCCATGTGTGGAGTCGCGGTTGTGTAGAGTCTAATCATGTGTACAATTGCCGTTGTGTTGAGTTGGTGGTGTAGAGTCCGGCCATGTGTGGAGTCGCGGTTGTGTAGAGTCTAATCATATGTACAATTGCCGTTGTGTTGAGTTAGTGGTGTAGAGTCCGGCCATGTGTGGAGTCGCGGTTGTGTAGAGTCTAATCATGTGTACAATTGCCGTTGTGTTGAGTTGGTGGTGTAGAGTCCGGCCATGTGTGGAGTCGCGGTTGTGTAGAGTCTAATCATGTGTACAATTGCCGTTGTGTTGAGTTGGTGGTGTAGAGTCCGGCCATGTGTGGAGTCGCGGTTGTGTAGAGTCTAATCATGTGTACAATTGCCGTTGTGTTGAGTTGGTGGTGTAGAGTCCGGCCATGTGTAGAGTTACGATATGTAGAAACGACCCAATGCCACGAAGTTACATCAGCATCAAAAAAATCATTTCATTGTCCCAACTAAGAATATGTTTCATCGAACAGAATAGGCAATCGTATCGAAAAAAAACTTTTGTTCGTAACAAATGTCTAGTCACACAGAGAAACAAAAATATTTGGTCCAACTCAATTTGAATTTGGGTCCCAGCACGGTTATTTACGTTATTTGTTTACCAATTAATTTCACACATGGTTACATCGTGTTTTATATGTTCAATTGTTATCGGTTAATCGCCACTTATCGATATAACACAATTTTTAAAAATTAAAATTTTACATATCCCAGCGGGGCTCGAACCCCGAACCTAACGCATCCTGACCTTAAGTTTGATCTTAAGCTCGATCTTAAGTTCGATCGTGAGTTCGAATTTAAGTTCGACATTAAGTTCGAACTTAAGTTTCATCCCGCGATCAAACTTAAGGTCGTACTTACGTTCGAACTTAAGTGTGATATTAAGTTCGACTTTAAGCACTGAAACCAGTTCGAACTAAGCTGCGATCTTGACATCCCAGGATCTTAAGTACGCAATGAAGTTCGGTAGAAACTTTGATCTTAATTTCGATCTCAAGATCAAACTGATGTCTTAAAATTCGACCCTTAGAGAGTATTATTTGAAAGTCGATAACTTTTCAGGTCCTCGACAGTATCATCAACAAGCGAAGTATCATCATTATTCCATCCAGCTAAATTAGTGATCCCTTTTTTTTCAAAATATTGCACGACATTTTTTCAATTTTTTAAATAATAGTACTATTTCTACTAAAGAAAAAAAGCTCAACGGCAGAAACATGATTTTTTCTTCCCTACCTTCCCTCAATTAAATTTCTCATCGCATAAACCAATTCATTTTTTTTTCCTCATTACGAATTACGTAACTTTTCACGACAGACACTCGAATTAAAACTCAGCTCAAGCAGTGTCAGCCTCATTAGAAAAAGTAAATAAACAATTCTAAGAGCCACGTACGAAACTGACGCATATGCGCAGATCTGTTCGTTTACATAAATGGCTTTTATATCAGTCGGTAAAAATAAAGTAAGAAATAAATTCCCTTCACCTAATGTAAAATATCATTAGCGCAACCTCGGTACGAAACAAAAAAAAAAAATAACTACTTTTAACATGCTTGACATTAGCACGAATAAAATCGGCACACTCACGCCTCTCTCCGAACGATTCAGTCGCGATAAAAAATTATTATTATTATCATTATTAACACGAAAACATTTATTTATTTTTTTTTTTTAAATGAAATGTGTGGCAGTTTTCCTGGGAGTTTCTAAATGCACTCGCTCCATTCACCGCCGTAAACAATTGTAAAACGTCGGGTGACAAAAAACGCATCTCCGCCACGCTTTTGGGTGAAATAACATTCCATTCAAAATTGTACCTTAAAAAAAATAAATTAAAAAAAAAATACGCGTACGAAAAACCGACGGAGCTGTCACCGGCCAGACTCGAGTGGACAGCTTTTGAAAAAAATTTAACGGGGCGTGATGGAAGTGTGTGAAAAAATATAACGATAATATAACCCTGTGAAAATATGGAACTGGTTATCGTCGCATAGGTGAGAACGGGGCAAAATGGCACAGCGGAGCAAAACGGGATAATGAGACAAAATGCAATTTTCCAATAACTTTTGGATGCTGGCGATGGTGGTGTATGGGGAAAAGCGGGTTAAAAAAACCGGATGTATCGTTGGGACAAAATGGACCATTCAAAAACTATTGCAACATTGAGTTTTATCTTCAATTAGCACGACTTAGAACGCCTTGGAACGCCTTGAAACGCCTTGGAACGCCTTGGAACGCCTCGGAACGCCTCGGAACGCCTTGGAACGCCTTGGAACGCCTTGGAACGCCTTGGAACGCCTTGGAACGCCTTGGAACGCCTTGGAACGCCTTGGAACGCCTTGGAACGCGTTGGAACGCCTTGGAACGCCTTGGAACGCCTTGGAACGCCTTGGAACGCCTTGGAAAGCCTTGGAACGCCTTGGAACGCCTTGGAACGCCTTGGAACGCCTTGGAACGCCTTGGAACGCCTTGGAACGCCTTGGAACGCCTTGGAACGCCTTGGAACGTCTTGGAACGCCTTGGAACGCCTTGGAACGCCTTGGAACGCCTTGGAACGCCTTGGAACGCCTTGGAACGCCTTGGAACGCCTTGGAACGCCTTGGAACGCCTTGGAACGCCTTGGAACGCCTAGGAACGCCTTGGAACGCGTTGGAACGCCTTGGAACGCCTTGGAACGCCTTGGAACGCTTTGGAACGCCTTGGAACGACTTGGAACGCCTTGGAACGCCTTGGAATGCCTTGGAACGCCTTGGAACGCCTTGGAACGCCTTGGAACGCCTTGGAATGACTTGGAACGCCTTGGAATGACTTGGAACGACTTGAAACGACTTACATGTTCCGTTTTGCCCTGCCGTGCTATTTTGCCCCGGTCTCCCCTATGAGACAATAACCAGTGCCATATTCTCACAGGGCGCATAAATCTGTGAAAAATTAAGGGGTGCAGAAAACGAGAGAGTGAAGAAAACTTAATAAAAAAAAATTAATAAAAAAATAATTGAATGAAAAATAATTGAATGAAAAATAATTGAATAAAAAAATAATAAAATAAAAAAGTAATTAAATAAAGTTTAAAAAAATTAGAGGAGAAGCTGAAGGCTTCGTTCGGTAGCCCGCCCGGAGTTTTTCCATTCAGAACACCCGGAGGACGTTATATTTTAATATCGCAATTTTTTTTTTTAATTTTTCGCGTGATTCAGCCGGAAACTCGGCGTTAGCGCGCCGTTTCGCTAGTACGAGGCGTAACGATAAAAAAATTCCTTTATCATTTTTCTCTCGAGTTTTCAGCTCGCGTGTCGGGATCGTCGTTGGATCCAATTTGCAGGCGTAAATTGTTCGGCATTTAAACGAAGAGACTCACCGGGCTTCGGTCAAATATATATTTACGCTATTTCTGCTTTGCGCTCACTGACAATGAGTAAATTATTTAAATAAACATAATTTACAAAGTGACACAGTGACATTTTGGGCTATCTGTGGAGATTATTTGTAATTTCAAACCATTATATATAATAAAAAAAGAAAAAGTAACTATCGAAATGTAAATAGATACATAGAAAATATTGCAAAAATAACGAAAAATAACATTGCAAATAATATAACAAAATGAAATAAATATAAATTCAGCCTCTGGAAAAATTAGAAAAATTAATTTTTCGAAAAACGTACTTTTTAAATGACGTACTTTTAAAATCCGTCCATTTAAAAATACTTCATTGCTTTTTGCGTACTGAGTGAACAATATTTTGACGACAATAATAACAAATTATATAGTTTAATAATATAATACAAAAAATTAAAATAGAAAAATTCGAATTTTTCTTTAAACCAAAACGTTTTATCAACGTTTTTTTTGTTTCTGATTATCTTTCATAAAAAGAAAGAAAAATCATAGCTTGGCCAATCTCGCTTTATGGAGCGATATATTAAATAAATCATCTAAAAATTCACAATACACAAATGAGCCTTTTTTTAACCCAAAAACTCTTATCGACGTCTACTAATTATGTTTAACTTTTATGAGCATTTTCTAATTATTTTTTATTAAAAAAAAAAATTCATAGGTTGGCAAATGTCGCTTTATGGGCGTAGGTGGAGGGCTTGTCGCGTGTCTCGGATATATCACGCACTAGTCGAGATGCATGGGCGTAGGAGCGAGAGGCGCGAGAGAGCGAGAAGGGGTCGCGCGTTTAACGGCAACACAGCTCGGGTAAATTGAATTGAATTTTCTCGAGGGGTTTACGTGTCACGCCGCGGAACCCTTTGCGAAGTGCGTTCGGTGGATATAACTACTTCGCCGTTTCGGTCCACGAGTCGAAGCTTCGGGCGCGCGCGCTCGCTCGCTCGCGCACGGTACGCAGTTTAAATTAGAGCTCGCTATCTGCTGCTGCAACTCTCGCCGGCCTTTATCCGTGTAGCATATATATATATATATATATATATATATATATATATATATATATATATATATATATATATATATATATATATATATATGTATGTATGTATCCTATATATAATTGTATGTATTTTTGTCGCGTGTGTTCGATCGACCTATTTTCGTTGAATCGTAAAATTAATTATCTATTCAATTAAATCGTCACGACACGACATCCTTATGCATCATAAATTTAATTTTAACGGCGAATCAGATTTAATTGAATCGGATTGTTTATTTATTTTGCTTATTTTTATTAAATTTTTGCCAATCCGGCCGCGAACTCGAACTTTCGAACTCTCGAACTTTTGGCCGCTTTGAAATACAATCCGAAATATACTTTGTGTTTTTCATTGGCCATTTTTTTTCTATATTTTTCCATTATTTAATATCGATTTTGATTTCTTGGTGTTTTGTTATTTTTGTTATTTTTGTCTCGATCTTTCGGAAGCTGGGAAATATATTCAAAAATATATTCTCTGCTTTTCTCTAATCTCCATTTGTCCATCCGTTTTGCCATTGGCCATTATTTCCCATATTTTTAGATCTTTTAAATTCGCTTTTGATTTCATGATATCGATTGTATCGGTGCCTACGAAAGTAAGAGAAAAAAATATCGATCCTGACACATCGAGTTTTAACAAAATTCTTCAAAACCTCCCAATTGAAAAACGAAACTGCGAATCACACATTTTCATTGTGGGTGAAATTTGTATTCGTTAATCCCGAAGCGTTATCAATGCTTCGGCAATATTGGATTCCGTGAACTGTTTTGCCGTAAATATGCGTTCGTTCGAGCTTGCCAAAATGCTTTTTCACCCATTGTGTGGACGCGATATCGGCGAGGGTGAGGATTCGATAGTTGAAGCGATCATTTTTAAGGTTTTTTTTTTCTTTCTTTTTCCGTTCGATAGCTCTTCATTGACGTCAATCCGTATCGAGAGCTCCGCAACGATTATACACTTGTGAAATCAACGTGAAACCCTATAAACGGCGTTGTTGTGCCCCGAATTATTCTAAATTAATAAAAGAGAAATAAATAAATTCGTGAAGTAAATTTAAAAATACTTACTGGCAAATCCACCGAGTCGTGAAGCCGACACGCGTACGAATTTGCCGAGCAAGTGTCGGATGATGCCCGATCAATGCACCCGGCATTGACAAATCGTGCTGAGCGAGAATCGAACGATAGCCAATTCTCGATGTCGAAATATAGGAAGTACAACAAAATTTCAGACGTATCAATTTGCACCTCGCCGATCGCGATCGGAAAATAGTCAGTCTGAACTCGACTAGAGAATGGAGAGGTTGCTCTCAGAGTTAGGCTCATGGTCAAAGAATATAACAACTGTATTAAGGTAGCTCCAGCGAGCGATGTTCATTTCGACTAAATCCGAGAGATTCGGACAAGAATTCCAAACACTTCTCGATATTATAAAAATCTGAAAAAATTCATAGTTATTGTATGCACTGTAAAGAATAATTTTGCATAATAATAATTTCAATATGTTATTAACCAAATTGTTGAAAAAAAGAATTGTTCATCGAAATGTGCGGTAACTCAACTTTTTTTTTTTAATGAAAATGATTCGTTAATTTTTCGGAATACGTATGAATTTTTCAGATTTTTATCTTCATTTTGATTTTTCTTGTTTTTTTACATGGAAAAATGTGCAAAAATCAAAATAAAGATAAAAATCTGAAAAAATTCATACGCATTCCGATAAAAGAATTAATCATTTTCATAAAAAAAAAAAAAGTTGAGTTACCGTATATTTCGATGAACAATTTTTTTTCAACAATTTCTTAATAACATTTTGAAATTGTTATTATGAAAAATTAGTCTTTTCAGTGGCTATAATGAGTACGAATTTTTTCCGATTTTTATAACATCGGCAAGTGTTTGCAATTCTTGCCGGAATTTCTCGAATTTAGGTGAAATGAACTCAACTTTTTTTTTTTTAATGGAAATGATGCGTTAATTTTTCGGAACACGTATGAAATTTTCAGATTTTTATCTTCATTTTGATTTTTCTTGTTTTTTTACGTGGAAAAATGTGCAAAAATCAAAATAAAGATAAAAATCTGAAAAAATTCATACGCATTCCGATAAAAGAATTAATCATTTTCATAAAAAAAAAAAGCTGAGTTACCGAATATTTCGATGAACAATTTTTTTTCAACAATTTGTTAACAAAATTTTGAAATTATTATTATGCAAAATGACTCTTTTCAGTGCGGATAATAAGTATGAATTTTTTCAGATTTTTATAACATCGGCAAGTGTTTGCAATTCTTGCACGAATTTCTCGAATTTAGGTGAAATTAATACAACTCGCTGACGCTACCTCAAGGGAAAATATATCGATCTTGATAGATTGAGTTTTAACAAAATTCTTCAAAAACCCGCGACTTCCTCATTTATTACAATTTCGCGCACGGCTTACGAGCAAATCCAAAAATCGATCAACGAATGTTCTCATAGAGAAAGCTATGCGCAAAAAAATTGCATAAAATTACTTTCCACTTTTTTTTTTTTTTTTTTTTTTCACCTCTTCGATGACCTCGACGTGCAGCGCTGCTGGAGCGCCGGAAAGCTAATAATTTAGCAACCTAATTGCCCTTCTCATTACTTAGGAAAAATGCTATTCTCGTTCCATGTCTTGGCGAAGAGCTTCGGAGTACGAATTTTATTTTATTTAAAAAATGTTCACCTCTTCGGCTAGTCTCGTTGTTATTGGAATTTCAGAGACGCGAAAATATCTGCTCTGCGCAATTGTTAATTAAACTCCCGAGCTGCGCGAGTCGAGATTCGTTGTCGGCGAAAAAGGCCGAGACGAATTACGAAATCGTAATGAGATCAGAAGTTGAACGTGGTTAACGCGTAAACGGGAGGGTTGATTAGATTTGTTTAATTGAGGGGTTTAATTGACGAATAACCGATGGCGTCCGAGCCGGTGAAACGCTCGTCGGCCGCGAGGGCTTTAATTGAAGAACATATTTTAATCACCGACTCTTGTCGCGACTGGCACGTGACAAGAAGAGTTTCAAGTTTCTCACCGAGGAGAATCGGCAAGTGGCGAAAGCGGGCTGAGTGCGAAGAGTGAACTGTCTTTCGGAAGGTGAAAACCGAAATGTCAGATGGTCAGCTATGAAAACCGAAATCTGGAGAATATAGCTTGTGGGAGTGATTTAGGATTGAAATCCACTTCTATATGGTATGAAAACCGAAATCTGGAGAATATAGCGTATGGGAACGATTTAGGATTGAAATCCACTCCGATATGCTTCATGGAATTTAGGATTTGCGAAATCTACTTCTATGTTCTATGGAAACCAAAACTTCGAGAATATAGCGTATGGGAGTGATTTAGGATTGAAATCCACTCCGACATGCTTCATGGAATTTAGGATTTGCGAAATTTACTTCTATGTTGTATGGAAACCAAAACTTCGAGAATATAGCGTATGGGAGTGATTTAGGATTGAAATCCACTCCGATATGCTTCATGGAATTTAGGATTTGCGAAATCTACTTCTATGTTCTATAGATACCAAAACTTCGAGAATATAGCGTATGGGAGTGATTTAGGATTGAAATCCACTCCGATATGCTTCATGGAATTTAGGATTTGCGAAATCTACTTCTATGTTCTATGGAAACCAAAACTTCGAGAATATAGCGTATGGGAGTGATTTAGGATTGAAACCCACTCCGATATGCTTCATGGAATTTAGGATTTGCAAAATCTACTTCTATGTTCTATAGAAACCAAAACTTCGAGAATATAGCGTATGGGAGTGATTTAGGATTGAAATCCACTCCGATATGCTTCATGGAATTTAGGATTTGCGAAATCTACTTCTATGTTCTATGGAAACCAAAACTTCGAGAATATAGCGAATGGGAGTGATTTAGGATCCCAGTTCTAATGGATCTAATTTAGGATCCCAGTTCGAAATCCAGTTCTATATGGTATGAAAACTGAAATCTGGAGAATATAGCCTATGGGACTGGTTTAGGAACAAAAATCCATTCTGATATGCTACATGGAACTTAGGATTTATGAAATCCACTTCCATATGCTGTAGAAATCATAACCTCTAAAATATAGCATATGGGACTGGCTTAGGATCGAAATCCACATCTATATGCTATGAAAACCGAAATCTGGAGAGTATAGCGTATGGGACTGGTTTAGGAACGCAATCCACTCTGATATGCTACATGGGACTTAGGATTTACGAGATCCACTTCCATATGCTGTAGAAACCCTAATCTCTAGAATATAACATACGGAACTGGCTTAGGATCGAAATCCACTCTGATATGTTGTTTCGGATTTAGAACTTTCAAATTCCACTTCTACGTGCTATGAAGTCCGTAGTCTTAAGAATATATAGTGTATAGGAGTGATTTAAGATTGAAATCCACTCCGATATGCTCTTTGGGATTTAGGATTTACAAAATCCACTTCCATATGGCACACAAACCATAATCTCTCTTATATAGCATATGCGACTGGTTTAGGATCGAAATCCAATCGACTATAACCATGTCACCCCTAGTCTCCCTATGATCTGGCCGATCGCAAATATTTACATACATATATAGTTGCAATAAAACCGCCATTACCGAAAGTTCCGAGTGAATTACTTCAGTTCAACATTTCCAGAGTTGCTTACCACCAGAATTTAAAGATTTCTCCAGCGTCACAGCCTCAATTTTCATTGTTTAACAAATCATCAGCATATCACCCCGATTTTTCCTCAGCGAACCGCGCCACTTTTATTGAAAAAAAAAAAAAAAAAACACATCGCAACATGCAGGTGGAAAAGATGCCGACGAAACTTCATAAATTTTCCCACGGCCCTATTAAACGATATAGTCTACACAGCATTCGTTCAACGTGTGTGTGTGTGCATGTGTGTGCATGTGTGTGCATGTGTGTGCATGTGTGTGCATGTGTGTGCGCGTGTGTGCATGTGTGTGGACGAGAAGGCTGGTCTGCACCAGAGAAGCCGTCCGAAATGCATTAACCGAAGAAGCTCGTTCGCTCTCGGCGTTCCCGTACAACCCAACCCGACTGAGCGCCGGGAAAGAACAGCACGGCAGTCCTAATAGTCTGCGGTTCAACCTGGGATGGTATTTACCAAGCTGGCTTGGTA
The DNA here is from genome assembly GCA_963575735.1 of Amblyjoppa fuscipennis. Classification (NCBI taxonomy): domain Eukaryota; kingdom Metazoa; phylum Arthropoda; class Insecta; order Hymenoptera; family Ichneumonidae; genus Amblyjoppa; species Amblyjoppa fuscipennis. The sequence continues at coordinate 18,334,426 of OY754490.1, read as the reverse complement.
AATATCCAATGGTCGGGGGGGGGGGGGGGTTGTCAAATTTTCACATAAATTTTGACTCACATGTGTAAAACTCGGAGAGCGAGACCATCGGCGACCCACCGTCCCCCTCTGCCCCTTTCACATCAACGGCGAAGCCGCTACCGAGCAAAAGCCTCGGTTCTATATGCAACGCCGCTGTTACCACACAGCGCGTCGTTTCCCTCTCATGCCGCACTTTTCTCGACCCCCTCGCAAATGGTACAGAGGCTGGGCGGGCCAAAACGGAACATGGGGCAAAATGGACCAGTCTCCTTTATTTACTTACAGAGCTGCGCAAAGTACCGAAAAGTACTAAGTACTAAGTACTAGTGCCAAAAGCACTAAGTACTAGTACCAAAATTACTAAGCACTAGTACCCAAAGAACTAAGCACTAATTACTAGTACCAAAAGTACTAAGTACTAAGTACTAGTGCCGAAAGTACTAAGTACGAAGTACTAGTACCAAAAGTGCTAAGTACCGCATGTACTAAGTACTAAGTGCCGCACGTACTTGAAGTACTAAATACCCCAAGTACTTTAAGTACAGAGTAATTTCGGTACTTAAAGTGCTTATATAAAATTCAAAGTACTTTTTCTTCTTAATCGGAGGAGGCGGAGTTCGACGAGTACGAAATTGAGAGTGGATTTTTGAAATCAAACGGCCCTGTTCAGGGCCAACATTTTTTCAAAACGTCCAAACTCTGCGTTTCCAATTCTTGGTAACAGACTAATCGACTGGAATACGACAACTGGACCTTGGGGAAGTGAGTGGAGGACGACTAGATGTATAACAATTAAATCTGGGTCGGATGGATCTAGTACAGTGGCTGAAAGTGAGAAAGGTCTCGATTTTATGCATCGAAAATCGTGTTTTTGCCGAATCGCCGAATCGCCGAATCGCCGAATCGCCGAATCACCGAATCGCTTACTGTCGATTTAATCGTTGATTTATTTTCTCTTTATTCGGAAAAGGTACTTTTTATCCCCCGCCAAAAATTGTTAAACGTGGTCCATTTTGGCCCGGTGGTCCGTTTCGCACCACTCTCGTCTGCCCATCCATCCCCCTTGCGCAGTATCGCACGCGTATGCTCTTCCAACGTTTACAACTTTTACCGCCACACTTCGCTACCTCGTTTACGCCGTCGGTTTCCTTTTAACCCTTCGTGGAGGGAGAGTCGCGACTATCGCGAAGCGGCAGAGAACTTCGAGCGCATCGTGCGAGCCCCGACCGACCCTCTCGAAGAATCGCTAAGTCCGCCAGGGCACCCTGGCGAAGGCTGCCATCGCGGCAACTGTGTATTACTGGGCGAAAGTCATAAGGGCGCATGTCCCGTTCATAAGCACAAGAGTTAGGCCCTTCTGGTTGGGGGAGCGCGTGTGTGAGCCGCAGCCGAGAACCGACGGCGGGAGAGCGGAAAAACCAACGGTGGGAAAGTCTCTCGGCGGTTTATGGCTGCGAGCTGTGGCTGGACGCATACTCGGTTGGGTCGCCCACACATATCGGAGAGGAGCTGCAGCCGTGCCAAACGATAGACTGCACTTCGCGATAAGCTTTCGTGCTTGCACGACGTCAACTTATAAGCCACCCCCTTTTGCCTCTTCGTGGACCGCTGCGCAGACTCGATCGGGATAAGAGAACCTTTTTGGCGCTCGGGGCGCGTGTGGGGGAGGGTTATTCTTAGGTGAAACTTCGAATATGCAAATTCTTATTAAAAATGTAAAATTATATTAAATTTATATAAATTTAAATATAATTGAATTTATGTAAATTTAAATTTAATTGAATTTTTATAAATTTAAATTTAATTGAATTTATATAAATTTAAATATAATTGAATTTATGTAAATTTAAATTGAATGAAACTTATAGAAATTTAGTTTATATATTTTGACTTAGGGGAAGATTTCGAGGGGGAAGGGGGCGATGTCTTTTTTCGTCTGGAGAAGCAATATTAATTTTTGTAATACATTTTTTTTTTATCTGATCCATTGGAGAAAATAGATTGAGGCAACTCTGTGAATTTGTTGACCTTTCTTAAATAATATATGTATATATATGTTTATGGAAAACGAGAGTCGATAAAAATCTGCAAAGAATTCCAAATACTCACACTATATAAAATTGTATAATTGAAAGATGTTACTATATTATTAGTTTATTCTGCTTTTATCCTCATGTTTTCTATCAATGTTACCAGGATTATTTGTTTTCCCCACAACAACTGCATCTCATAGCATTTATTTTATTGACCCATACTCCAATTAGGGCATAATAAAACTACCAATACTGATACTATATATATATATATAGTATATAGTATAGTATATATACTATATACTATACTATATACTATATACTATATACTATGTATATATATATATATACTAAAACATCACGAACTTTTAGCTCGATCTAAGATTTTGGGTCGTTCGACTTGACGCGGAATGCCCCATATGTGTATATGTAAAAATATTAATAATCAAAAAAAATATATATCAAGCAGGAAAAATATAAAAATATTGTATGTGCAGACGAATAAAAAACATTAGAAACACGAAAAACTTTTGAATAAATATTTTCTTAAAAATATAAAAATATGAAGTAATCTTTCGTTTAATTAAATATTAAATTGCGAAAATATAAAAACAATGATGTATAAGAAAAGCAATTGGAAACCAAAGAAACTGTTAAACAGCAATCGCATTAAAAATCCGTAATGACAACGAGGATGAAGCGGCTCGCAGGCGTCGATGACGAAAATGGAGCAACGGTATCCGATTCCATAATTAATTACAATGTTTTACGCTCGATAGCACAGGAGCGATATACGTCAGGGTTGCCGATTAATTTAAACATTTACGGTTGGCTTGACCGGTGAATTTGTAAGCGCGATGAATTATTTATATATGTCTATATTTATTGGATATATGCACAGCTTAACACAGTTATAGCGGGCATTAGTAAATCATAACGAGGTTTCAGTACGTTATACGCGACCCACGCACGAATACCTCGCTGCGAATATTTTCCCCTCCCAAATCGTTCGCCGGCTCCGAATTGATCAATCAATTAATTATCATCACGATCGCAATTTTCGGAGCTTTTTCGTTTTCGCGGCCACGCTCGAAAATACTTTTAACCATCCGTGGTAATTCGCTTTCGAGAGCGGGACAAAAATTTTTACATTTTTGTAAATTTTATAACGGAATTTTTTTTAATTTATAACTAGCGAAAAATTTCTGATAAAAAAAAATCCTCTTTCGAAAAATATCTATTTCTCTCTAGCTTTTATAATTTTCAAGATATTTGCCTAAAAAATTTAACATAAATAAGCTATTATGTAATATAATAATAATGCTATTATATAATAAGCTATATATATATATATATATATATATATATATATATATATATATATATATATATATATTCCCTATTAAATTTGGCAAGAATCGATCGAAACGTTTAAATTTTATAAGATAAACGAAAAAATCAAAAAATTCGTACCTCACAAGAGACGAAAATTTTTGTTTTAAATACTGAAGAAGAAGTTGAATAAGTGGTAGATTTATGATCAGTATGAAAAACAGCTCAATTTATAGATCCTGAGTGACGATGAAAAAAAAAAATTTTCGGCCATTTTTTTTTTTTTTTTTTTGTATATTCGAACTGACCGAGGGTGCGTTTTATGGATATCTGCAGGCTGCTTGGTGCCCGATTGTGGGTTACATCGTTGTTAACAGCCTATTTTCGAGCTTTTATGGGATTACTTTTTCATCAAAGTTTAATTGTTAATTATCGTTATGGGACTTGGCGAGAACGGGTTATGGTCAGTTTCGGAACTGCCCGATGGAGCTCATAGTGCAGGGGCATCAACGCCTAAATGCGGAAATCAGGGCTCGGTACGAGGCACCCACAGCGCTGAGGAATACGGACGAGGATCGATAACGCAGAGTGGACGGACTCGGAGCAGACCGGGGTCAATCGAGACGTTTTGCAATTTTTCGTTGTTGTAATTTTTATTTCGTTTATGGCTTGAGGAATCAATTTGAATTTTGGCAGGCATGGAGAGCTGGCATTTGGCTGTGTACGAAAAAAAAATTGAGACTCCTGGACACTTCGGTTTTTAAAATTCGCGCGTATGACGTTGGACACTCCGATACACCTGTGAGGTTATCGGTAATGGTTGTACTTTTAGCATTTATTTTTTATTTCTGTTACTGTATGGCGAAATAATTTAAAATTTGGCACACATCGAGGGATGGTCTTTACCTACCTACAAAAAAATCACAAACCCTCTGCCCAGTTCCATTTTCTAAATCGAGCCTAGAAAATTGGGTGATCGGACGCGCCGAGTTCATTATTTGGGTATTTTGTAATTTCACGTTACAATTTTTATTCCCGCTGTATTACGACAGATCAATTTGAAATTCAGCACACATCCCGAGATAGTCTTTACCTACCCACAAAAAAATCACAAACCCTCTGCCCAGTTCCATTTTTTAATTCGAGCCTAGAAAGTTGGATGATCGGACGCGCCGAGTTCATTATTTGGGTATTTTGTAATTTCACGTTACAATTTTTATTCCCGCTGTATTACGACAGATCAATTTGAAATTCAGCACACATCCCGAGATAGTCTTTACCTACCCACAAAAAAATCACAAACCCTCTGCCCAGTTCCATTTTTTAATTCGAGCCAAGAAAGTTGTATGATCGGACGCGCCGAGTTCATTATTTGGGTATTTTGTAATTTCACGTTACAATTTTTATTCCTGTTGTATTACGACAGATCAATTTGAAATTCAGCACACATCCCGAGATGGTCTTCACCTACCCACAAAAAAATCACGAGACCGCCATACCGTTCCATTTCTTAATAAGAGCCTAAAACGTTAGCAAGATCGGGTGTCTCAAGTGACCCCGGTCTCCTCTGCAGAGCGTCCCAACAAGTTGTCCCGGTTAATGTCGACGTAGAATTTTCGTCGCTTCGTCACAGTGTGAGTGCAGCGAAGCCGTTAAGCTCCCCACGATGTATCCTGCACTCAACACACTATACACTATGAACCATCCCGTACAGCGCGCTATTTAAACCCTCAACGCTCTTTACAGCATTTACGAGCGCGTAATTAAGCGCTGACCCTGTAGCAGTTAAAAATTAATGAAATTGACGAGAGTGGAAGTTCTCGTCGTTGGTCTCGGGTGGGAACGAGTTCGCTCGGTGGTCCAAAAGTGCGGGCAAACAGCCTAGTAAGCAGGAACATAAAAAGCATCGATGACCTTAAAACTCACAAGTTTCCGGTCTCCGAGAATCCTGCGCTCGTTTTGTGAAATAAGATAAGCAGCGTTAAATTTTCAAAGCTGACCAGCCGGGACCAATTCGACACTTAGGGTCGAATTTTAGCACTTCAGTTTGAACTTAAGATTGATCTTTCTTAATTCGGAACATAAGATCGAACAGCATTCGAACTTGATTTTTTTGCTTAAGTTCGAACTTAAGTCTGAACTCATGTTCGATTGTAGTTCAATTCGAAGTTAAGATCAAACTTAAGCGCGAAATCAAGTCCGAATGAGGTTCGATCTAAATTTTGAAGTTAAGATCAAACTTAAGCACGAAATCAAGTTCGAATGAGATTCGACCTTAATTTCGAAGTTAAAATCAAACTTAAGCACGAAATATCACGTTCGGATTGAGGTTCGATCTTAATTTCAAACTTAAGTTAAGGAACTCATTTTCGGAAGAGTTTAAGTTCGATATTAAGTTCAAACTCAAGTTCGAACTTGAGATCAAACTTAAGCTTGAAATAAAGTTCGAATTGAGGTTCGATCTTAATTTCGAACTCAAGATCAAACTTAAGCTTGAAATAAAGTTCGAATTGAGGTTCGATCTTAATTTCAAACTTAAGATCAAACTTAAGCATGAAATCAAGTTCGAATTGAGGTTCGATCTTAATTTCGAACTTAAGATGAAACTTAAGCATGAAATCAAGTTCGAATTGAGGTTCGATCTTAATTTCGAACTCAAGATCAAACTCAAGCTTGGAATAAAGTTCGAATTGAGGTTCGATCTTAATTTCGAACTTGAGATCAAACTTAAGCAAGAAATCAAGTTCCAACTGAAGTTTTATCGTAATTTTGAACTTACGATCAAACTTAAGCATGAAATCGACTTTGAATTGAGGTGCGATCTTAATTTCGAACTTAAGTCTGAACGCATATTCGAAAGAGTTCAAGTTCGATCTTGAGTACGAACTCAAGTTCGAACTTAAGATCAAACTTAAGATCAAACTTAAGATCAAACTTAAGATCAAACTTAAGATCAAACTTAAGATCAAACTTAAGATCAAACTTAAGATCAAACTTAAGATCAAACTTAAGATCAAACTTAAGATCAAACTTAAGCTCGAAACCAACTTCGAATAGAGATTCGCTCTTAATTTCGAACTTAAGATCAGACTTAAGCATGGAATCAATTTCGAATGAGGTTCGATCTTAATTTCGAACTTAAGATCAAACTTGAGCACAAAATCAAGTTCGAATGGAGATACGATATTAATTTCGAACTTGAGATTAAACTTAAGCAAGAAATCAAGTTCCAACTGAAGTTCGATCTTAAGTTCGGACCAAACTTCGATCTTAAGTCGCATCTCAATAGCGATCATAAGTTCAAACTACCGTCTTAAAATTCGACATAAACTTAGACCGGAGCCGATATAAGTTGGTCCGTAAACGAAGCTCCGAAACTCTGTGGAGATGAAAGGACGAGGTGAATTCTGTACGGGACGCAGTGAAAAGTTTTCGTTCGCATGTTTTTTGGTGAATTTTTTACGCGTCCGCGGAAATTCTTAGCAAACCCGGCCAGGGTGAAAAACACGACGACCTGTGGCCATTCGAAAGGCTCTCACTTTTGCGCAGAAAAATCTCCGAGCAAGCAGGTCAAGCGGGACTCGTTTAATAATTGCGTTTGAAGCCCCCTAACGGTCCTTCGGTTGGAACGAAAAAATAAATATAGCGGTGAATTTAAAGGAAAGTGGGCCATTTTAGAGCTCCGGAATTTAGTTGGCTAACACTTGTCGAATTTCGCTGCGCCCGCGGCGCAGTTCACGCTGAAGACGCGGAAAACGGATTTAGAATTTGATGTCGAGGTCGAGTACGTGAGAAACTAGGATATCTTTGCGGTTAAAAGCAGCAGGCAAATTTGTGATTGAAATCATGAAATATTAATTCTATTAATATGATAAATATGACTAACATTTTTCATATTAATTATTGAGTATTTTATTTTTTATTTCCGTAATTATATGACTAATCGGTTTGAAATTTGGCACACATCGAGGGTTGGCATTTGTCCGAGTGCGAAAAACATTTCGGGACATTTCGGGACCATTTCTTAACTCGACCCGACGACGTTGAAATGACCCTCGAGTTTCAGAGAAATGAGAGGGATTTGCAAACACTTGTCGATGGAACAAAAATCTGAAAAAAAAAATCAAGCATATTAAAAGGCGCTGAAAATATTGATTTTGAATAATAATAATTCTAAAATGTCATTAACAAATTGATGAAAAATAAAAATCGATGAAAAGAAAAATAAAATTGATGAAAAATAAAATTTTTCAACGAATCTCCAGGAAACCTAACTTTTTTTTTTTTATGACAATGATTCGTTCACTTTTGAGAACACGTATGAATTTTTAAAGATTTTTAAAATTCTTTCATTCACCAACTTTCCTTACTATTTTCAAATTATTTATTTACTACCTAAAAATTACCAACTAAAAAAAAAAAATTGTGGGCGTTTGCAAAAAATAAGTTGTTAAAAAGTGCAAATTTTTTTGACTCTCTACCCGTTGATAAATAAATAAATTGCTCCACGTGCGTTTCGCACCGACTCCTCGCAATTTTTAATTCCCGCATTTTATCGCCAATCAATAAAAAAAAATTGCCTCACATCTGGACATGCTCGTTATCGACCTACAAAAAAATTCACGCACTCACAAACCCCTCGATTTCATAATTCGACCCAATTATGAAAAACAGTGTCAACGCATTATCAACCGCCTGACCTGATTGGTTCCGGCCCCCACCGCGCACCTCGTTGGGATTCGCGCGGCTGTTTGCCGCCACTTTCAAATTCGATTTCATTGAATCGTGTTTACTCATCCCGAGTTTTCCCACCCTCCGCACCGCTTTCCACACCCATTGCTCTCATTCCACCGCAAACAGATATATGTATATGTATATGTATATGTATATGTATATGTATATGTATATGTATATGTATATGTATATGTATATGTATATGTATATGTATATGTATATGTATATGTATATGTATATGTATATGTATATGTATATGTATATGTATATGTATATGTATATGTATATGTATATGTATATGTATATGTGTGTACATGCAGAGCTACAGAAATAGAGGGAGTAATGCAACCGACCGAATTTGCCCAAACGCTGCTTCCACCGCCAGGGGACGCTCTCGACGCATGCACCTGCGTGGGCAAGTTCGTTAGGTGTCGGTTTCGGTTATCGAATACGTGACGAGAATCCAAATACCAATTCAATGCAACGTTAAACACTTTTATCATACACGGACAGAGAGCCTCTATATATATATATATATATATATATATATATATATATATATGAGGTATTCCATACCAAATCGACCTGAGTGTGACCCTTCATATCTTGTATTTGGCCCGCAATTTTTTATATGGTTGCACTAAATCTCAAAAGCACTCAGATATTTTTTTCAAATTTTTTTCAGATTGTTTATAATTATTTATAATTAAAAAAAGGAATTTATTGATCGTCACAATGAAAAAATCTGAAAAAATTCTGAAAAATCATGTGTCATATATAAGAATTTTTAACATTTGAGCCGGATTAGGCCGATGTCACCTTCTATTTTTTTTCGAATTTTTTTTTTTCTGAAAAAACATTAAAAGAAATTAGAAGAAAAAAATCTGTCGATTATGGACTATCGCTTGATCATTTTTATATGCAACAATGGATTATTGAGAATTGTTTCCAATTTTTCTGAAGAGTTTTCATTTCTTCTTTAAGTTAAAAAAAAAATCTGTAAAAATCTGAAAAAACTCAAAAAAAATGCAGTGCTGAATCTAAAAATGATCAAGCGATATAATGATAACCAATAATCGACTGATTTTTTCTTTTCTTTCACATTTTTTTTTTTCGAAAAAAATTAGAAAAAAAAGTAGAAGGTCGTGCCAGCCCACTCCGGCTCAGCTCTTAGAAATTTGTATACAAATTTCTATGAGCTGAGACGGAGTGGGCCGGCACCACCTTCTATTTTTTTCTAATTTGTTAGAAATTTGTAAGCCCTTATTATTCTAAGTCCTCTAAAAGACGTATGCCCTTACAATTCTAAGCCCTACTATTACAGTTCCATTTTTAACCAACTTCATGTCCCCATTATTGTCCCCTGACCCTATTATTGACCCCCTGACCCTATTAATGACCCTCTCTGATCCTATTATTGATCCCCTCTGATCCTATCATTGATCCCTCTGACTATATTAATGACCGCGCTCTTAACCCTATTATTGACACCCTTAACCCTATTGTTGACCCCTTTAATCCTATTATTGACCTCCCCTGACCCTATTATTGACCCCCTCTGACCCCATTATTCACCCCCACCCCTCGATTCTTGACACGGCGGCAACGGCGGCGACGGAGGCTGCGAAATCTTTTTATATTATAGAGAGATATATCTCTATAATATAAAAAGATTTCGCAGCCGCCGCCGCGTCAAGAATCGAAGGGGGATCTATAATGGGGTCATGGAGGTTCAATAATAGGATGAGAGGGGGTTAATAATAAAGCCAGGGGGATATTAATAGGGATATTAAGTTGTTTAAAAGGGGAACCGTAATAGTAGGGCTTAGAATTGTAAGGGCATACGCATTTTAGATGACTTAGAATAGTAAGGGCTTAAGTTCATAAAGGCGTGCGAGCGCTTCAGGCGCGCTCTAGTATATATATATATATATATATATATATATATATATATATATATATACATATATATAACTCGGGCGCGCCTATATAACTAGAACTATGGTCGAACGATGCAGGTCGGATGACTGCATAATGGTAAAAAAAAAAAATGACCACCTCCGCGTTAACTTGTAACTGACATAGCGAAGCTGGATTTTTTATTTTTATTTTTTTTACAGGAATTATATCGAACAGACAGCAAAAATGGTATCGCTGGTGAATTCGGAACGTTGAAACTACCGGTTCCAATATGCTCGGTCACGAAAGGTTTGTTTGTCGAGCTTTCTGCAAAGTGTGATTTTTTAAATAGAACAGATCGATCGGTGACTTAATTAATAGTCATTATTTAAATTAATATTTGTATTCAGTATCGTAATTTTTTAATAATCTGCACATTAGAGGGGCTAATTTAAATTACTGAAATCAAAGGAATTTTGGGATTTTTTTTTTTCCAATAAAACTTCACAGGCGACGCTTCTCACATTTTAGTAATGGTATTTTATTGTCGCTCGATTGAGGTTGGAAAAATTGTTTGTAGAAAACAATTTCTTGTACAAGTTCTTTGGAGGTGGAACAAACAATTTGCAATGATTCTTATCCCTGATAATTATACTATTCAGATGTGCTTGAATTAAATGTTACTTTTGGTATGAAAAATGGAGTAAACAATTTAAAACCAAATATAGAAAAAAAAAATTACTAAATAATGTGTACTTTTTCACTGAAATTAATGAGAACCGACCTTTTCGGACGATTCCTGTCTCTATAAATATATAAAAGTATCGCAAACTTTTCAATGGCTCGAGTAAACAGGTAATAAACCTTAGTTTCCCGAGCCTACTTTGCGCAACGTCGAACTTTCTACGTTGTTGCTGTATTCCACAGGCTGCTATAATTTAATAGGTATACACCGTATATAAACCTGTATGATGTATCTGTATAAAATAGCGCTGTTAGCCTCGTTTCACCTAGCTCGCAATTTTTCATTTCTCGGAGATCGGGAGTTCGGAAAGAAAAATCGATGGACTTCCACCGGGCCTCGCACATTGCGTTCGAGAACTATTGTACACTATATAATGCTCTTGGAAACTCCGAGAATGAACGGAATGTCCCGCGTCGATAGTTCGCCTCGGTGGGACGGTGTCGCTTGGTCCCTGACTTACTGACTCGAACTTACACGCGGATAACCGCAATCGCCTAATGAGCACGCGAACCTTTTCCCCTCTCTCGATATGCCCGTCAATCCTTGGGTCACACGTGGCTGAATTGGGTCACGCAGTTCGACATTTAGTTCAAGATTTTTACATTTTTATTATTATTTATTTGATTTTTATTATTTTTAATTCAGCGTAAAGATCCCAATTTTTATATTCAATTTTTCAATAGCAGCGGTGGTTTTTTAACAATACTCCAATACCCCAATACCCCAATACCCCAATACCCCAATACCCCAATACCCCAATACCCCAATACCCCAATACCCCAATACCCCAATACCCCAATACCCCAATACCCCAATACCCCAATACCCCAATACCCCAATACCCCAATGTCCCAATACCCCGATACCCCGATACCCCGATACCCCGATACCCCGATACCCCGATACCCCGATACCCCGATACCCCGATACCCCGATACCCCGATACCCCGATACCCCGATACCCCGATACCCCGATACCCCGATACCCCAATACTCCAGTGATACTCCAGTGATACTCCAGTGATACTCCAGTGATACTCCAGTGATACTCCAGTGATACTCCAGTGATACTCCAGTGATACTCCAGTGATACTCCAGTGATACTCCAGTGATACTCCAGTGATACTCCAGTGATACTCCAGTGATACTCCAGTGATACTCCAATGATACTCCAATGATACTCCAATGATACTCCAATGATACTCCAATGATACTCCAATGATACTCCAATGATACTCCAATGATACTCCAATGATACTCCAATGATACTCCAATGATACTCCAATGATACTCCAATGATACTCCAATGATACTCCAATGATACTCCAATGATACTCCAATGATACTCCAATGATACTCCAATGATACTCCAATGATACTCCAATGATACTCCAATGATACTCCAATGATACTCCAATGATACTCCAATGATACTCCAATGATACTCCAATGATACTCCAATGATACTCCAATGATACTCCAATGATACTCCAATGATACTCCAATGATACTCCAATGATACTCCAATGATACTCCAATGATACTCCAATGATACTCCAATGATACTCCAATGATACTCCAATGATACTCCAATGATACTCCAATGATACTCCAATGATACTCCAATGATACTCCAATGATACTCCAATGATACTCCAATGATACTCCAATGATACTCCAATGATACTCCAATGATACTCCAATGATACTCCAATGATACTCCAATGATACTCCAATGATACTCCAATGATACTCCAATGATACTCCAATGATACTCCAATGATACTCCAATGATACTCCAATGATACTCCAATGATACTCCAATGATACTCCAATGATACTCCAATGATACTCCAATGATACTCCAATGATACTCCAATGATACTCCAATGATACTCCAATGATACTCCAATGATACTCCAATGATACTCCAATGATACTCCAATGATACTCCAATGATACTCCAATGATACTCCAATGATACTCCAATGATACTCCAATGATACTCCAATGATACTCCAATGATACTCCAATGATACTCCAATGATACTCCAATGATACTCCAATGATACTCCAATGATACTCCAATGATACTCCAATGATATTCCAATGCTTTCGAGGTTTCTATTTCTAAACATGGAATTTTTTTTAGATACGAAAGTTTAGTTTGTTATTAAAGAGGTGGTAACGATTTTTCTTCGACTGACCCACATCATTCTTTGACCCCGTTCAACCACCCATAACCCTACACATTAAAGTTAAAGCTTTCGAGCTTCGAGAGTGCATATCTTAATGTCTATGCAACGTCGCGGCGGAACCTCTTTCCATAAATAGAAAAATATCGAGCGTTACCAACAACCTGAACTCGTCCACGTGTCCCTAACAGACGTGAACGGCTACTTCGGTGCTGGTGAGAGCGAAAGGGTTGATAGATTTTTCAACCGTACTCTCCGACTTTATTGCCTTTATTTTCGAGTGCGAACGTTTCAGAATAAAAAAAAAAACAAAAAAAAAACAAACAAACTACAACGAAGCGTCGAATGAAGAAACGAGGGAAAAGTGTTAAAACTGGAGAGTGTGCTTTTATCACGTTTTCACTATTCACTCGTCTACCTCGAAACTCACTGAGTTTCACGCGTTTGCAAAATTGAAGCAATTACGTATCGCTGAAGAAATTAATGAAAGAGAAGGCACGGAAGTGGACTTGGAGGTGACTCGAGAGAACTCTCGTGTTGAGCCGAACTGTGAAGTTTGATCGACCGAAAATTCAGTCACTTCAAATTGTGTATAACAAAACCACTACAAAATGCAAACAGTTTTTATTATGGTGAGCTTGTGTGTCAATATTATTAAGTCGGAATATAAATTAAAAATTGTGATTTTATTTATAACAATTTTCTTACAGCCGTTTGTACTAAAAATGCACTTTTCACTTGTTACCAGGATTTCGCGAAAACAACCAAAAATTGCTTTAATAATAATTCGAGAAAAGTTGTTCCCAATACGCTCCATTATCGACGGGTGTGAAAAAAAAAAATTGATAAAAAATTTTACTCAATGGCGAGAAAAAAACAAAAATTTGAATGCTTTTTTTGTTTGTTTTTAGCTCGCCATTCTGTGAATTTTGTTTGAATGCATTTTTTTAGGTTCGATCGATAAAGGAGGTTATTGCGAAGAAATTTTGTCTCAAAAATCGCAAAATCAATACCGATCTTTGAGAATTTCTTCGAAAAAAAAAATGGAGACGGGAAGTTATTAAAAACCTAACAAAAAAAAGGAACGAAATTGAAACCAAATCATTTTCCAAAAAAATTGTCCACCATCGTAGTTAGTTTCGTTGCCGTGTCCGTCTGGATCGAAACTCTTTAAACGCTAATAAACTCTGAATTAACAAAAATCCACTCGCCCTTTTTGTCGTAACGAAGCTAATGACGAGCGGCTAATTTTACTCGAAAGTTAACTCGAGCAGCGGAACTTCTCGGGAGCGCTCTTCAAACTCTTCCCTCGTAAAAAAAAAAAAAAAAAAAAAAAAAAAAAAAAAAAAAAAACCCGAGAAAAGTAGCACATTGGCTGTTAAAATTCGTAAAAGTCCCCCCCCCCCCCCTCGCCATCTTCAGCTTGTCGCATGGCGACCGGAAAAAATTTTTTACCGCTCCGGGCATTTTTTTTCATTAACGTCTTGTAAAATATGAATCTCATCGGGAAATGTAAATTCGCCCGGAAATGCATGTTGCCAAGCCTCGAACGTTCGCCCGCCAGCGAGCGAGCCCATTTTTCGGGAGATTCTCCGGCCCGCTGCCGAGGGAATGACGACAGAGCGGCGCTCGCGCGGACTATCAACTTCGCTGCCGCTGATGGAGCAGCCCTCGGGCGAATCCCGGAAAATCCGCTCCGCTAGATAATCCACCACGGGAACTGTGTAGCTATGTGTGAGCTTCGTTCTCGAAATCCGCAAGCCACGATGACCCAGCAGCGTTTTTCACAAGGAGGGATCGTGTGATGGTCGAGAAAAGTGACCAGTTCGTCTGTTTGAATCTACTGAAGATAAAGATCATTAGAGTTGTTTCTTCTGTTCGTAAACGAAGGGCTGAATTTTGCAATAAATTTGCCGACCGATGAAAGCACACTTCGAGGTAACTCCACAATTTTTTTCATAATTTTCGACCACGTTGTGTTACGACCAGGACGTTTTGAAGACTGCGCTCAGGCAAAATTTAGGTGCTCGTTCGAATGCGGAGAGTCGCTTCAAATCGTTCCACGCCTCATGGCTATGTGTGAGCTTCGTTCTCGAAATCCGCAAGCCACGATGACCCAGCAGCGTTTTACACAAGGAGGGATCGTGTAATGGTCGGGAAAAGTGACCAGTTCGTCTGTTTGAATCTATTGAAGATAAAGATCATTAGAGTTGTTTCTTCTGTTCGTAAACGGAGTGCTGAATTTTGCAATAAATTTGCCGACCGATGAAAGCACACTTCGAGGTAACTCCACAATTTTTTTCATAATTTTCGACCACATTGTGTTGCGGTCAGGACGTTTCGAAGACTGCGCTCAGGCAAAATTTAGGTGCTCGTTCGAATGCGGAGAGTCGCTTCAAAACGTTCCACGTCTCACAGCAGTGGTTCTAAAAGGCTCCTGATTTTTTTTTTCTATGCTATTATGTAAAGCATACTCTGAGACAAGTTCACGATTTTTCTCAGAATTTTTTAACCACGGTTTTTGACAGTTTGAACCTTTTGAAGATTGCCGACTGCAAAAGAACTGGTCCTCGTTTAGTCCCGAGGGGTTGCTTCAAAACGTTCCATATCTCGCTGCATTTGCTCTAAAATTCTCTAAATTTTTTGTCGTACTCCGAACACATGTACAAAGACCTCTCACCAAGGAAATCATTGTCCGAGCCTCCGTGCATTAAAAAAATATCCAAAAATATAATAATTTCAGTAATTTGCTGAATCGAACTCTACTTTCGGGTTTTCGTAGCTACTGTTGACGAAGTGACGCGAGTGTGACACTGTATTTTATCCCACTTGCCCGTCGCCTCGCATATAGCATCAGAGATACCGAAGAGTTGTGGAGTCGCGAACGAGAAAGAGTGGAAAATCGAGAGCGGAGGGCAAAAAGGAAGGAAATGAGGTGGCTGAGGAAACGTTGCGCGAGAGCGCGAGGAGCTGAGAGGGGTGATTCGACTTTAATACTGATATACCAGGACGTGATGTACGCTCTCGTAACTGGGTCAAAAACTTCTCTCTCGCTTCGAAGAATATCGTCTGAATCTTGTTCTCTCTATCTCGCTCTTTCACTTCGTCTCATCCGATTTGCTCAACTTTTATCTCCCCTCTGGCCTCCCCTAGCTCCCAGTACTTGGCCAACTTATTCTTCGATACTCGTTACTCAAACACAGCACCGACCTAACAAGATTGTGGAGTTCGGAACGAGTCGCGAGACAAGCTCAAACGTAAACGAATCGTCATATTCACATTTGATATCAGCTTAACCCTCTCCGATTGTGAAACAGTCGTAACGAAGAAATCGCATTATGACGCTAAGCGCGCTGTAGCTGAAAATACCCTGGAAAATGGAAATTTCCAAGTCGCTTCCTCATCATTTTTGCTCATTTGCGAAGCTTCCTTTCTTCTTGTGGAAACTGAAGCGGTACATCAAGTATTGATGAGTCTTTAAAGAGGTGTTTGTCCGGTGTTTCTTTGGTGTTTCCTCTGGTGTTTCTCTGGTGTTTCCTCTGGTGTTTCCTCTGGTGTTTCCTCTGGTGTTTCCTCCGGTGTTTCCTCCGGTGTTTCCTCTGGTGTTTCCTCTGGTGTTTCCTCTGGTGTTTCCTCTGGTGTTTCCTCTGGTGTTTTCTCTGGCGTTTCCTCTGGCGTTTCCTCTGGCGTTTCCTCTGGCGTTTCCTCTGGCGTTTCCTCTGGCGTTTCCTCTGGCGTTTCCTCTGGTGTTTCCTCTGGTGTTTCCTCTGGTGTTTCCTCTGTTGTTTCCTCTGGTGTTTCCTCTGGTGTTTCCTCTGGTGTTTCCTCTGGTGTTTCCTCTGGTGTTTCCTCTGGTTGTTCCTCTGGTGTTTCCTCCGGTGTTTCCTCCGGTGTTTCCTCCGGTGTTTCCTCCGGTGTTTCCTCCGGTGTTTCCTCCGGTGTTTCCTCCGGTGTTTCCTCTGGTTTTTCCTCCGGTGTTTCCTCCGGTGTTTCCTCCGGTGTTTCCTCCGGTGTTTCCTCCGGTGTTTCCTCCGGTGTTTCCTCCGGTGTTTCCTCCGGTGTTTCCTCCGGTGTTTCCTCCGGTGTTTCCTCCGGTGTTTCCTCCGGTGTTTCCTCCGGTGTTTCCTCCGGTGTTTCCTCCGGTGTTTCCTCCGGTGTTTCCTCCGGTGTTTCCTCCGGTGTTTCCTCCGGTGTTTCCTCCGGTGTTTCCTCCGGTGTTTCCTCCGGTGTTTCCTCCGGTGTTTCCTCCGGTGTTTCCTCCGGTGTTTCCTCCGGTGTTTCCTCCGGTGTTTCCTCCGGTGTTTCCTCCGGTGTTTCCTCCGGTGTTTCCTCCGGTGTTTCCTCCGGTGTTTCCTCCGGTGTTTCCTCCGGTGTTTCCTCCGGTGTTTCGTCCGGTGTTTCCTCCGGTGTTTCCTCCGGTGTTTCCTCCGGTGTTTCCTCCGGTGTTTCCTCCGGTGTTTCCTCCGGTGTTTCCTCTAGTGTTTCCTCTGGTGTTTTCTCTGGTGTTTTCTCTGGTGCTTTCTCTGGCGTTTCCTCTGGTGTTTCTCTGGTGTTTCCTCTGATATTTCCTCTGGTGTTTCTCTGGTGTTTGTCCGGTGTTTCTCCGGTGTTTCTCCGGTGGTTCTCTGGTGTTTATCTGGTGTTTCTCCGATGTTTCTCTGGTGTTCGTCTTGTGTTTGTCTCGTGTTTCTCCGGTGTTTCTCTGGTGTTCGTCTTGTGTTTATCTCGTGATTGTCTGGTGTTTATCTTGTGTTTATCTGGTGCTATCCCGTTATCCGCTCTTGAAGTAGTTGGCCTATGTACGGATTTCGCGACCCGTCTACAAATGCGAAAGTCTGCGGCACTAGTGCGAGCACCAAATTAGCCACCGGAGAACACAATTATTATTGATTTCACACTCTTAATAACGCCTATGCGGGACACAGGGGCGGATGCAAAATTCGAAGCGGGGGAGAGGGAAGGGGTTATGCGCCCTCGGGGAATTAATGCACCGGGGACACGCTACCTCGTGTTTCAAAGGCATAACGGCCAGTTGTCAAAATGCGAAACTGCCGCATATCTGACGGCACATACAGGCGCATAGAGAGGGCCGCGGACTCGCGGCGAGAGCTCGCCCGCGTCAAAACCGGCGACCGGAGAAGGAGGGTACGCTCGAGCTCGTTTACTCTACGAACCAACACAACCTACTGGCTCGTATACTTTATATTGGCGGTCTGGCCATATACCAATGGCTATTTAATTTATTGGCTTAACAAATGCCCTCCCCGATGTTTTCGACAAAACGGACAACCGGACCTTTTTCAATTTGTACAACACGAGCGAGCGCGGCGGAGAGAAAGACCGAAAGGGCGAAAAAGGGTTTGGTATGGCATTCGGCATTTTCCGCCTCGCACATCACTACTTGCACGAATATTTTGACAATGTATCAAAAAAAATTGAGGCTTTATTATACGCAAAAAATTTCAAAATTTTGTATGTTTTTATTTTTGATTCCATTAGCCTGAACGATTAGAAATATTTTGAGTTTTGCAGAATTGAATAATTTCAAAAATTATTAAAGTTACAGCATTTGGAGCGTAAAAACTTTAATTTTCTTGCAAGTAGGCAAGTAGCGGCAACGCGCGACCGATCACCAACTTCAAAGCCGCTTTTTCACGATTAACTTTTTTGAACCTTGTGAAAGTTCTAACTTTTGAACGAAGATTCAGATCACTTTTAAATTTTTACAACATATTCTTAGTGTCGCCGCCTATCGTCTGAACCACAGAAAAAAAAATTTCAATGACACAAAAAAAAATATAAAAAATAAAATACCGACAGATAATTGTGTAAAAAAATTGTACGTTTCGAATTTTCATTATAATAATTAAAAAAAATATATAATAATATTGTTGGTTCACACTGAAGATACATTCATTATGCAATTATAAATATGTTCATTTTTTTTTTTCAGACACCAACATCGATACCGAGAACTTCCACCATCAACCTGCGCGCAAAAAAAAAAAATACATTGCTTTATTATGTAATGTCTCCGCCATTTGTTAATAGGTCTAATTTTCTTTTTACATATACTTAACCATGTGCATAAATAATCTGTAAAAAAAATGTTGTCAATATATGCGTCATTTCTTTTTTTTAACCGCGTCTATAAAAGCAAGGAAGTCCTTGCGAATACTGTCCACTTCACACAAGTTTCAGAGAAATGAGAGGGAATTGTAGACACTTCTCGATGGTATAAAAATCTGAAAAAAATCAAGCATATCAAAGATGCCGAAAGGATTAATTTTGCATAACAATAATTCGAAAACGTTTATTAACAAATTGATGAAAAATATAATTGTTCAACAAATATCCTGAAAACCTAAATTTTTGTTTTGTAATGAAACCCATTAGTTCATTTTTTTGAATACGTATGAATTTTTTAAGATTTTTAAATTCATTTTGATTTTTTTTTTTTTTAATTTGGGAAAAACGTGTAGAAAGTCAGGAAATTCAAAGTGAATTAAAAAATCTGAAAAAAATTCATACGTATTCAGAGAAATAAACGAATAATTTTGATTCTTAAAACAAGTTATCTTTCCGAAAGTTTTGTTGAAGAGATTTATTTTTCATGAATTTCTTGATGACATTTGGGAATTATTGTTATGCAAAAGTAATCCCTTCGGTGTTTTTAGTATGCTTGATTTTTTTTTCAGATTTTTATACCATCGACAAGTGTATGTAACTTCGTCTCATTTCTCTGAAACTTATGTGAAGTGAACACGATTCGCAAGGACTACCTTAAGTGATCGCCCAATTTTTTTTTTTTTTTTAGGTTTCTGAGGTACGTTTCAATAATTTATCGGGCGTGAGAGATATAATATTTCGGTATAAGCGTATGAGCCACTGGGCGGCGCTTTGTAGCATTCGCGATAGTCGTGCGTGGATTGTGAATTCCGCTCGCGAGTTCGACAATAAACGATTGAGAATTCCGGCATGGCGACAACTGCTGCAAGGTCGACCGAGCTACCTCGAGCTTTTCCGCACGGTGGCTGCGGCTTCACGACCGAGGATTTTCGTGTATTCTCTTCGTCGCTGGGCGAACCGCCAGTGTAGACGAGGCGATGTTATATGTGAGAATGTATAAGAGGTGAAGCACATAAGACGCGAGAGTACGTGAACTCTGCTTGCGACGCTCGTTGCGTTCTTCTCGGTGGCTGCGAGAGGGGAGCGGGGTAAAACGGAACCGTGGGGCAAAACGGACATTTTTGCCGATTTTTTTCATTTATTTTTCACTCTGGAACATGAAAAATAAAGTGTTGAGTACAACTGCGTCTATTATCTAAAATTGTATGTAATCAGTTTTCGTTTAATTTAGGGTGACCACTCGTAAGCTTCTCTGGACCTAATCGGCTACCATTATTACTACGGTCATATTGCAAGTATATTATATCGAATACCGGAGCTGAATATTCTGAATCTCCCAGGTTTAAAGCCTTCCAAAGAAACGTCCCAGGAGCCGATTATTCCAAGTCCACTTAGAACCAAAATCGTTCCAAGAGACATCAGAGACCCAGGCTCTGATCATTCTAAATCTCCTCGGATTAATGTCTTTCCAAGAACCGTCCCAGGACCTGATTATTCCAAGTCTGCACAAGGTAAAGTCATTACAAGAGACATCCCAGGCTCTGATCATTCTAAATCTCCTTGGATTAGTTTCTCCTAAAGAACTGTCCCAGGAGCTGGTTATTCTAAGCCTACTCAGACCAAAATCGTTCCAAGAGACATCCCAGGCTCTGATCATTCTAAATCTCCTCGGAATAATGTCTTTCCAAGAACCGTCCCAGGAGCTGATTATTCTAGGTCTGCACAAGGTAAAGTCATTACAAGATAGCCCAGGCTGTGACCAGCCTAGGACCTGATTATTCTAAGTCTGCACAAGGTAAAGTCATTACAAGAGACATCCCAGGCTCTGATCATTCTAAATCTCCTCGGATTAGTTTCTCCTAAAGAACTGTCCCAGAAGCTCGTTATTCTAAGCCTACTCAGACCAAAATCGTTCCAAGAGACATCCCAGGCTCTGATCATTCTAAATCTCCTCGGATTAATGTCTTTCCAAGAACCGTCCCAGGACCTGATTATTCCAAGTCTGCACAAGGTAAAGTCATTACAAGAGACATCCCAGGCTCTGGTCATTCTAAATCTCCTCGGATTAGTTTCTCGTAAAGAACTGTCCCAGGAGCTGGTTATTCTAAGCCTACTCAGACCAAAATCGTTCCAAGAGACATCCCAGGCTCTGATCATTCTAAATCTCCTCAGATTAAAGTCTTCCCAAGAACCGTCCCAGGAGCTGATTATTCTAGGTCTGCACAAGGTAAAGTCATTACAAGGTAGCCCAGGCTGTGACCAACCCAAAACTCTTGGGATTAATCTCTCTTCGCGAGCCACCCCAGGTTCCTCCTCGGTCAAGGTTTTCCTTGGGTACGTTGACCGTGACGCTTTTTATGACACTTTTCAGTTAGAAGTTCCGCCAACACTGTCTTGACATAGAAAAGCCTCGTCCGAAATGGAGGATACGGGTCCATTTTGTCCCACTCTTTCCTAGTGCTGCGACTACTGCTACGTACATATCGAGCAGCCGCAGGGATTGTGGTGCCGAATCTAAGGCGGCTTGCGTGTTCCGCTTATGAAAGTAGAAATTCGATTCGCGAGACTCAGCCAGACGGAAATTCGCAGGCGCTCTGCGGTGATGTCGTGCGAACTCGGCTTTTACGCCAACAGAGCATTATCCCATTGATTTTTTATTCCGTGGCTCGCGTATAGTGTTTGTCAACAAGGTTGAAAATTTTGTCGCCATGTTCCAATAGTTATATAAATTTAATAGTAATAGCAATTTTCCAATGACTTTTGGATGGTGGCGGTGTTGGTAAGTGAGGCAAAATGGGGTTGAAAATCGGGATCTATCGTTGGGACAAGATAGGGCATTCAAAAATTATTTGAAAGTGGTGTTTTGCCCTTGTTGTCCCGTTTTGCCCCCTGTTCCATTTTGCCCCGCTATCCACCTTGGCTAAATCTCCCATCCCTAAATTACCATAAAAAAATGAAAAAAAATAAAATAATATAATGAAAAAAATAAAATAAAAATAAAAAGTGAAAAAAAAAATCGGGCCCTAATCCGATGGCCATGGCAACGATACACCCTCCTTAACAATGAGCTCAGCGAAAGGCGAGTCTGACAGCGAGACGTATGCATCTGCATTTTAAGGGAATCCATTTCCCGCAGGAAATCATTGAGGCGTTCGAGTTCGCGCGCGGCTAGTTGGAAACAGACATAGCTTGCTTGCCCATTGTGAAACTCCAAAGGCTAGTTAGTACAGAATTTAGTGAGAGATAAATCGGGCCGTGTAGGTAGCCAGAAACCCGGTCTACCTTCAGACAAAGCCGCGGCTTCCGGTTTCCGCACTCCCGAGTGCGCTGGGCGAGGGACCGAGAGGAAGCGGAGAACGGTGAGGAGAGAAGCAGGACAGTCGGATGACCAGTAAACGGCCCGGTGGCAAAGCCCAGAGTCAAGATCGATCACGACCGTTTGTGGATTCTGACATTATGGGTGTAGACAAGCGACCAACGAGGGTACAACGGACCCGGAGGACGAGGATGAGGAAGGAAAGAGCAGTGTCGATTGAAAGGTCGAAGGACCCAGGAGCGACTTTGTCACCGGCTCGAATGTTCGGATTGTGCTCTTTGTCCCTAATTGGAATCGTCCAGTGCAATAACGAGGAGAGGAAGTAAAAGTCCGCGCGGCACGTCTACTTGTTTCCTCGGCCTCACCGCACTTTGCTATCTCTTCCGGTCGACTCGTCTTTCTTATCGCGCTTTTCCTTCTCCGTGAACCTTGGTTGAGGGCCGTAAACTTTTTCGAAAGGTTTTTTTCTTCTTTTTAGGACTCCTGTTTTGCGAGATTTGGCATTCGGGACGAGTCCAATGAACGGTAGATTTTATTTTTATAAGTTTGCGTAGACAAAATTATAGCGCATCACGGAATTGACAAATATTAAAGCGCATCGCATTGCGCGTTAAAAACTGGGCAAACTTTACCTTTGGTAAAACCCTGTACGATGCACCGTTCTCGAGTTACGAGCTATTGAAGTTTGCGGCGCATGCGCGCGACCGTCAGATGGCGCCACTAGAGCCCGATCGGTTCACGCGGGAAAACTTAATCTGCTCGTATCTCGGTAACTACGCATCATAGGAAAATTTGCCAAAGGGAACGTTTGTTCAGAATGGTCCGCAGAAAATGTATATCCACTGTTTTGTCCCAAATTTGGAACATTATTTTTATATAGATTTTTCATGAACTGGCAATTTTTCGAATTAATTGAGAAAATGACAATGCCCGCTTTAAAATGGCTTACATTTCGATTTGTGCTTAAATTTTTCTAAACTGGCGTATTTTTCTCGAGGGTTTTATAAGTTAATGAACAAATTTTCAATTCTGAACCACTTATTTAGCAAATTGGCGATCATAGCAGCGAATTTCAAGCTACATCGAATTTCCTTTCGCTCCGCTCGACCTTTAAACCATTCTTCTCTTCGTACAATTCGTTCCGTTCGTTCCTTCTTGTTTTCCTCTTTTTCGCCTTCTTCCCTCGTTTTTCCTCATCGCTCGGTTTTTTTTTGCTCCCTTTTGTTCACAGCCTATTCTGGCATTGCCTCTTTCGCATTACCTCTCCTTGCTCACGTATTGTTTGTTTATGAAATTATCCACGACCCAATTGGCCCGTCTGGCTGGCTGGTTTGTGTTCACGGGACTGAGCGCGAACGTCTCCTCTCTCACGTCTGACTGGAGTGAATATAGTTTGTAGTCCACGGTGGCATTGCGGTGCAATCCACCGAAGCCGGAAGTCAACGCCAACAGAGAGCGACACACACACAGAGAGAGAGAGAGAGAGAGAGATAGATAGATAGAATATGAAGACTCTTTTCAAGCATCGAAGGAGCGCGCGACCACCCTGAAGGAACGAGAGGAGAAAAGCGGTTGATGCAGGGCTCGGAATCCGAGCTATATCTACTGCTGCATGGTATAAATGCCAGCAGCGTGGCACGAACGCCCGTGCAGCCAATAACTCGGATGAAATGTCGAGAAAAATGAAACCGAGGGAATCTCGCGGGTACAAATATCATACGGCGTTAATCATGAATGCTACACGGATCACCAATGCCGGTTTTCATTGATTTTGTCGAATTGCTCGCGTTTTCTGGTTCTCCCGAAAATTCATCTCGATATTAAGACCTAAGCACCGTGGATTCTCATTCTAGGGCTCAAACTGAACAAACTTTCTCTTTAACACATTTTCCTACAGTGCATAGTTTTCGAGTTACAAGCGGTTGAAGTTTTCAGCGAATGAGGGCCGAGCGCTAGATGTCGCTGGTGGCGCGCGAGCCGTTATTGGCGGGAAACTTCAACTGCTCGTAACTCGAAAACTATGCACCAGTGAAAAAAGATTCAAAGAGATGATTTGTTCAGCTTCGAACGCCGAAAACGACTGAGCATGTTTTACACCTCGAATTTCGAGACCCCCGTGGAAGGATAAGCCACGCAAGCTCTTGAGGTTTCACACAATGCGGCACGTCGTTGGAAGTACGTTGTGTACAGTTATAGCTGGCAGTACGATGGGCATACTTGGGAGTAAGTTCTGCTGAGTTTGGTGAAAGACATAGGGTTAGCGCCGCGAACGACAGATACAAGGGAATGAAGAGAAAATACGTGACTCCGCTGTTGCGGCTATCTTATACGACGACTCGGCTTTGCGCACGTCCTACCTCATAACCATAGTTTATTCCAATATATATGCGTGCGGGTCTCTCGACTCTCGTCTCGCGAGTCCTTCTGCGAGACGCGCGACAGACCCTCCTCTGACAGTCTCAAGAGTTTCGCGACCACGAGGGGGGACAGGGCTTTCGGTAACTCCACTTCAGCTACGTTAGTCCTCGAGCTACGGTATTGTGAGCCGAGGAAACAGACAACGCAAATATCATTCTTTCGACGATCAAAAAAAAAAAATCATTATGAAGACAACAAGGACACTGTCGTTCAACATACTTGTTGTGGGTTTCCAGGTTTTTTACAAACAGCCCACGTGACTTTGTATTTCCGATGTGCGTGAGTGTGCTTTCGAAAATTAACAGTTTTCGTAAGAATTTAAACTGAGGAAGGGGTTTCGAAAAAAAAAAAAATTGTGAACAAATTCATGTGGTCTTCAATTAATACTCAAGATTTCCACAGGTGCAGTCCGATCAAATTACGGACAACTCAAATAATATACTTATTCGGCATGGCCCGACAATTCGGGCTTGGAGCACTACCAGCTCATGGCATTAGAAAAATTAAAAACTAAGAATGGAGCGATAGAAAAAATCCCTAAAAATTCAAGTCGTTTTGTTTGACTTAATACTAAGTAGCGGCAAAGTTGCAGCCCGATCGAACAGCGAGGAGACGAAATAATCCACTTATTTGCCGTATTGCCAAAAACCCGTTCTCAAAAAACACCCTCAGACAAAAGACGTTCAAATTAAGAACTGAGGGCTCAAGAAAATCCGAAAAAATTAATCCTGTCTTCTTTTAGTTGACACTAACCACCTGCAAAGTTGCAGCCATATCGAGCCGTCGAGTTAAGAACTAAAATTGCCCAAGTATCGCCCTTCGATCTCAAGTGTTCCATAGGCCGTTCGTCACATCTATCCAACAGACTTCGCGAGTCCGTGATGTAACCCCAGGCCACTCGCGGTTCTCTACAAGCCCAGGAAGGGTTGCGAGCCCAAGCGTTGAGGTAAAAACAGCCACTCTCATTCCCAGATCGATAAGCTCCACTTAAGGTCTCTCCGTGGATGCATCGCGGGGTTATTGATCTGCGAGCAAGTGAACGATCGACGGGTCGCGTAGCGTACGAACGGACCAGCGAACCGAGCGCAAAGGAACAACCGCAGTTGCCGCTGTTATTCGAGGGTCGCTCAAATACCCGGAGACGACGAAGACTACGACAAAGAGTCGTTTCGATAGTACTTCATGCGAGCTAAATCTCCCAGCCGATCTCTCTCGGCGCAGTTGAGTTCCGTATACGGCCTCTCGGCGATCTATCTCTCCAAACGTATTTCCCTCCATTCTGCCTTTCACATGCTCGAAATACCGTCATAACTGTATGGGGCAACACGACCAGAAGCGGACTCAAGAGTTACGAGAGCTAACTCAGTTACGACTGAGAGATGTAAACGTTCGCTCGGTTAAGAGGAGCTGAGAAGGAGGGGGAAGTGGAGAGAGATGACGCGAGATTTCGCCCTGGCGCGCACTCGAATATGTATCCATTTACATCGGTTTACGTGTAGCTTCGCGAAATTTCTCATGTCATACGGGAGGAAAATAGTACACGGACGTATTTTCCAGGAATATTCTGAGATGATAAGGGCGAAGGGTCGGAATTGTGGGACAGTGACGGAAGTGGATGGAACGGAAAAGGATAAAAGGATATACAAATACATTATATATATACATATATATATATATATATATATATATATATATATACCGAAGATGCCCAGAGCTGGTTCAGGTGTGTAGAAAATGCAATATTCGATGGAAAAATGAGTGACTTAGAAAGCGAGAAATTGGATAAACTTTCATAAATTAATCATAATGAATAAAGCTTGCAGCGTGGCCGAGTCGTGACGAGGAATAGAACACAATGTCGAGAAAATAGTTCACTGATAAGGACCCGGCGATCGTCGACGTGTGTCGGCGAGTGTCTCTTAGCGGGCTGCAAACAAACGTCGCTCAAATTTGAGGACTTTCATGGGTTTGCATAAATAGGGGATAAAAAGGTCAATAGATGTAAAGACATTAAAGGTATGTGGGATTGCGGTCCGAAAAGGACGGTTTCCTTCTCGGACCTCAATCATTTCCGCGCGACGATAATATAAATTATGATACAGAATAATAAAGACGTGAATTCACCGTTATCTTCGCTTCTTCAAAAATGTATCAAACCTATTATTTATCGCGATCAATATCCCTAGAAAATTAACTCGGAGATGTTATGAATACCAAATATCGCAGACTGATTATATTATTCATCGCTTGTCACACGATATTATTGGATTTCTTGGTAGCGTAATGAAGAATTTCGTTCGTTTTCTCTCCTCGTTGCTTTACCTCCGCAATAAACTAATACCTCTCAATTTAAGTTATTATTTACCTGAAATTTATGTTCCTCGAATATACTTAAAGATATGTCTATATATACTATCTATGTATGCGAATTGAAATAATCGGCTATCGGTTCCCGATGCTTTTAGCCATCCTCGGGTCAACCCGGGGATGGCTCGCACTCTTTCTCCAGGATTTGCCTCGAGTATAGCCTCGCCCGCCAGAGGAATAAATTTATACCGCCCGACGTCAGCTTCCTCATTTGTCTAAAGCTACTTTCGTGTTGCATACCCATTGGGTTCTCCAGAAAATCCGCCTCAATATTGAGACTTAAGCGCCATGGAGTCTCATTCTAGGACTAAAACTGAACAAACTTTCTCTTTGGCACATTTTCCTACGGTGCATAGTTTCGGAGTTACAAGCGGTTGAAGTTTTCAGCCAATGAGGGCAGAGCGCTAGATGTCGCTGGTGGCGCGCGAGCCGTCATTGGCGGGAAACTTCAACTGCTCCTAACTCGAAAACTATGCACCGGAGAAAAAAGATTCCAAGAGATGATTTGTTCAGCTTCGAACGCCGAATACGACTGAGCATGTTTTTTACCTCGAATTTCGAGACTCCCGTTGAAGGATAAGCCACGGGGCTAATTTAAGTTACAATTTAGCTGAAATTTATGTTCCTCGAATATATGCGAATTGAAATAATCGGCTATCGGTTCCCGATGCTTTTAGCAATCCTCAGGTCAACCCGGGGATGGCTCGCACTCTTTCCCCAGGATTTGCCTCGAGTATAGCCTCGCCCGCCAGAGGAATAAATTTATACCGCCCGACGTCAGCTTCGCCATTTGTCTAAAGCTACTTTCGTGTTGCATACCCATTGGGTTAGAATAATGCCGGCTTTCGGAATTCCCATCGAAGTCGCCGAGGGAACGAGAACGACCCCGAGATAGAGGAAAGAGCGAGTCCGATCGATCGTCTCTCGTCTCTCGCGCGCTTGCCTTTCCATCGGCGGGGCGATAAAACGAGCCGGAGCGACTCCTCCGCCTCGTCGTTCGGGGACTGCCGGGACTTATACTCGAGGCATTCGCTGTATGTCGCGGTCGAATCGATCGATTTCACTCATTAATCTGTCTCGGTGAAGTTCGAATTTAGCGAATATAATTCGTGGCGTGCCGCCAATCGGTTCTCGGAGAAATCGCAGAGGAACGAGAGAGGAAGAGACGACCCAGTTATAGGGGAGTGTTCCGGCTACCCCCTGGAAAAATCTTGAGGTCTCAGTAACAAAATGAAGGAGTTGAAAAGAATCTCGAATTGTCGACTATTTTTTTTTTTTTTGTATTATAGGCGAGTCAATTTTGGTGAGGCTATATATAACATGGATATAAAGTATATTGAAAAATACATTTTTTTATGTATTAAAAATACGTGTCGAGTATATTTACGGTATACGTGCATGTATTTCAAATGTACTCAAACTGTACACGACTTGAACGAGAAATATATTAAAAATCTATTCGCCATACGTACCTTTTTCGGACAAAAAATGTATTCGAAAGATATATTCAATATACAATTTAAATAAATATGTTGTATATTCGTCGTATATGTAAGGTGTTGGTGCGAATGTATTCGAGACGCAAGTACGATGTATGTGTCCTATCCTATGTATATCCATAGCATGGAAGTTAGCAACGTTGCTCCAATGGTATCATTGATTGCTGTGACGTTTCTCAAATATTGTATTTAAATAAAAAAAAAATAAACTATTAGATCATTATATAAATTATATAATTATTATAATAATATAATACTAAATATATAATAATATAATAATATAATACTATAATACTATATAATTATTATAATAATAATATAATGTAATATAATACATTATTATATTACATTATATTATATTATCGACTCGCTAGGAAAGCAATCGTCTGCGAAACGTTACAGCTGTCAATAATTTCGTTGGGACAACGTTACTGACTTCTATGCTTTGTATATCCTACGTATTGAATATCAGCTGAGACATTTGATAACTAAGCGAATGGTAGCTTGAACGCTACTTTTTGGAGGTAATTTTCACGTTTAATTATACATATGAACTTAAAAATGACGTCAAAAGACCATCGAATTACGGTAATTTTCTAGTCATTTGACCGATCTACAAAAATGCGGTAATTTTTCATAATTACATATCGAATATATTTTATTTTATACCTTGCATATAATTCAAGTTACAATTAAAAAACATATTTGACATATACAATTTTTCGAAAAAAAAATATTTTATATACTTTAAATACATTTTTCAATATATTCCAGATATTCTTTATTTTCATCTCTTTTATTATCTTTCATCATAAAATTAGCGATATAAAATCGCTAATTTTACAGGAATTCAAACTAAGACACCAGGCAGAGAAAAAAATTTGAAAAAAAAATCAGGCAATGTTCTCTCGATCTGGTGCGAAACACCTGCAAAGTTCCGGCCCGATCGATCGACGGAGATACGAAATATAATCGGCAGAAACCGACAGAGCCTCAGAATTGATTCTCCAAAACGCGCACACAGTTGACAGACCTTTGTACTAAGAAATAAGGTGCCCGAAAAATCTGAGAAAAATCATGCTGTCTCATTACAGTTGATAACATTCACCTGCAAAGTTACAGCGAAATCGAGCGGTCGAGATGCAAAATAAAATTGCCCCATTTACACGCGCTCTTCCATCCGCGCGACCTTCCCCGTTCGTCTCTTGCGCGAGGAGTAACAACTTTGCAATTTGCGTTCGCAACTCGGGCAAAAGGCATTCGACGACAACGAGACTAACGAGAGTACGAGCTCGCGGAGACTGGTGTGTTGCGTGTTCCCGCAAACGCAACTATTTCGATTCTAAACGCGACCGCAAACCGCGTCGTGCGGCTTCGACGCGATGCGGACTGGTTTGGGCAACGACTGAACGAGAAGCGCGCATACCTCTATCCCTTTTCGTTAATGCCTCGGGGAGGCGAGCCGGAGGGAAGCGCTGAAACGTTATGTTACACGCAGAGAAGGGTACACTTGTACACGATGATATTTGGAAACAAGCTGAACGCGCGCGGTTCCGGCATTAATATCAGAAATATCATATCGTTAGTCGGGAGTTTAGGTTGGATTCGGGAAACTCGCCGTTGCTATCGATATTGCGGCCGTATATTAATTCCGCTTCACCTCGGGTAACAGTTGGCATTGGCGGTCGTTGTTTGGAGCTCCGCGTAGCGTGCACGGTTAACAAAATTTTGTACTTTTTACAACTCATTGTCCACAAACTTTCACGATTTCTTGCTCGTTAATTTTCCGATCGCACCATCCGGCTTCGTTTTTACATAAAAGTACATACTAAAATTGTCAATCGATACGGGAAATAAAAAGACAGGTTTGTATATTAAAACACGAAGAAACGAGTTTGTCACTTATTTAACAAAATTATTTTAACTCAACTTCGTATTCCGATTAAAAACAAAATATTCTCTTCTCTGTGGGAAAATGCGACGTATGGTTAAAAACGATGCAAAGCAATTTGCACATGGCTTCCTCATTTTCCATTGTATTGTATTGTATTGTATTGTATTGTATTGTATTGTATTATATTGTATTGTATTGTATTGTATTGTATTGTATTGTATTGTATTGTATTGTATTGTATTGTATTGTATTGTATTGTATTGTATTGTATTGTATTGTATTGTATTGTATTGTATTGTATTGTATTGTATTGTATTGTATTGTATTGTATTGTATTGTATTGTATTGTATTGTATTGTATTGTATTGTATTGTATTGATCGCAATAAACGATTTTTCCGGTTGCGCGCCCAACGCAGGCGCGAACCCGCGCCGAGCTCGGGACTCCGGCCAGTCCCTCGCCAGAGACGGCACGGCGACGGAACAGTAGGGGAGTGGTACAATACACGCTCGGCACGTTTTTTTTTTTTTTTTTTTTTTTTTTTTTTTTTTTTTTTTTTTTAATCGGGTACTAGTGTATGATATTTTCCAGTTAGCTGTAATTGTTAACAGTGACTTTATATTATTTTTCAAATACGTGTTCAGTAACTGATGACTAATATACAAATACAGTAACATTGCATTACGCATGTAAGAATATTCTTCAACCGTATTTTAATACTGTGACTAACGTATGTTAAATTCAACATGCGTATATTAAAATCAATGACGTTCATTAATTTCCTTGTACAATATGTCTGAATAGTTAACTTACTATGCTTGGTTTGTAAATATCATACACGTTTGTATAGTGAAAGTTTTGTAAATTTCGTAACATTTTTAACAGTGTAACGGCCGTCCGGAGCAAATCCTACCGCGGGCTATTCGAACGGATCTGTTCGAGCGCGCTTTCGGCAGCACCGACAAAGGTCCGGCGCGGAACGTGAGACGCATTAACCGATTATCGCTCTTAATCGATCGAGCGTTACCAACCATTACCGACCGTTGGTAACTCCCGATCGGTTATTTCAACGACCACCATCGCCGCGGGCTTTTCGAACCGATCCGCGGACCAGCCGGCCGGAGGCCGCGGCTTGTTAAATCGACCTCCCAACACATGATACAATTATTATGCAACGAAATCCGCGAACTCGGAGAACAGAAACCTCTCTCTCCCTCGAGGCAACGCGGGCTCGTTTTCATCTCCGGCTCGGCGCTCGTTGTTATTAATTCGCGCTTAAACGTCCAATATCCATTTATCCGCGTGTACACCGAGCTTTCGGTTCAATGGCGGTGTGTTTGCCGCGTAGGAATATTATAGCGGGAATATTAGAAGCGGCGACTTTGAATCGAAACGGTGGGTTTTAGTCGGATGATGTTGGACCGTTTGTCGCTATAATTTACGGCTGGGTGGAGAGATATTAGGATATGTTGCGGGAATCATTCATCCAGGATTGGTCGGTCGTAATTAATAATATTGGGGAATTGGTTGTTGAATGGAGGATCAAAGAGCCTTTGGAGGAACATCATTTCGGGAGTATAATCTCCAAATAATCGGATGGGAATCGGCTGTCGAATCTGAGATGCGGGAGCCCTTCTATCCTACACATCTCGATTCTCCACATCATCGATACTCCACCTTCAGTTCTCCACATCACCAGTCCTCCACACTCCTTTTCCTACACATCTCAATTGTACACCCTCTCTTTCCGACACATTTCGATTCGACACATCCCGATCCTCTACGTTCGATTCTCCACATCACCAGTCCTCCACACTCCTTTTCCTACACATCTCAATTGTACACACTCTCTTTCCGACACATTTCGATTCGACACATCCCGATCCTCTACGTTCGGTTCTCCACGTTCCCAGTCCTCCACACTCCTTTTCCTACACATCTCAATTGTATACACTCTCTTTCCGACACATTTCGATTCGACACATCCCGATCCTCTACGTTCGGTTCTCCACGTTTGCAGTCCTCCACACTAGTTTTCCTACACATCTCAATTGTACACACTCTCTTTCCGACACATTTCGATTCGACACATCCCGATCCTCTACGTTCGGTTCTCCACGTTCCCAGTCCGCCACACTCCTTTTCCTACACATTTTGATTGTACACACTCTCTTTCCGACACATTTCGATTCGACACATCCCGATCCTCTACGTTCGGTTCTCCACATCACCAGTCCTCCACACTCCTTTTCCTACACATCTCGATTGTACACACTCTCTTTCCGACACATTTCGATTCGACACATCCCGATCCTCTACGTTCGGTTCTCCACGTTCCCAGTCCTCCACACTCCTTTTCCTCCACATCTCGATTGTACACACTCTCTTTCCGACACATTTCGATTCGACACATCCCGATCCTCTACGTTCGGTTCTCCACGTTCCCAGTCCTCCACACTCCTTTTCCTCCACATCTCGATTGTACACATTACCGCTGTCGATATCGATTCGTAAGATAACTCCTGTTGTTTCACTGTAGAAATCAAACCCCGTGAGAACCTCTGCGAGCAAGACGAACTGCGCGAATATTTACCTTACCAATGTAGGTGGTGTAGAGAACTAAATGTGGAGGATCGATGATGTGGAGAATCGAGATGTGTAGGATGGAGGGGCTCCCTTTGGGTTTATACTTTTAAATATTTTTTTTTCTATTTGTAAAGCTAGCACCCATTTCTCAGTGAAATTGAGCAAATTTTGCTTCCTCGTCAGAGATTTGTTTCCATGAAAAAGATGTTGTCGAGATTCTCATTTCGGGCTGCTCGAAATAGTCCAAAGGTCGAGAAAAGTAGTTCTTTTTTTTTTTTTAGACAATTAGTTTTTAGACAAGTGGAGTGTTATTGAGCAACATTTGGGATTGAAATTGCCAATCGCCATGAATCCCTCGAGGGGTCGAAAATCTATCGCACTTTAAATTTTTCAAAGAAACAATCGCCTAAATAAATGATTTAATTAATTAATTAATCAACTAATCATTCTGTCGAATCTCCATCATTCTGACGAACACTCCATTAAATTTATCGAGCACGAGGAGCTTTCGTCTATACTTTACATAATTTTTTTTTTCTATTCCTCGAGGGGTTGAAAAATGTGTCGTATTTCGAATGTTTCAGAGGAAAAATCATCCCAATTATTAAATTAATTAATTAATCAATAAATCGTCATAGCGAAGCCCACAAATTAATAATTCCGAAATCATCGGAACGATGAATATTCAATTTAATAATTTATCAAGCACGTTGAGCTTTTCGGCAATTATCCCGAATCTCGATAGTATGTCGAACTCGAATCATTCTGTCGAATCTCACAAATCTACAATTCCGAAGTCATCGGAATGACGAACACTCCATTAAATTTATCGAGCACGAGGAGCTTTCGTCTATACTTTACATAATTTTTTTTTCTCTATTCCTCGAGGGGTTGAAAAATGTGTCGTATTTCGAATGTTTCAGAGGAAAAATCATCCCAATTATTAAATTAATTAATTAATCAATAAATCGTCGTAGCGAAGCCCACAAATTAATAATTCCGAAATCATCGGAACGATGAATATTCAATTTAATAATTTATCAAGCACGTCGAGCTTTTCGGCAATTATCCCGAATCTCGATAGTATGTTGACCTCGAAGTTAAACCGGACGGCACTGTACATGGAGAAGGGGAGAGCTTACGGGCGGCGCGTGATGCTATAAGGGGTGGCGCTGGAAGGGAGGGATTGAATCGCTGGCGCAGAGCTGCCAGCACGAGGGCTGCATAGCTGCCGGGGCTCACGACGATTGAACCCTCTCGAGGGTAGGTCGGAGGTGCCGCGGCATCCCCGATAAGCCCAGAGGGTCGGCTCGGGGTCGACCGAAAGGAACAGCCACGAACGGTTATTGGCCTCGCAAGACTTGCAGTCACGTGTGATACGCACAGTGCCTCCTCGCCGAAAATTCGTAGCGTCACATCGAGGCCTGGCGAGGGCCAGATTAGGCCCTGCCGCAGTCTGGAGGTCAGGAAAAAAATTTGCAAGAATGCTCACATGTCGTCCTTCGAGCTATCCAAAAAATTTTTAGTCAATATAAGATTTTATTTTAATAATCAGAATTCTAATGCATCGTTACATTTATTTACATGTAACAAATCGTTTCTCCGCTTGTTTCTTTATTTTTTTTTTTTTTTTTACTACGCAACTATCGCGGGTTTCGTTTTGGGAATTTTTTTTCTGAATCTTCGTACAATGACAAATAGCCCGTAAAATTGGGACCAGAATCGAAGGTGTACTTTAGTGGGAAAAAATTATTTTAATTTGCTTTTTTACGAAAAATTCACTTGAATTTTTTATTTTTATTATCTTGATTAGTCTATATTTAAAGAAGGTGTTTTTTTTTTTGCTTACACAGCTATAGGCAATTAAAATTATTTAGTTCAACGAAGTAACTCTCATAGGTGCACATAGATAAAAAAAAAATTTCGCACAAATTAACAAAAAAAAAATTAAGTCAAATAATCAGAATTCTAATGCATTGATTTATTTAAATGTAATAAACCATTTTTTTGTTTATTTCTTTATTTTTTTACTACGCAACTATCGCGGGTTCAGTTTTGGGATTTTTGTTTCAGAATCTTCGTACAATAACAAATAGCCTGTAGAATTGGGACCAGAATCGAAGGTGTTCTTTAGTGGGAAAAATTATTTTAATTTGCTTTTTTACGAAAAATTCACTTAAATTTTTTATTTTTATTATCTTGATTAGTCTATATTTAAAGAAGGTGTTTTTTTTTTTCTTATACAGCTATAGGCAATTAAAATTATTTAGTTCAACGAAGTAACTCTCATAGGTGCACATAGATAAACAAAAATTTCGCACAAATTTAAAAAAAAATTTAAGTCAAATAATCAGAATTCTAATGCATTGATTTATTTAAATGTAATAAACCATTTTTTTGTTTATTTCTTTATTTTTTTACTACGCAACTATCGCGGGTTCAGTTTTGGGATTTTTGTTTCAGAATCTTCGTACAATGACAAATAGCCTGTAAAATTGGGACCAGAATCGAAGTTGTATTTATAGTAGAAAAAAAATTATTTTATTTCATTTTTGTACGAAAAATGCACTTAAATTTTGTAATTTTACTTAAATTTTCAATTCTGAATATCGTGTAATCACGTTATTCAGAATTGATCGATATTCAAAGATCGACTAATGTCGATCTTTGAAGAAGTTGTTTTCGCGTATACAGCTGTGGGCTATTAAAATTATTTAGTTTGGCGAATGTTTCGCACAAATAAAAATAACATTCCATTAAAATAATCAGAATTCTAATGCATTGATTTATTTAAATGTAATAAGTCATTTCTCTGGGTATAGCTGTGGGCTATTAAAATTATTTAGTTATAGCTGTGGGCTTTTAAAATTATTTAGCTTATACAGCTGTGGGCTATTAAAATTATTTAGTTTGGCGAATGTTTCGCACAAATAAAAATAACATTCCATTAAAATAATCAGAATTCTAATGCATTGATTTATTTAAGTGTAATAAGCCATTTCTCTGGGTGCGGAAGCTGCTCGTGACCTGGACCGGTATCACCGCCACGCGATCCCCGGCTGCTCTGACGTTCCCATGACGTCGACCATAGCCCGGAGCGCCCCGCCGCGACGCCCTGTATAATTCCGGAGGATCGTAGAGGGAGGGAACTTTGGGGAAGCTCGGATTACAGAATATCAGCGAAAATTCCGATGTCGATGGAGGAGGAGGAGAGTGAATTCGCGAGTACCGGGCGGTTCGGAGTATGAGGAGGGAGTCAGCGTGTACACCGGTCATCCACAGATGTACAATGAAATTTAGATTTCCAGAGATTTACCAGAAATACAGGCGGAAAACAAGACCCTTGTTTCAACGCGCTTTTGGCGTGTAAATTGTTTAGTCACTTTTCACATGCTTCATGCACGAAGCATCTATTTTTAATTAAATTCTTTGTTTCTTTATTTTTTTTTTAATTTTTTTTTTACTACGCAACTATTGCCGATTTTTTTTTCTCGGCATTTTCATACAATGCCGAATAGCCTGTAAAATTGGGAGCAAAATCGAAGGTGTGTTTTTAGTAGAAAAAATTCGTAACATTTTTTTTTTTTTTAGTACGAAAAATGGACTTTCCTGTAGAAAAAAATGTTAACAATTTTTTTGTGTACTAAAAGACACCTTCGATTTTGGTCCCAATTTTACGGGACATTTGGCATTGTATGAAGGTTCTGAGAAAAAAATTCCAAAATCGGTACCTGCGATTCTTACGTGCTAAAAAAATAAACAAATTAAAAATTTAATTCATAAAGCACAGGCCAAACGAAGGAAACGCATCCAACAAGCTTTATTGAAAGAACCTCTATTTTAAAACAAGTCTCCCAACGATGAGAATCATATTTACCGACTACGGGCAAACCCCGTTCGATTTATCTAAATAATAGTCGAGTTTATACGAATCTATATGAATTAAATTGTTTATTTCCTTATTATTATTTTTTTTTTTTTGCTACGCAACTACCGCAAGTTCGACTTTAAGAATTTTTTCTCAGAATCTTCATACAATGCCAAGTACCCTGTAAAATTAGAACCAAAATTGAAGGTGTGTTTTTAGTAGAAAAAAAAAATTATTAAAATTTCTTTTGTACCAAAAATAGATTTTCCCGTAGAAAAAAATTAAAATATTTTTTTTTCTACTAAAAAG
This sequence comes from Amblyjoppa fuscipennis, assembly GCA_963575735.1. NCBI lineage: Eukaryota > Metazoa > Arthropoda > Insecta > Hymenoptera > Ichneumonidae > Amblyjoppa > Amblyjoppa fuscipennis. The sequence goes on along the minus strand of OY754490.1, from coordinate 18,297,081 downwards.
ACACCTTCGATTCTGGTCCCAATTTTACAGGATATTTGGCACTGTATGAAGGTTCTGGGAAAAAAAAATCCCAAAGTGGTACCTGCGATTCTTACATACAAAAAAAAAAAAAACAAATCAAAAATGTAATTCATAAAGCAGAGGCCAAACGAGGTGAACGCATCCAACAGGATTTTTTTTTACCTCTCAAGTAGTACTACAAACTGGCTAATTAAAAAAAAAAAAATAAAAAAAAAATCCGAGAGCTCGACCGAAAAAAGTGGCCCAGTTGATAAACAATGCCTCATATTTACAAAAAATATAAAAAAAATAAAATGCTCTTCCACGCAACTTCTCCACCAGTTAATTTCACATTTCACCGAAAGTTACTCCATCTCGACATTCCCAATTAATTGTTTTTTTACCCGCATAAATCATTGTCCACAATACAATGAAACGAATTAAAGACATTATTCAGCAACGGATGCGGAGCGAGGCGAGTTCGGATGAGATAAAATATGCTTCGTTTAACGCTCGACGAATCGTGTCGCACGATCGAAATTAATCTTTTCCCGATCGAAGCTTTTCCCGGTCGTTGTACTCGACTCGCGGATTTCACGCTCTTTGCTCTTGACGGCTCGGCACTGCGCTGCGGCGCGGGAGGGTGGAGTTTAATACAAGATTCGGGCTAATTATAAATCCGGGCCGGTGTTTCCCAATCAAAGTGAGTGCGATGGTGAGAGAGGCGAGCGAGGCGAAGAAAAATGTCAAGCAAGCGTCTACGAACAGCTCAGCTCAAACGGCAGCGCAAGAGCGCTTTCCCTCCCGCCGTTCAAGCTCTTCGCGGAAGAGCTTAATGGATTTCTTTGAACGTTTGAGCACCACAGAGCACAGTCTCGATCCGCCCACTCGTCTCCTTCTGAAGCTTCCACTTCTCGCTGGCATTCAAAATCCGTCGAGAACTTTTTTTTTTTATTTAACTTTATTTTTATGCGAAGATAATCCGCAAATTTTTGGAGGAGCTGTTAACATTTTTTTTTTTTTTTTTTTTTTTTTTCGCTACGGAAAAGAAGTATATTTGAATGATATATTACAGATAGAAGAAATTTCGGCGAGTGCACAACGATTTTTCGCAAGGAGCCTTGCAATTTTTTGACGAAATTATTTTTTTTCTTTTTTTTTTTACAATGAACTGCACCGTATTTTGACGTATTTTTTCACGCTGAACACGAATCTGCTGGCCTCTTTGGGGGATAAAGTACAGTGAGACATTGAAAATCTCGATTTTACGCACCAAAAATTGTATTTCTTTGGGATTTAAATTGGAGAATAGTGGGATGGGAGTAAAATAATTATTGTATTCGTGATCAGCGGGAAAAAAAAAATACGTCGAAATACGTGGTAGGTCATTTGAAAAAAAAATGAAAAACAAATTTCGTCAAAAAAATTGCAAAATTGCCGTAAGTAAACTTGCCAACTTCTGTTCAATTATATAATTATACTAATAAAAATTATTATAATCATAATAATTAATTTTTATTAATATAAATATTTATAAAATTATAATTGTACATATATAATACAATATAATCATTTTCTTTTAATCGTTGCGATGGAAAATAAACTACCATGAGAAATTGACGGCTGTCAATGATACAAATGGAGCAACCTTGCCAATCTCCATGCCGTAGATTTTTATAAAATTTCTACCATGGTCTTACGTCTATTTCTTTTTTTATCAAATTTAAAAAGTCTTTAAATTTTTCAAAGTCCATATTTTTAAATTTTTCGATTCTCATTCCATGTACGAAAAAAAAACTGGCTTCAAACCGAAGATTTTCTAAAATTCTCTAATTGGCAAATGTTTTTTTTTTTTTTTTTAATTATCGAAATTGGCTTCCGTGTAAAAATAATGATTTTTTTTTTTTTCATGCACGCCTATCAAAGCGATGATTGATCGAGGGGTGGGAGGGGTTTGTTCATTCACAGGGTAGCAATTAAACCTTGAGTCGTGATTTTTGCTTTACCGAAGCGTTTTTAATATCCGGAATGCGTTACTGCTGCTGCTCTGCCAATGGATTTCCGATTCCGAGCTCTCACAATGGATCTTCATTTCCCATTGCCGGGAGATACGGCGCACGTCGAATGACCATACAGAGCAAAAGCTCTCTCACTCCCGCGCTTGCCCGCTGTGCAAGCTCTTTCGTTCACCGACGTACGAGACGAAATATGAAAAAAAAATTGGAGAACACACTCGATACGCGAACTGGCCCTTCCGCCGTTTGCATCGTGAATGATACACGCGTTTCGCGATTGGATGTACCGGATCCGGTCGTCGGGAAAAATTTAATCGACGAAGTGCACCGACACAAGTCTGCACTGATTCGAGTCCGTGGATCCGGAGTGTGCCTACAGTGAACCTTCTCTTAAATCCCGGAATAATTCCTTTCGGTGCAATTCGCGAGGGACCAGTGGAGTGGATTTTAGGTCCGCGAGGCGCGCGGGAAAAAATTCGAAAAAAAATCGAGGATTTTCAGCAGGGATGGAGAATGCTTGGTGAATTTTTTCAGATTTTTGGCAATCAGCCTGTAGCGGTGGATTCGGTTTTTTTACTGGAAGGTAGAATCGACAATGCAGAGCAGACTCGCATTTTTAGCTTTGTCCGGTATAGATGGAATTTTTTGGTCAGAAGTAGGTTGGGGAAAAATTCGAAAAAAATTGAGGATGTTCATCAGGCATGGAACATGCTCGGTGAATTTTTTCAGATTTTTTGCAATCAACCTGTTGCGGTGGATTCGTTTTTATTCCGGAAGGTGGAATCGATAATGCACGGCAGACTGGCATTTTTAGCTTTGTCCGGTATAGGTGGAATTTTTGAGTCAGAAGCAGGTTGGGAAATTTTTTTTTTTAATTGAGAATGTTCATCAGGGATGGAACATACTCGGTGAATTTTTTCAGATTTTTGGCAATCGGCCTGTCGCGGTGGATTCGTTTTTTTACTGAAAGATAGAATCGATAATGCACACTCGCATTTTTAGCTTTGTCCGGCGTAGATGGCTTTTTTGGGCAAGAAGCCGGTCGGTGAAAAATTCTAAAAAAATCGAGGATGTTCATCAGGGATGGAAGATGCTTGGTGAATTTTTTCAGAATTTTGGCAATCAACCTGTCGAGGTGGATTCGTTTTTATACTGGAAGGTAGAATCGATAATGCACAGTAGACTCGCATTTTTAGCTTTGTCCGGTATAGATTAAATTTTTGGATCAGAAGGAGGTTGAGAAAAAATTCGAAAAAAAAAACCGAGAATGTTCATCAGGGATGAAACATGCTCGTTGAATTTTTTCAAATTTTTTATAATCAACCCGTCACGGTGGGTTTGTTTTTATTCCGGAAGGTAGAATCGATAATGCACGGCAGACTGGCATTTTTAGCTTTGGCCAGTATAGATGGAATTTTTGGACCAGAAACAGGTCGAGGAAAAATTTGAAAAAAAACCGAGAATGTTCATCAGGGATGGAAGATACTTGGTAAATTTTTTCAGATTGTTGGCAATCAACCTGCCGCGGTGGATTCGTTTTTTTACTGAAAGATAGAATCGATAATGCACACTCGCATTTTTAGCTTTGTCCGGCGTAGATGGCGTTTTTGGGCCGGAAGTCGGTCGGGGAAAAATTCGAAAAAAATCGAGAATATTCATCAGGGGTGGAACATGCTCGTTGAATTTTTTCAGATTTTTGGCAATCGACCTGCCGCGGTGGGTTTGTTTTTATTCCGGAAGGTAGAATCGATAATGCACAGCAGACTGGCATTTATAGCTTTGGCCAGTATAGATGGAATTGTTGGGCCAGAAACAGGTCGAGGAAAAATTCGAAAAAAATCGAGAATGTTCATCAGGGATGGAACATGCTCGTTGAATTTTTTCAGATTTTTCGCCATCAACCCTGGCGCAGTAATGATTAATTTTCACACGGAAAGTTTGAACCTCGCCGACAGCGCATTATCTTCGCCCTCTTGTCCTCATTCAGCGCAGATGCAAATTTTCTGCAACAAGCATGTCCGAGAAAAATTTGAAAAAATTTTACAACGTTTCTCGAAGCTGAACCATGTTGGGTGAATTTTTTCAGATTTTTCCCTCTATTAATTCGTATTTTTTTAAGCAAAAAAAAAAAAACCACGAAAACTTCTTTGATTTTCGTTAAACAAGCCAAAACCAACATTTTATTCGTCTAAAAACTCCGAATTTTTTTATCTCATCAACGAAACATTTACTTCACTCGACGAATAATTCGGTTGTACGAAAAATAATGAAAAAAAAAAAAAAAAAAAAAAAAAATTATCCGTTCCAACAACGATGTGTAACCAGCGATGCATTACGAATTGAAAGCAGCATTGAGAAAAGTAACGGAAATTATAAATGGAAAAACACCGACGAACGAGTTCCACTCGGTCAGTATAAAAGTTCCGTATTTTTCTCCTCCCTATCTATCCGGCGCATAGCTCATACGGTATTTACTTTTCTCTCGGGTGTGCTGCCGCTATTGCGGCGTCTAATGGCCACGATGTACGCGGTACACGGCGGCGGCCCTTCCGCTAATTAAGCAACTTTTTCGACCTCCGGTATTAACAATCGGAACGCCGTGAACTCGGCTGTACCAACGTGAGAGCGAGTTGTCGGTTCGACGTTCACCGCACGCAGTTCGGTCTACGTATACAGTAATATATATATATATATATATATATATATATATATGTGTGTGTGTGTGTGTGTGTGTGTGTGTGTGTGTGTGTGTGTGTGTGTGTGTGTGTGTGTGTGTGTGTGTGTGTGTATGGAAAACTGACGAGGCATTCATGAAGAGCAGAGTACGAAAATGACAGAGGTTCTTATAGGGCAGTTTTCACTCCCATCGGTCAGAAAAATATCGAGCACCAATTAGCCGAGTGGCCAGACAAGAGCATTCTATATCTCACTGGCTGCCCGTCGTTTTTTTCTATCGCCATAACTATATCTGACACAAAGAGCGCTTGTACCGTGCAGAACGGTGCAACTTTCGCAATGATAAAACTCTGTGCACCGCGCGAAACAAGAAATTCGTATAAATGTTAAGCTTCTGTGAGTTCGGACTTGATAATGTTTATTTATTTGAATCTGTTATTTCTTTGAATGTGTTGTTTCTTTGAATGTGTTGATTCTTTGAATGTGTTGTTTCTTTGAATCTGTTATGTCATTGAATCTGTTATGTCATTGAATCCGTTATGTCATTGAATCTGTTATTTAACTGAATCTAATATGTCATTAAATCTGTTGTTTGTATCTACAGACGTAATAAGAAGAGGCTTCGGTGTATATGACTTCGATATGAAGGTTGAATCTACTATGTCTAATCTAATATGTCTATGACAGCAGGTTGATGTGATTGAAGGCTAGTAATTCCTTTCGGTGAAGGTAGGGGACTTGGAATTATCAAACTATCCGCCGGGTGGAGACCAACTGCACACCTGGCAAGTATACACGAAGACAGGTCTACACGAACAGTATGCTAGCCAAAAGCTGCTACACAGAAAACCTGGTACAGTAACGCTGCTAGACAGAAAACCTGTTACAGGAAAGCTGGCAGACTGAAAACCTGGTAGATGAAAGCTGGCAGACTGAAAACCTGGTAGATGAAAGCTGGCAGACAGAAAACCTGATAGATGAAAGCTGGCAGATAGAAAACCTGATAGATGAAACCTGGCAGACAGAAAACCTGGTAGATGAAACCTGGCAGACAGAAAACCTGGTAGATGAAAGGTGGCAGACAGAAAATCTGGTAGAGGAAAGCTGGTAGACAGAAAATCTGGTAGAGGAAAGCTGGTAGACGGAAAACCTGGCGGACAGGAAAGCTGGCAGACAGCAAATCTGGTAGATGAAAGCTGGCAGACAGAAAACCTGGTAGATGAAAGCTAGCAGACAGAAAACCTGATAGATGAAAGCTGGCAGATAGAAAACCTGATAGATGAAACCTGGCAGACAGAAAACCTGGTAGATGAAAGGTGACAGACAGAAAATCTGGTAGAGGAAAGCTGGTAGACGGAAAACCTGGCGGACAGGAAAGCTGGCAGACAGCAAATCTGGTAGATGAAAGCTGGCAGACAGAAAACCTGGTGGATGAAAGTTGGCGGACAGAAAACCTGGTAGATGAAAGTTGGCAGATAGAAAACCTGGTGGAGGAAAGCTGGCAGACAGAAAACCTGGTAGATGAAACCTGGCAGACAGAAAACCTGGTAGATGAAAGGTGGCAGACAGAAAATCTGGTAGAGGAAAGCTGGTAGACAGAAAATCTGGTAGAGGAATGCTGGTAGACGGAAAACCTGGCGGACAGGAAAGCTGGCAGACAGCAAATCTGGTAGATGAAAGCTGGCAGACAGAAAACCTGGTAGATGAAAGCTGGCAGACAGAAAACCTGATAGATGAAACCTGGCAGACAGAAAACCTGGTAGATGAAAGGTGACAGACAGAAAATCTGGTAGAGGAAAGCTGGTAGACAGAAAATCTGGTAGAGGAAAGCTGGTAGACGGAAAACCTGGCGGACAGGAAAGCTGGCGGACAGCAAATCTGGTAGATGAAAGCTGGCAGACAGAAAACCTGGTGGATGAAAGTTGGCGGACAGAAAACCTGGTAGATGAAAGTTGGCAGATAGAAAACCTGGTGGAGGAAATCTGGCAGACAGAAAACCTGGTAGAGGAGACTGGCAGACAGAAAACCTGGCAGATGAAAGCTGGCAGACAGAAAACCTGGTAGAGAAAAACTGGCAGACCGCAAAGTTTGAAGAGCGGAAAGCTGGTGAACGCGGAAAACTTTAAGACAGGAAAGCTGGTGAACACGAATGCTGGCAGACCGGAATCCTACCAGACAGGATATCTGTCAGAAAGACTGGCCGGTAGGTCAGTCTTTTTTTCTCGTCAGTTCTTGGTACGCGATATGAGGTTTGCACATCGTATTCGCTGTCTCCAGATTATCAAAAGACTCAATTTCCTGAACATCGTTCGAAAACGCTTCATTCAACGTCAAACGGCATTTGCATTTGATCTCGCATGTCCTTAATCACGTGGCTGATGATTAGCCTTTTCGTAAGGAGGTTCTCGATTGCCGTACCGTTTATCGTACAGATCTAAAGTTTCACCCGCTTGCACTTGCGCGACCTCTTAAATCGCTTTAATACTCCCTGGACCATTCGCAACTCTTCTTTTTCGTCCCGACGACCCCTTCCTTCCATCTTTATCCACCTTTCAGCGGCTGCAGCGAGTTCTCTCCCTCCGTCTCTCGGCACTGACGCTGCACGTTCCGCAGCTCGCCAACCCCCTTTCCGCCGTGTTACTTACCTTTCCACGAAGCTTAATTTCTCCCGATCCTCCTCCCTGCACGGCTCGCATTCGGCCAGAAGCCCGTTCTCTCCTACAGGCAAAATCCAACCGGCACGCCTTCTCATCTGCTACCGCTCTCGACCCGCGGTCGTTTTTTTTTTTTTTTTTTCCTCTGCCCTCGCCTCTCGAGTGCACTCTCCGAAGTTTATAGGGTCACGGCAATTAGTATGTAAAGCTTCGAGTGTGCGCTGCTAGCAGGGATTCGATATTTTTTTATTATTATTTTTTTTTTTTGTGGAACCACCGATGAAGTATGGCAGCTTATAAATTTATCACCAAAGCGAGACTCTCATAGCCGCACGGCTGGCTATTTATCATTCAGTGCATCCCGTTGGTCGTTTTTTCACTCATGCTGCGGCCCGCTCCGAAAAGTACTACTGGGGGTCCAGTAGTGACCACTAGAGGTTCAGTAGTCACTGCTGGCATTGCAGTAGTCACTAGACATGTAGTTACTACTTCCTAGTAGTTACTCCTGCACAATCAGTAATGATTACTGAGGACGTAGTCGTTCCTACATTAGTAATTACTACTTATAAGTAGTTCTATTCTAGGATTCAGTAGTTAATGCATAAACAGTGTTTGCAGATAAGTAATTACTACGCGAGACAGCAGTAGTTCCTGTATAAGTAGTTACCACTTCTGTGTAGTTACTGTTTGAATCTCGAGATTCAAATAGTAACTACGCAGAGATAGTAACTACTCATACAGGAACTACTGCTGTCTCGAGTAGTAATTGTTTATCTGCAGTAATTACTTATACAGAAACTACTGCAGTCTCGAGTAACAATAACTTATCTGCAATAACTGCTTATGCATTAACTACTGAATCATGGAATAGAACTACTTATAAGCAGTCATTGCTGATGCACGAATTACTACGTCCTCAGTAATAATTACTGACTGTTGAGGAGTAACGACTAGTAAGTAGTAACTACATGTGTAGTGACTACTGCAATGCGAGCAGGGACTACTGAACCTCCAGTGGTCACTACTGGACCGCTAGTAGGTCTTTTCGATGAGGGCAAATTCCCGGCAGTGAACTACTGGAAACTACGAGAATTCCCAGAAGTTAACTACTGGACATTCATAGTAGTTTGGAGTAGTTAACTACTCAGTAGTAGTTAATTACTTAATATACGCAGTAATGTTCAGTAGCTAACTGCTCAAGACTTGGAATAGTTTTCAGTAGTCCGCCAATTTAGCACTGGGCAGTAGTACAGTAGTTTATTAGTAGTTAACTACTGGATACAGCCAGTAGTATTTTGCAGTAGTTTTCAGTAGTTCTTTTCGATGATGGGGGTGGGAGTTTGGTGAGCATTTTGTGTTGGTAGCTTTGATGAAATAAAGCTTTGACCAATTTTTTTGTTACGTAACGTCATCGCTGGAACCCTGAAGAGGTGTCCACTCTTTCGGTACTTATTTCCATGAAATGAAGGAAGAAAACAAAGTAGCAATTTTGTCGTGGACGAATCCAATTGGTCGTTGTCCGTCCGATTCGATCACTGAGAATTGGTCCACTACTTGCCTTCGTACGCTATGCGAGAAGCGCAATGTGAGGGGTTCGACTATACGTTTGAAGACGTTTACGGTTCGATCAATCGCTAAGCAGTGAAACGCACCGGCGGTTCGGAACGTTAAACTTCATGCCAATTATACCAATTCGGTGATACCAATTTCACGATCCAACCTACTCACAGACCAATTAGACGTTAACGCCACTCGGCATGCTTGTAATAATTCCGGACGCCGCAAGGTCCATTGATAAGCTCTATAGTTTGTACTAATAATGTACTTGGCGTCAAGCCGCATCCGCGACAAGTACCGATACTATCATTGAATTGCCTCCGGAGACCGCAGGATTTCTGTGTATCACCACAGTAGTCGAGTCTCTTGAGACAGTATCTTGAGGCGGCGAGCTTAAGGCTCGTTAGTCAGGTATTCAGGTAATAATCAATTAGGAATACGAGCAAGAGCGCTGAGACTGAATACCCGAAGCGCGGTCGCACTGTTGTTTATGTCGTCGGATTACTCAGTCGGGAATCAATATTTTTCGACTTGTTTGTAGTGAAATCGATACGACAGAGCATGGACCAGCTGTCTGTCGAGGTCCTGTATCGATGAAGCCTGCTGTGTAATAATTACGGGCTCTGGAAGTCAAATGCTCCGGGTCGGCAAGATCCGTTTGGGCTCCTTGGTCACTTTCACAATGTCTAAAGAGCTTCCTTTGACACTTTATCATTTGGACGTCTGGTTCCGAATGTGTTTCCCTTCTAACACATACTCTGGAGTCACGCGAGTACCATAGACCTTCATCTTTCCTGTATTCATCGTCGTCAACGTCTCCATCCAAATTGGATTACACACCCTGTCGCTTCGTTATTAGGTTTTATACTCTCTCGTTCTCTCCTTGCTCACCCTCGTTTCGCTATTCTCCCAGCGGCAACCAGCAGCTACCTCGTTACGAGACATATGAATCCACTTCGCCGGGAAACGGCGGAAAACGTACGCGGTTTGTCGGAGAGCCATCGTTGAGTCTCGCAGCGATGAGGACGTGACGGCTGCTGTGTGCGGCGTTGGGTCGCGTGACTGAACGACGAAGAACCCCGTACGTGGTACGCCTCGGGCCTTTCTTTCCGCTCTCATGACCCTTCTCGAAAGCTTCATCTCCAGTGGGTCCGTATAAAACGCCAAGATGTTTGATGTGTAGCGGCGGTAGTAAAAAAAAATTCGGAAAAGTGTTACTGCAAATTGTTGGACCTGCCGCAGGACGAGACCTCGGGAATCAGAGTCCTGGTGAAGGGGAAATGGACAAGTGTCCTGACATGGCAGAACACTATTCCTTCAGGGCGCATTCCCATATGATCAACTTGCAATCACTAGCCCATAACTGCAAAATTCTTCGTATGACAATTTTTCAAGCTCAAACTCACCTCGGCCGTATTCACCAGATTGACGTTTGACCGAGAAGTCTCCCTCTGATAAGTCAGCTTCCCCATGCTGAGATCACAGGCAATCAAATGCGAGGTTACCTGCTGAAACTGACGACTGAGTCAACTCAGTAAAGGGAAGCCTCGTTCTTGATGGCTGGCGAGCTGGGCTTTGGTGACTTGATCATTACTGAGTGAGGCTTTGGTGAGTTAAGAGCGAATTGGTTGGTTCGGCCTTAGTGAGTTGGGACATGGTGGACTGGGCCGTAGTGTGTTGGGTCTTGGTGAGTTGGCACTTGGTAAATTGGTCCTTAGGGAGTTTGGTCGTGATGAGTTTGGCTTTGATGGGTTGGGACTTGGTGAATTGGTCCTTAGGGAATTGGGTCTTGATGAGTTTGGTTTTGGTGTGTTGGGTCTTGGTGGTTGATCACTTGGTGAATTGGTCTTTATGGAGTTGGGTCTTGATGAGTTTGGCTTTGGAATCTTGGATCTTGGTGAGTTGGGACCTGGTGAATTGGTCCTTAGGGTGTTGGGTGTTGATGCGTTGGACTTTGGTGTGTTAGGTTTTGGTGAATTGGTCCTTGGGGAGTTGGGTCTCCATAAGTTTGGGTTTGGTGTGTTGGGTCTTGGTGAGTTGAGACCTGGTGAATTAGTCCTTAGAGAGTTGGATGTTGATGAGTTAGGCTTTGGTGTGTTGGGTCTTGATCGGTTGGGATTGGTGAATTGGTCCTTAGGGAGTTAGGTCTCGATTTATTGGGCTTTGGTCTGTTGAACCTCGATGAGTTGCACCGTGGTAAGTTCGGGGACTGTCCTAATTCGAATAGCTCCTTGATAAATCGTCCATCTAGTAAATGGAGGCAATGAAACTTTGGTCTTGGAGTGTTGATCTACGGATAGCTCCGCAATTATGGATGGACCGTGGTGAATTGACCAGTTCATGAATTGCGTCTTGCAAGAAGGCGTTCCTCCTACCTCAAATACCCGCAACATAGACTCGTCAGTTTCTTTCTCTTCGGAGAACCTCTCCATCGGCTCCTTTCCCTCAAAATTATTTCCCCCTCAACCTCACTCCAATGCTCATCACTCGTTTCAGTCCTCGGAGGATGAGATTTCTCGTCTTGTCTTCGTTCCCTCGCCCACCAAAATCGTCGCGACTTTACTCTTTGCACAACTATTTCCTCTAGGAGTCGTAGGCGACTTTCCTCTGGATGGCCAGCAGCGGTCCTGCGTTTTTCAACACACTCCCTTTGTCTTCGCATCGTTTGGCAGCCGTCCAGTTCTATTTAATTTGTCGGGACGACAAGCCTCAGTTCCGCCAAGCCCACGTGCGCGGCCCCGCGAAGGGAAACTCTCGGATGTTCCAACATCCGACTTTACTTATTCTGCTCCCTCGTCATCTTTGCGCGGATTCGACCTCGCTTACTTTAGAGTTGCATTGCAGGTGGCAAAAAAACTTTAGAAAAACGACAATGTTTGGAATATTCGTTCGCGGATTACGATAGCGATTGGCATGTGTCACGTGACCGAGTTACCGACCACTTTCTCACTTGTAGTCGAAGCCTAATGAGCCAAAAAAAAAAAAAAAAAATGACCAGTTTTGAGAGGTCAAATAATGCGGCACCAATCGACTTGTCATCAATTTTTCAATTTGAACCAAAACAAAGTCGAGAGAGTTTTGAATTACTGTAAAAATGACAGAATTTCACATGTTTTGAAATACGACTTGCAGCCTGACCGCTCCAACTCCAACCACCAATCGCATGGCTTTAACGTGCAATCAGCCATTCCGGAAGTCTCCGCCGAGGTTCGTATTTCTCGGTGATGGAAATCTGTCTCATTCCTACTGCAGTTTACACAAACCTATTATCCATATTCCGAACGTAGTAACACCGGTTCGGTTACCGTGATAATTTCCACGTAGCCCTTAATCCATATGTAATCGACACGGTCAGCCGAGGCGGCGGTTTGTCCGAGCGCTTTAAGAGTGGGAGATGAAACACGCAGTGTGGCGAGCTAAGCAAATTCAATTGTATGGCGAGTCGAGCAAATTCAATGCACTTTGCAACCTGTTGAGTCATGTGGATCGAGACAATAGCTCATCTTCGCGATCTACCCCGCTCCGTTCATTCAAAATGTGAGCAAACACCTCGGATCATGGCTATGACTGTGTGACGATGTGACGCTCTGCTCGGTCACAAAACTGTAATAAACGTCAGTCGGTCGGACCGCACTCAGATAAAAGGTTGATTAAAATCAGATAAATTTCTTCTTCAGATTTTCAAAACAAAAAATAAAATAAAATAAAATAAAATAATCAAAAGATCTTCGAATGATGTTTATTAAGATAAAATTAATGTTCACTTGACTTGAGAAAACACTTGTTACATTCACATAACTTGCCTTATTAGTAATAAGTATATATATTATAGTAGAGGTGCGCGTATATATTATATATATATATATATATATATATATATATATATATATATATATATATATTATAGTAGAGTAGTATATATATTATCGTAGAGGTGTGCAAATAGCGTTTGAATTGAATATTGATATTCAATTCAATATTCGAGTCGAATATAAAAATGTTGGAATAATTCGAATGCTTATGAGTAATTCAAACAAATTCGTATGTCTCGAATATTTGTGGATAATTAAAAAAAAAAAAAAAAAAAAAAAAAAAAAAAAAAAAAAAACTTCAAATCATACGAATATTCATGAATATTACAAAAATTGGAATGTTTGGAATCGTTTTTATGACGAATAGCGTTTGAATTGAATAAAATTGAATATTGATATTCAATTCAAAATTTGAATTATTAAAAAAAAAAAACTCGTATAATTCGAATATTCATGAATATTACGCAAATTCAAAGATTTCGAATAATTTTTATGAATTGCATATTCGAATGATGAAATTCCGATTACAATGAAACTGATCACATAAAGTGTATTCGTTTAATGAAGAATATTGATTGCTACAAAGCTGAAGAAAGCTTAAAAGTCTCAAATTAGTATTTTTAATAATTTGAATAATTCGTTTTCCTGATTGGAATATTTTACTAATAAAATCATCCGAATATTCTCAATTATTCGAGTATATTGAATTATTCGAATATGTTGGATTATTCGATTATATTGAATTATTCAAACTATTCGAATAATTCAGGTATTTTGGGTTATTCGAATTATTCGAATAATTCATGTATTTTGAATTATTCAAATTACTCGAACATTTTGAATATTCAACATTTAGTTTCACTAACCCATATTTTAATATACAATATTTTCGGTACTTTGTGCGAAGCTTCGAAATAATTAATCGCCTCGCGGTAACGCAAACATTTTCCATAAGCTTCTCCGACGATTCTCTGTAGAATTTCCCTTCAGGCGTGCATTCTCTTCACTTTTCCAGCTATTTTTTTTTTTTTTTTTGCCGTACCCTCGATAGCGTATTTACCATAATATTCCCGCTTCGACGAAACACCACGCGGGTAGGCAAATTATTCTCCACGTCGTATGCTTTTCTTTTTGGCTCTCCCATTTGTTTATACAATCGTCGTATTTTCTCTTTTTCTCACTTTTCATCGACCGAGAATAAATTCTGATCCGAATGAAAAAAAAAAAACAAAAAAAAATTCGGTGGTTAGGTTTTTTTTTGTCTGCACTGAATTAAATTGCGGCCGGCCGTGCCGGAAAAGTACAACGCTGGTAGGGATGAAAAAAAAAAAAAAATGTATATAAAAAATGTGCGTCGAAGCGCCGGACCGGCGATCGGGGGAGGATGAGGTGGGGATTTGGAGGAGGGGTGGGAAAAATTGACCTCCTGTTGCACACCCTCCAGCACGCCTCCAATGAACGTCAGTAAAATATTGGTGGATTTTTGTTTTAATCTTTATGAAGTTTTATAGTCCGGCTGCTCGTTCTGCATTTTTCGTCGAACGAAGTTTCGCGCGACGAAAAACGGGGAGTAATTTTCTACGAATGGTTTTTTTTTTTTTTTCCCTGAGGTACGATCAATAAAGAAGTGAAGAAGGGCGAGCGAGATTAGTTTTGTGGATCGAATTCAGGAAATTGAACTTATTTTTTTTTCGATCAATAACGATTATTTTTAGGGCGTAGTTAAGGAGGTCGTCTCGTTGCGTATTACCGTATCGTCAACTTTCTGATCGAATAAAAATCTGAAAAAATTCAAGCATACGGAAGATGCTAAGTAGACTACATTTCCATAATAATGGTTCCAAAAAGTTATTAATAAATTAGTTTAAAAAATCATTGTTTAACGAATTAGTCGGTAAACCAATAATTTTCTTGAATACTCATAAATTTTTTAAGAATTTTTTCTATTATTCAAAAATTCGTGATTTTTTATCTATTAAAAAAAATGAAAAAATGTGGTTTTTTTCACTAGAAAAAATTCTCCAAAAATTCTCCAAAAAATTCTCCAAAAAAGTAATAAAAAAAAATTATTCAGTCAATGCGGGCGGAAAAGTAGCTACTTTTCCGCCCGCTGCGTTACTTTTCGGCCTGCTGCGAGTGCGAGTGCGAGTGCGAGTGCGAGTGCGAGTGCGAGTGCGAGTGCGAGTGCGAGTGCGAGTGCGAGTGCGAGTGCGAGTGCGAGTGCGAGTGCGAGTGCGAGTGCGAGTGCGAGTGCGAGTGCGAGTGCGAGTGCGAGTGCGAGTGCGAGTTCCATTTATTTTATTTTATCTTGTTTTATTTTCTTTCATTTCATCTTGTTTCATGTTACATTTTATATTGCTGTTATATTATTTTATTATATTTTGTTTGTTATGGGTTTGTGATGATGCTCCATGCGCTGTATACGTGCCTAGAGGACCTGTGGTCCTGCTGTACAATAAATTCATTCGTTCATTCATACTTTTCGGCCCGCTGGTCAAGAATCGACCACTTTCCGCCTCCGTTTCAGGCATTGAATGTGAACGTTTTAGCGTGGGCGGGCAAAAAATAGATTTTCAATTAAACCTCCAATTTGAAAATCTGCCGCGCAGAGACGAATCGGCGAAAGTTCGCTTCGCGAAGCGATCGCTGAAACTGGCTCGGACCTAAATTTCATGGCTGGGAATTCTTTTCATGCGTGCCGGAGTCGCCGAGGCTCGTGACTCGGCCTCGTCGCGCGTAAATATCCCGAACCGCTCTTACGACATCGTCACACAAAGCCCGGCGATTCACGGAAAGCTCGAAAGTTTCGTCGTCCCGCGGCCCAATTGAGGAGAACCGAGCGAGAGCGGGAGGAAATAAAAAAAAAAAAAGAGGGACTTCCATCTAAGTGCTTCGAGTAACGCGATCGCTCTCCTCGCAGTCGTCGTCGTCGTCGTCGTTCTGCTATTCTTTATTTCCTTCACCGCTAACCCCGCTGAGGTTATTGCGATCGAAGTTAAAAGCCGCCGTCGTAGATTAAACGGCGCAGTAAACGCGCAGCTCACCGAGCTATGGAGACGAATTTTTATCCGTACCTGCGAATCTCGATCGCTTACGAGCACTTTTTCGGTAGGCTTCGATGCCAGAAATTCGCGATTGTAAATATGATAGATTCATTTTTATATCGACTATTTTATATCAATTAAATCATGTCTTTAAAATGTTCAATTGTTCATAAAAAAAAACAGTATCTGGAATACATTTTTGTTTGTAATTTTTATATCAATTATTTTGCACAAATAAAATTATATGTTTAAAATATTGTATGGATTAGTTTTTTACGTGTTCATGAAAAAAAAAAAAAAAATGGATCGGGAATACATTTTTGTTTATCATTCATATTCTATGAACATTTTATAAATATTCTATGGGTCAATTCGCGATTGTAAATTGGATAGATTCATTTTTGTAACGACTATTTTATATCAATTAAATCATGTCTTTAAAATGTTCTATTGTTCATAAAAAAAAAGTATCTGGAATATATTTTTGTTTGTAATTTTTATATCAATTATTTTGAACAAATAAAATTATATGTTTAAAATATTGTATGGATTAGTTTTTTACGTGTTCATAAAAAAAACAGTATCTGGAATACATTTTTGTTTGTAATTTTTATATCAATTATTTTGCACAAATAAAATTATATGTTTAAAATATTGTATGGATTAGTTTTTTACGTGTTCATGAAAAAAAAAAAAAAAATGGATCGGGAATAGATTTTTGTTTATCATTCATATTCTATGAACATTTTATAAATATTCTATGGGTCAATTCGCGATTGTAAATTGGATAGATTCATTTTTGTAACGACTATTTTATATCAATTAAATCATGTCTTTAAAATGTTCTATTGTTCATAAAAAAAAGTATCTGGAATATATTTTTGTTTGTAATTTTTATATCAATTATTTTGCACAAATAAAATTATATGTTTAAAATATTGTATGGATTAGTTTTTTACGTGTTCATAAAAAAAAATGGATCGGGAATAGATTTTTGTTTATCATTTATATTCTATGAACATTTTATAAATATTCTATGGATTAATTCGCGATTGTAAATCGGATAGATTCATTTTTATATCGACTATTTTATATCAATTAAATCATGTCTTTAAAATATTCAATTGTTCATAAAAAAAAACAGTATCTGGAATACATTTTTGTTTATCATTCATATTCTATGAACATTTTATAAATATTCATAGAATATTTTATAGATATCCTATGAGTTAATTCGCGATTGTAAATCGGATAGATTCATTTTTATATCGATTATTTTATATGAATTAAATTATCTCTTTAAAATATCATATGGGTTAGTTTGTTACGTGTTCATAAAAAAAAAAGTATCTGGAATACATTTTTTTTTGTCATATTTATATTAATTCTTTTGCACAAATAAAATTATATGCTTAAAATATTCTATGGGTTAGTTTTTTACGTCTACATAAAAAAATAAAGCATCGGAAATACATCTTTATTTGTCATTTATATTCTATGAACATTTTATAAATATTCTATTGGTTAATTCGTGATTGTAAACCGGATAGATAATTTTTTGTACGGATTATTTTCTACAAATTAAATTATTTGTTGAGAATATTGTATGGGTTAATTTGTGTGACCTTAAAAACAAAAAAAATTATTTGAGATACATTTTTGTTTGCCATTGTATATATCGATTATATTGTACAAATTAAATTATCTTTTTAAAATATTGCATGGGGATAATTTGTGTGGCGCCGAAAAAATTATCTGCAATAAATTTTTGTACGTATTTTTTTCTATCAATTATTTCGAATAAATTAGATTATTTGTTGAAAATATTCCATAGGTTAATTTCTGTAGACATAAAAAAACATTTTTGGAGTACATTTTTGCTTATATTTTTCTTTTTATCATGTTGCTTATATATATATATATTTTTTTTGTTTGGGCAACACGGATTTCGTTGGATTTTTTTTAGAAATATTTTTATTGCGTTTTGGGGCCGAATGGGAAATTCGAAAATTACGGGTCGACCGAATCGTGATTCGTATATCAAACGGACAGTTAAAAATTTACCGGTCAGACAAATCTGAATTTGATTTGAAAAACTGAGGCATTTTTTTTTTGGTGCTCGGTTAATTATGTGAAATTCATTGCTTAATTAATTTTAATAATTTTACTGTTCATCGGATTTCTTAGTTTTGTATATATGAATCGACAAAAAAAAAAAATATCCAGAGCTTGACGAAGAAACTTACCAAGAACGATCCTCAGGACGGAAGCGATGGTCCAAAATCTCCACGTGGTTCCAATCATCGCCATAGTTTTCACTGTTCACCACTTTTTTTTTTTTTTTTTCTATTTCTCAATTCATTCACACACACACTCGAAATTTTCCCAAGGTATTTCAATCGACAAATCGACAAACTTTATTTTCTCAGCTTCTCCTCTTTTAAACGTTGAATTTAATTTTCCACCAAACTCACCGCATGTTTATCATTCTATTATTATTTTTTAATGCAAACAATGCAAACAAATAAAATAAAATTTCCCAACTGAGACAAACGAACCAACAAGTTAAAAATTTTCCCGTCAATTACTTCGTCGAATTCTCGTTCCACAATTTCCGATCTTTTCACCACAAAAAAAAAAAAGACACAAAAATTCAAAAATCAAAAAACAATCACTGAATCCGAAAAAAAATTGTTCAAAACTTATCTTTTCGAATCGCAACAGTTTTTCCTCAACAACAACAACAACAACAACAAAACGTCACTTATTTCTTGATATTTATTAAGAGTAATTTTCCATTTTCCACAAAATCGCAGCACTAATTGAATTTCCAATTTTTTTTTTTTTTTTTTTTTTAATTCTTCCAAAATCCTCTTCTCAGGATGAAACACTTTCTCCTCTCGGTCGAGTCGACCGGTCGGAGTGCCGAAAAAAAAATCGCACCGAGAAGCGCGTCGAAAATTTTGATGTGTTTCGCTTCGCGTCGAGGAAGCTCAGTGAATTATTGATCGACCAATTGAGTATGAAATTGTCGTCGCTATCGACGAGCCTCGTCCAGCTTATCGCCGACCGCACGGACTGGCCAATTACGGTGGAAAATTTTTTTTTTATTTTGTTTATTTTTTATTTTATTTATTTATTTTTTTTATTCCTTCAGTCGATCTCTGAGTCGGCCCGAAGTGCGATTCGCGACTCGCCGCACGTCACGCTGAATTATAAATTTCGCTGTCCGAGTCGGCGTGCGCGCAGAGCACGAAACTCCGCGCCGTACTCGTCCTCGGACTTCGCTAATTAATTATTTCGACAGCGAAACAATCGATTTACCGATCAATATTAAATCCATAAAATCCCAGGGAGAATGTTCTCGTCTCGTTATCCTCTTCGGCACGAAAATCCCAGCACCGTCTCACTCGCGATTGAGTCTGCGAGGAGTCTGTAGGAAAACTAAGAACCAACAAAAATTCTTGCGAACTTTTTTATTTATTTTTTTTTAAATAAAAAAATAAATAAATAAATAAATATTTGTGTTTTTTTTTTGTTTTTTTTTTTCCTTCGACGAGAATAATCAGTCGGTTTCCGTGCGGAATCCGTTAAAGACGCGCTCTCGTCGCATCGTCGCTGTATTTTTTTTTTTTTTTATTTTTTTAAAATTAATTTTTATATATTTTGGGTAAAATTGATTACGAGAAATAAAGTGCGATAAATTCGAGGCTGTGTCTGTTTGTTTTTTTGTTTGTTTTTTTTTTTGGTAACGGGTGCGCGCTTGCGCGCTCAACCGCACAGTGGATCACGCATCGTACCGTTCGTCGAATTAAATCTGTGTCAAGCTGGTTTAAATTTCGCCACGCTCGAGTTTAATAAAATTGACGACGACGACGACGACGACGACGACGACGACGAGTAGGAAGACGAGCGTTTTCGACCGTGCACGCTCGAGGCTGCCACTTGGATAGTCGGCGGTTAAGTGCGAGCGTGGGGTATTGGGTCGCGCGCGTTGCCGGCGGATTGCATTCGGGGTTGCGGGAGGGAGATGACCGGGAGAAGAGGAATCGTTTGCCGGGGGTGCAACGAGGTGCGGGGTAGGATCGAGACGCCGAGCGTCGCGCATGCCCTCCTGACACCGGGAGGCCTTTTGTTGTGTATGTAGAGCAGAGAGAAGCGCGCGCGCGCAATTGCGCGCAGGACACGCGAAAACTTTCGCTGCGGAGAGAATTTCGGCGGGCTTTATTCGGCACGGGAACGTTGTTGGGGTAGGTCGTAGGTGGGAGCTTGGTGTAAATTTTTTTTACTTGAAAACAGCGAAGTAACGAGAGGAACGGTGAAAAGATCTTTAACGGGGCTTCTGAGTGAAGATAGGAGATGTTTGCTTCGAATTCCCGGTGAAGATGTCCTCAAAAAGAGTAATACTAGGAATGGTTCTAGGAATGATTCTAGGAATGATTCTAGGAATGATTCTAGGAATGATTCTAGGAATGATTCTAGGAATGATTCTAGGAATGATTCTAGGAATGATTCTAGGAATGATTCTAGGAATGATTCTAGGAATGATTCTAGGAATGATTCTAGGAATGATTCTAGGAATGATTCTAGGAATGGTTTTGGCAATGATTCTGGCAATAATTCTGGGAACGATTCTGGCAACGATTCTGGCAACGATTCTGGCAACGATTCTGGCAACGATTCTGGCAACGATTCTGGCAACGATTCTGGCAACGATTCTGGCAACGATTCTGGCAATGATTCTGGCAATGATTCTGGCAATGATTCTGGCAATGATTCTGGCAATGATTCTGGCAACGATTCTGGCAACGATTCTGGCAACGATTCTGGCAATGATTCCGGCAATGATTCCGGCAATGATTCCGGCAATGATTCCGGCAACGATTCTGGCAATGATTCTGGCAATGATTCTGGCAATGATTCTGGCAATGATTCTAGCAATGATTCGAGCAGTGTTTCCAGAAATTATTCTAGGAATTATTCTGAGAACTATTCCAAGACCGATTCTAAAAAAAAAAGAATAACAATTTTTTTTTCAACTTAGACGTAAATCGTAATGAACATGGAAATGTATGAAAATAAATGTGAAAGAACGAGTGTCAAAAAAAAAAAAAATGTATTGGGAGTGACAAATTTCGTTAAAGTCGCTAGGCTTTAATGCCTCCGCCATAGCCTTTCCGCCACGTCGATCTATAGGCCTCACACGTCGTATGAGCGGCATTGGAGCATTAAAATTCAATAGTCGAGCTCGGATAGCGTGAAGAAATAGTAGATAGTTAGAGCTATAAAGTACACGTAACTTCGTGCAACTTGTATTCCATGACGCTATATACCATCCTCCATCCCGCTCCCTCGTTCGAGTGCACGGGGCAATCAGTCGGTCGGGCATGCACCAGAAAAATACTGTATGCCACTAGTGTATGCACCCGAAGAGCTGTATATTCACCTCACTTGCCAAGAATCGAGTCCAAGACGCATCGCGTTGTTCTACGCGAAGATTCCGATAAATTTATAGAAGGAATCGCAGGTATAAAATCTTATACCTGCGATGCCTTCTACAAATTTATCCACAATCGTATTTTCATTTATTTATTTCTCCATTTAATTATTTATATAATTAATTTATGAGGTATTTAATTTTACGGATCCAATGGAGAATCAGTGGAAAGCCAAACGAGACCCAAGAATCATTTTCATATCAAGGCTGTTCAATTTGAATTCATACATTTTGATTAATTTTTTGATAACCGATTTTTTTCCATCGCCAGATCTAAAATTATCCGACTGAATTTCTTAAAGCCTTGTATACGCGAAAAATGTTAAAATGTTAATTTTTTATTATTTCTGATTCCATTGGCCTGAACGGTCAGGAATATTTTGAGCTTTGCAGAATTGAAAAATTCGGAAAATCGTTAAATTTACAGCATTTGGAGCGCAAAAAATTTTATTTTCTCGAAAGCAGGCACGTCAACTTCAAAGCCCTTTTTTCCACGAAGGTCCAGGTCGCTTTGAAATTTTTACAACATATTCTTAGTATCATCGCCTATCGTCTGAACCACAGAAACAAAAATTTCAATGACACAAAAAAAAATATTAAAAATAAAATACCGACAGAAAATCGATTTTATGGATCCAATGGAGAGTCAGTGGAAAGCCGACAAGACCCACTAATCTTTTTCATATCAAGGCTGTTCAATTTGGATTGATGCATTTTGATTAATTATTTGATAACCGATTTTTTTGCATCACCAGATCTAAAATTATCCGACTGAATTTCTTAAGACCTTGTATACGCGAGAAATTTCAAATAATTTCATTTTTTTTTTTTATTTTTGATTCCATTAGCCTGAACGGTCAGGAATATTTTGAGCTTTACAGAATTGAATAATTCGAAAAAAATGTTGAAGTTACAGCATTTGGAGTGCAAAAACTTTTATGTTCTTGGAAGCGGACAGGTAAGCAATTTTTCCACGATTCACTTTTTGGAACGTTGTAAAAGTTCTAACTTTTGAACGAATGTTCAGATAGCTTTGAAATTTTTACAACATATTCTTAGTATCATCGCCTATCGTATGAACCGCAGAAACAAAAATTTCAATGACACAAAAAAAAAATATAAAAAATAAAATATCGACAGAAAATTCAGTAAAAAACTTTAAGTTTAGAATTTTAATTATAATATTAAAAAATATATATATATATATCGTTGGTTCACACTGAAGATACATTCATTATGCAATTATAAATATGTTCATTTTTTTGTTTTTTCAGACGCCCACATCGATGCCGAGAACTTTCACCATCACCAAAAATACATTGCTTTATTATGTAATATCTCCGCCATTTGTTAATATTTTATAGTTTTTTTTTTTTACATAAACTTAAACATGTGCATAAATGATCTGTAAAAAAATGTTGTCAACATATGCGTATATATTTTTATAGCATATATATTTTTTTTTTGACCGCGTCTAGAAAAGTACCTTGAAAAATCGGCGAAATCGCGTATGTAAGGCCTTAAATAATAAAAAAAAAATCTTCCAACATAAAAGTCTTTTTCCGGTGGCAGCAGGACCGACTGATTGCTCCATACGCGCCAGTGAACGGAGCGAAGATCGAGAGATGGAGATTAGTATCGGTAACACGAGGGCGAGTTAGGTGTACTTTATAGCCCCAACTATGCACTATTTCTTCGGTTTCTACCGCGGGAAGTGAATTTCGATGGCCTAATACCGCGAGAACGACGTGTAAGGAGTATCGATCGGAATAGCGGCGGCAAGAGGTACTCCGGGCTAAAGGGCTACCGGTCCGCCGCACCGACTATGCACCCCACGCGAATAGTTCGCGTTGCCACGAATGGTGCGGGCAGGGTTGCGTCTACCGCAAGCGTGGCTATGCGTAGCCTCTCCACCTACGCCGCTTGGTCACAGTTTTGCCGTTTAACCTGCATTGGCTAACCGTAACTCGACACGGAGATGCATTCGAAGGCCCGCGCTTTTGGGTTCGAGAATCGATGCCTATCGAATTGGGAACGGCCAGTTCGGAGGGACGGAAAAGCAGCTCAAACTTTAGGCGACATACACACGGAGAAACATTTTTTTAGTCGTGACAGCAAATGTGCGTTTGCTAAGTTCCTTTTGTTGTAACAGCAAAAAAAATTGTATTTGCAGCAAACTTATTGTCCTCCCAGCAAAAATAATTTTTAATGGGAACAAATTTTATGTCACGGAAGATTTGCTGTTGCTGCAAACGATTTGCTGGTATCGCAAGGGATTTGCTGTCGCTGCAAACGATTTGCTGGTATCGCAAAGGATTTTTTGTCACACGTGCATGAATCGCGGCACTTTACATGGCAGTCTTGCGAGCCGAAAGTGGCCCGTTGCATGCCAGTTGTGAACCTGCGGTGAAATGACGGAGTCGCGCATGCGCAGTTCGCTTTTCGTTCACTTTCGTCCCTTGGGAGTTTACTTTTCACGTTTTCGTCCCTTGGGAGTTTACTTTTCACGTTTTCGTCCCTTGGGAGTTTACTTTTCACGTTTTCGTCCCTGGAGACATAACCTCGCTTTTCAGTATTCGTCTCGCGCGACTGCCATTTCAAGTGCCGCAGATTCATGCACTTGTGACAAAAAATATGATGTGTAACGAGGGTCGAATTGGCGATTGCGACTCGTGTGATTGAAGCCCTCGTTTCGCTCGGGCCGCAAACCTCACACTCGTCGCAGTCGCCAACTTTCAACCGTTGTTGCACAATATACTATGCTGTTGCTGCAAACGATTTGCTGGTGTAGCAAATGGTTTGCTGGTGTGGTTAATTAATTGATCGGATCACCTGTTTAGTTTGTGACAAGCAGTCGCCAAGCAAGTATATACAATTAATACACTACAAAGCTTAAATAATTAGGAAGTATTGTGGGAAGTAAGATATTACGATGTGCAATGGAATAAAAACAGGCAATACGTTAGAAGACGCAGGGGCTGGCCACGATTCGTCGAGTGGTCGGGGGTGCGCCCCATAACAAACAAAAAGACACAAAAAATCGAGTTTCAGTTTAGCTTCAATACCAAATTTAATTTTTTGTTAGGAACGTATATTCGATGCATCCTTAGCGATTACTTAAATCACAAGTAATGTCTCATCTATAATGTTCGATGGAGCTTATAGAGCATTTGAATAAAAAAAATTGCAAGTTAGGAATACCGTAGTTGGCAAAGTGTTAGGTTTATAGGTAGGCATAACGGTTAGGTAGGCAGTTCGATCTCCATTTCATGCTGTTCGTCTCGGTGCTGTAGGTATTTCGAGTGTACGCGCTCATATATTTTTTTTTGTTATGAATATTTTAATTTTTTTATGTCTCTCACCAATGTATGAATTATTAGTTTATCGTTTAATATCAAAAAGTTACTTGATTGAGAAAGTATAAACGCAAGCGATACCAAATCACTCGGCAGTAACAACTATGCTGCTGCAGCAAATGACATTTGCTATCCTAGCGAATCCGGCGGTGACAAATATTTTTTGTTACCACAGCAAATACTTTTGCTGTCACTATGCTGACATACGATATTTGCTACGACAGCGTGTGCTATGCTGTACTGACCAAAACTTTTCTCTGCGTGCACGCGTAAGTTTGAGTACATTGAGTAAGTTTTGGCACACACATTTGATTCTTAGCGATCGAGGTGTACTTTCTCAAAACGATTTTTTTTTACGGGTGCTTGTCAATGAGTTTCCATGTAACGCCTCTCAATTGACTCTTTCTTCATTGCTGCATTGGCCGTCAAGACCAATCGTTGAGTTGGCACTCTTGATTCCTTCATGATCATGATTTCTCAAAGCTCGTAGTTCCTCGACGCTCCCAATTCCCCAGCGTTCTTGATTCCTGGAAGATTTTGACTCCTGGAGGATTTTGATTCCTGGATGATTTTCATTCCTTTGGAATCTTGATTCATCAACTATCTTGATTCCACCAGGATCGCAATTTTGTCCAGTCACTGTTAACTGTGACTGTCATGAATATGTATCTATGTCCGTATTTACAAAAAGTTTAGTCTCGTCTTGAGATCAACGTCGCCAATCATATCCAACCGACTCGCGATTTCATATAGCACAACCGTTCATACATCTGGGGCGCACTTAGCCGGGCAACGATTTAGCGGTATCAATAACATAAGAGCCTCACGAATCCTTTCTCAACTATCCACCCAATATCGGAACACATTGCTTATCGTCTTATCCAGATCCTCGCTGAATTAGGAAGGCGTCGCGTCGCCGGAAATCGGCTACTGCTCGTATCTCTCTCCCTCACTCAACCCCTGGCAGCTACGCCGCTCGGAGCCTCTTGAAGATCCAAGGCTACCCTCCAATCGATATCCTCATTATCGATCCTAACATACAATTCCATTCTATTAGCATCGATCCATGGCAAACCCCGGGCTTGGTTCGTGCCCGATCTTCGAAGGCATCGGGACTAGAATTACGTTGTCCTGTGGCGATGTGCAATCCAGGTCACGCCAACTCCGGTACGTCGACATATCCTCTTCCTTGTCTTTGCACGCGCCTCGCCAGGGTGATATTTCAGCGTTGCCGGTCGAAACAATGGTGGACCTCAGTAGCGCCGGTGGACGAACGGTGACGGCGGTCTGGTAGGCCGCCGTCGGTATCTAATGGGTTTCTTAACGTAGTGGGTGTCAGCGTTTCTCCCTTAGCCGCGGGACTGTCATTAATATGCCTACAAGTGAACCCAACGGCTGGAAGCGGGGCGTCGTCGGTTACGCCGGCTACGATCCGACGTGAAATACTGCCAGGCGGACCGATGTGACGCTTCGTGTTTGTACGCCTCCATAGACCTCATCCCAAAAACAACCCAAATCCTCTTTCAGACCTCATCTGGTACGTGACCAGATTGCTTTCGTGCGTTGGCCCAAAGTTACATTACCAGGTCCTCCAAAGTTACATTGCCAGTAACATTGCCAGTTACTATTTTTTTACGGCTGCTTGTCAATGCCTTCCCATGTCAACGCCTTTCAATTGTCCTTAACTTCATTGCTGCATTGACCGTCAAGACCAATCGTTGAGTTGGCACTCTTGATTCCTTCCTTGTAGTTCCTTGTTTCTGTTTTACATTTTCTGAGGTGTTCTAGGAATATAGTGAAAATTTCAAATTCTGATTGCCACGTAGTGGGTGTCAGCGTTTCTCCCTTAGCCGTGGGACTGTCATTAATATGCCTACAAGTGAACCCAACGGCTGAAAGCGGGGCGTCGTTGGTTACGCCGGCTACGATCTGACGTGAAATACTGCCAGGTGGACCGACGTGACGCTTCGCGTTTGTACGCCTCCATAGTCCTTATCCCAAAAACAACCCAAATCCTCTTTCAGACCTCATCTAGTAGGTGACCAGGTTGATTTCGTGCGTTGGCCCAAAGTTACATTGCCAGTTTTTAGTTCCTTGTTTCTGTTTTAGACTTTCTGTGGTGTTCTAGGAGTATAGTGAAAATTTCAAATTTCGGTTGCCAAGGATTCATGTCTGTGCAGGCATTGCACAAAAAACTGGCAGGAAACTTACCATTGGAAGGACTTCACTGCTAGGATGAAAACCAAGACGGTGGACAGCGGTCTGCATCCTCAATGGTAGGTGCAGAACACATGAGGAAACACCCCTCGGACAAGCCGGGCTGTCGCTAGACCGTAGAATTGTTCTGGCATTGTGCTTGCAAATCAAGCGGCCCCCGAATTTACATGAGATTTATAGCATTCCGTTTGAGCGTGGTGTGACTGAGGAGTCAGAAAGGGCGAGGCTGGCAGGAGCTGCAGCAGCAGCTTGGTCGTAGCCTGAATATAGACGTCCTCCATGACCGACGCTCCGTCGTACGGTTCCGCTGTCGCGCGTATATTGAATGCACCACCGTGCGACAGTGGAGGGATTCCACTGCATGAATGGTTCTCACTTCCATGAAGACTTTTCCATGAACGTATTCATTTTGGGGTGCTCGATCACTAAACTTGGCTAGATCCCGATCAGCGAAAGGCGAACAGAATTTGACCAGAAACGGATCTGTTGTATGAGGACGTTTCAGTTCAGGAGCTGTCGCTACTTAGGAGCCTGATTCATTCATATGCTGGGATTGCGCTTCCCTGGGAGAAATTCCAGAGTGATCGGAACTTGTGAACATCTTCTCAGGTGTTTTCTGAACCTTGTTAAGCCCCAATGTAACTCCCCAAAATTTCTAATAGTGATGCTGATGGTTGTTGTCAATATAGTTGTGTGTCATTCAATAAACCACACCTTGAGGTAGTTCGAGAATCTCTCTTAGATGTATCAACTCCTCTTAACAGCCAAGCAGGACCCCTTTAGAGAGCTCCTGGATCCCAGGAAATGATCAACGTATGGAGGGGAAGAGAAGAAAAGGCACGTCATCCGAAGGGTTCGCCACTTGTACGGGATAAGATCGCACCGCATCTATTACAGATACCCGGACTAGACACGTTACATCCTTCCAAGGATCGAGTTACTCCATAGAGACCTCATATAATGCAAGCTTACTTCCGCTTGTCCATTCGCAAAGACGAACTGTTCCCCGAAGCGATTTCAATCCCTATTCTATGTTGTGCATCACTATCGTGTTCCGCGTCATTGGACACTCTGCTACATTCTCTTCTTAGATATTGCTCTTGCACCGTGTGCAGCTGGAATGATCTGCGAGTCTGTTGCAGATTGGAGAATTGATACCAAACATGCGATTGGGTATCATACCAATGGTCAGCAAATTCTCTGTTCACCAGTACATCAGCGGAGATCTACGGATCTATTGCAGACCAACGTTTACGGGACGGTGGCTTTGGCTTCATTGTAATCCTGCTCCTGCGGATATTCCGACGGCCTTGGATGTAGGAAGGCAAAATGGAAACTTGGGATAAAATGGACCAGTGTCCTCCATTTCAGATGGGTCTTGAATAGTCCTGTCGGACACGGTGTTCCATTTTGCTCAGCTTCGGCTTACATCACAATGGGAATGTTTGTAGCATGCAAAAGACGTCGGCAGTGGTCCGATGACGACCAACGCTAATGCAACAGCATTCGGCGGACTGTATCGGTTATTGTTGTGATTGCCATTGGAACGGGATGGAACCCTACGGATAACCAGATCTCCAACCTACCTTGGGCCAAAAACGTTGCCATCTGATGGAATGATTCCCGTGATTCCATTTGCTCCGCTCCGGCCTAATCCCAAAAGGAATGCTTGTAGCTTGGAAAGGACACCAGCAGTGGTCCAATGACGACCAACGCTAATGCAACGGGATAGAAACCGTACGGATAACTGGAGTTCCAACCTGTCTTGGAGGGCCAATAACGTTGCCATCTGATGGAATGATTCCCGTTATTCCATTTGCTCCGCTTCGGCCTAATCCCCAATAGGAATGTTCGTAGTCTGGAAAAGACACCAGCAGTGGTCCCAAGACGACCAACGCTAATGCAACGGGATGAAACCGTACGGATAACCAGAGTTCCAACCTGTCTTGGAGGGCAAATAACGCTGCCTTCTGATGGAATGATTCCCGTTATTCCATTTGCTCCGCTTCGGCATAAAACACAATAGGAATGTTCGTAGTTTGGAAAAGACACCAGCAGTAGTCCAATGACGACCAACGCTAATGCAACTGGATGTAACCGTACGGATAACCAGAGTTCCAACCTGTCTTGGAGGGCCAAAAACGTTGCCATCTGATGGAATGATTCCCGTGATTCCATTTGCTCCGCTTCGGCCTAATCCCCAATAGAAATGTTCGTAGTCTGGAAAAGACACCAGCAGTGGTCCCATGACGACCAACGCTAATGCAACGGGATGGAACCGTACGGATAACCAGAGTTCCAACCTGTCTTGGAGGGCCAAAAACGTTGCCATCTGATGGAATGATTCCCGTGATTCCATTTGCTCCGCTTCGGCCTAATCCCCAATAGGAATGTTCGTAGTCTGGAAAAGACACCAGCAGTGGTCCCAAGACGACCAACGCTAATGCAACGGGATGGAACCGTACGGATAACCAGAGTTCCAACCTGTCTCGGAGGGCCAATGACGTTGCCATCTGATGGAATGATTCCCGTGATTCCATTTGCTCCGCTTCGGCCTAAATCACAAAACGAATGTTCGTAGCTTGAAAAAGACACCAACAGTGGTCCACTGACGACCAACGCTAATGCAACAGGATATGGTAGACCGTCGGTAATTGTTGTGATTCTCTTTGGAACCGGATAGAACCCTACGGATAACCCGAACTTCAATTTGTCTTGGCGGGTCAAAACCGTTGCTCCCTGACGGAAGGATTCTCGGAGCGTTGCGGCAGTCGACCGCACATCGAACAGTCGAACAACGACGAATGGGTATCGATAAAAAAATGTATTCTCTCGCACGATTCGCCGATAAGCGATTGATTGTTTGGGCTCGCTGTCGTCTCTCGGCTGCGCACTATGCCGGACAACCGTGTATAGCGGAGAGTCGTATAACGGACTGCACGATCAGCATCCGCAAATCGAGATAGGCCGGGAAGGGAATAGAGACGAGAAGATATCACTGTTATATGGCAGCGTTATGTCATGCTCGCGGGCGTTTGAATACATTGATACTTCGTGCTTCGAATGCTATGCAGACATGGACGTATTTCTACCGCCACGTGCGATTACGACTTCTTTCTGATCCTGGCGTCGCAGATTGGAGACTTCCGACTGATGAAATTGCATTTTGAGGAGCCTCATTGGAGTTCAAAGTTTTCGCAACTGCACTCGAACCTTCGGCATGGCTTTCAAGACGAATGCAAACAATC
Source organism: Amblyjoppa fuscipennis (assembly GCA_963575735.1). Classification (NCBI taxonomy): domain Eukaryota; kingdom Metazoa; phylum Arthropoda; class Insecta; order Hymenoptera; family Ichneumonidae; genus Amblyjoppa; species Amblyjoppa fuscipennis. The sequence continues at coordinate 18,267,005 of OY754490.1, read as the reverse complement.
TAGGATTCCGCGGTCGACGATATCGATCTATTTGAGTGACACAAATATCGGTGTCGGGTCTACAAAATTCGAAAATTGAGCGATCAATGCGATTACCGCTAGTTTCTTTTCGTGGCGTCTTAGATTGGACTCTTCCGACTGGTGAAGTTGAATTCCGAGGAGCGTCATTGGAACGCAGTTTTAACGACTGTACTCGAAGCTTCGATGTGGCTTGTTTTCGAGCCGATGTCGATCCATTTGATCGACATTGAATGACACAATACCGATATTTATATCGGTATTGTCTCTCTAAAATTTGGAAATTGGGCAATGAATGTTCGTTCCAGTTGGAAGACGTCATTCTTATTAAAACGCCTTTTACTGGACTTCCAAGTGAAAAAACGGTCAACTGGGATTCCTGAAGGCAAATCAGTTGCAAGATTTCCAAAAAGCCGTTGTTTGTGCTATCGATCGTCGTTCGTCGAACAGCTGAATGATGCTTCAGATTTACCCTCGGAACTGCCGAGGGTGTAGTTGGAGCGCGAATTTAAAGGACTCTTCATTGTCAGGTGGCGCCCATTATACCATACTTCTCGTTGTACCTGGGATCTCGGTGTGCTGGGATTGCTGGGATTGCTGGGATTGCTGGGATTGCTGGGATTGCTGGGATTGCTGGGATTGCTGGGATTGCTGGGATTGCTGGGATTGCTGGGATTGCTGGGATTGCTGGGATTGCTGGGATTGCTGGGATTGCTGGGATTGCTGGGATTGCTGGGATTGCTGGGATTGCTGGGATTGCTGGGATTGCTGGGATTGCTGGGATTGCTGGGATTGCTGGGATTGCTGGGATTGCTGGGATTGCTGGGATTGCTGGGATTGCTGGGATTGCTGGGATTGCTGGGATTGCTGGGATTGCTGGGATTGCTGGGATTGCTGGGATTGCTGGGATTGCTGGGATTGCTGGGATTGCTGGGATTGCTGGGATTGCTGGGATTGCTGGGATTGCTGGGATTGCTGGGATTGCTGGGATTGCTGGGATTGCTGGGATTGCTGGGATTGCTGGGATTGCTGGGATTGCTGGGATTGCTGGGATTGCTGGGATTGCTGGGATTGCTGGGATTGCTGGGATTGCTGGGATTGCTGGGATTGCTGGGATTGCTGGGATTGCTGGGATTGCTGGGATTGCTGGGATTGCTGGGATTGCTGGGATTGCTGGGATTGCTGGGATTGCTGGGATTGCTGGGATTGCTGGGATTGCTGGGATTGCTGGGATTGCTGGGATTGCTGGGATTGCTGGGATTGCTGGGATTGCTGGGATTGCTGGGATTGCTGGGATTGCTGGGATTGCTGGGATTGCTGGGATTGCTGGGATTGCTGGGATTGCTGGGATTGCTGGGATTGCTGGGATTGCTGGGATTGCTGGGATTGCTGGGATTGCTGGGATTGCTGGGATTGCTGGGATTGCTGGGATTGCTGGGATTGCTGGGATTGCTGGGATTGCTGGGATTGCTGGGATTGCTGGGATTGCTGGGATTGCTGGGATTGCTGGGATTGCTGGGATTGCTGGGATTGCTGGGATTGCTGGGATTGCTGGGATTGCTGGGATTGCTGGGATTGCTGGGATTGCTGGGATTGCTGGGATTGCTGGGATTCCTGGGATAGAGAACATTTTTTAATTAAAAAATAAGAACGGTCCGTTTTGCCCCAGGATTCGTTCTCCCCCGCTTTTCTCTACCTCGCGATCGACTTTGTGGATATTCGATACACTTCGTTGCGATAACATTGCCGAGATTGCACGGGAACTTCGGTACAATAAATATCGAGTTGTAATTAAAATTTTCAAAGAGAACGGAAACCTCCACATCGTTGAGCGGGAGGCTCGACATATTAGCGAAGGCAAATCGGTTGGGAGCAAGATTTAAAAAAAAAAGCCGTTTTTTAGTCCTATCGATCGTCGTTCGTCGAACAGCTGAACGATGCTTCAGATTTACCTTCGGAACTGCCGAGGGTGTAGTTGGAGCGCGAATCTAAAGGACTCTTCATTGTCAGGTGGCGCCCATTATACCGTACTTCTCGTTGTTATATGCGCGTGACCGTGCGAGTGTCAACGGCGGCGGTGGCGGGGGGGGGGGGGGGGGGAGAAACGCGTGCGTGGCGCGCGTCGTTTATGTTGCACCTGATAAGCCCGGTGGCTCTATGGCCTTTTGTTGCCTCCCGACAGAGTTCGAACGGGGGGTTCGCGCTCGTTTGCAATATTACGCACAATAGCAACGGCGTATCCGAGCCCTGTGTAATCCGGCCGTGTCCACCCGCTCCAGTATAACGATTTATGTCAATCCTCTCAAAGCAACGTTGATCAATAAATAAATATATTAATTAATAAAATAATTAATTAATTAATTATATGATATCGCATGATATCTATTGCTTATAAGAATGATAAATTCAAACTAATACCATATATATAAAAATAAAACAAGTATAAAAAATTTCACAAAGTTTATTGACACTATAGTTAATTACTGAAATGTCATTTAATCGTGACAGAAAGGCTTACCACAAGTAAGATTTAGGCCCGAGTCTTTTAGATCACCGAAACGTCGGTGACGATCGAACCGTTTTTATTTATTTTTTTTTTTTTTTACGTTATCAATGTTTAGTACAATATTAGGGTGCGAAAAAAATTACTCGATGCAGTGTCTTTATTAATATTTTGCGCAATAATCATCGAATGCACTGCTAGAAAAAAAAAAAAAAAAAAAAAAAAAAAAAAAAAAAAAAAAAAAAAAAAGATCATCAATTACGCCACTCAACTGAACCTATTATTATTTTTCTTGTCGACATGCTTTATCGAGCGGTGAGGAGGAAGAACTATAAATAAATAAATAGATAAATAAATAAATAAATAAATAAATAAATAAATAAATAAATAAATAAATAAATAAATAAATAAATAAATAAATAAATAAATAAATAAATAAATAAATAAATAAATAAATAAATAAATAAATAAATAAATAAATAAATAAATAAATAAATAAATAAATAAATAAATAAATAAATAAATAAATAAATAAATAAACAAATAAATAAATAAATAAATAAATGAAGTCTGCCAGTACACGAGCAAAAAAATCGTCTTTGGAATCTCCCAATGTAATCGCCATCAAATAGTATTCTCGATTATTTTTCAGCTCTGATCGAGTTCACCTCGATGGAACTCGAGCGGGCTCTGCCCCATCGAAATTGAAAAAAAAATCCTGTTACTAGAGGTCCGACCAAAATCAAATAGTTCTCCTGCGTGTAGCACGTGCAAATTGAATTTTTTAATTGCGATTCGATTTCGATTTAATCGTTCGTCTTCGTCGATTGAGACTCCAGGGCTGTATCTGGACGTGACATACAAAGGGAATCCTTTTAAAGACGTTTCGGAACAATCTGGGCTGGAAGGACCGCTGAAATTGATTTGAAAAAAAAAAGTAATAATACTCGCAAAGGGCTTCCACTGAATCGACAACGGTTCAGATAACAAGTCCTCCAGTCGACCCTCCTGCTCTACGATGTGGAGGTTTCCGTTCTCTTTGAAAATTTTAATTACAACTCGATATTTCTTGTACCGAAGTTCCCGTACAATCTCGGTAACGTTATCGCAACGAAGTGTATCGAATATCTACAAAGTCGATCGCGAGGTAGAGGAAAGCGGGGGAGAACGAGTCCTGGGGCAAAAGGGACCGTTTTTATTTTTTAATTAAAAAATGTTCTCGTTCCCAGGAATCCCAGCAATCCCAGGAATCCTGGGAATCCCGGGAATCCCAGGAATCCCGGGAACCCCAGGAATCCCGGGAATCCCAGGAATCCCAGGAATCCCAGGAATCCCAGGAATCCCAGGAATCCCAGGAATCCCAGGAATCCCAGGAATCCCGGGAATCCCGGGAATCCCAGGAATCCCAGGAATCCCAGGAATCCCAGGAATCCCAGGAATCACAGGAATCACAGGAATCACAGGAATCACAGGAATCACAGGAATCACAGGAATCACAGGAATCACAGGAATCACAGGAATCACAGGAATCACAGGAATCACAGGAATCACAGGAATCACAGGAATCACAGGAATCACAGGAATCACAGGAATCACAGGAATCACAGGAATCACAGGAATCACAGGAATCACAGGAATCACAGGAATCACAGGAATCACAGGAATCACAGGAATCACAGGAATCACAGGAATCACAGGAATCACAGGAATCACAGGAATCACAGGAATCACAGGAATCACAGGAATCACAGGAATCACAGGAATCACAGGAATCACAGGAATCACAGGAATCACAGGAATCACAGGAATCACAGGAATCACAGGAATCACAGGAATCACAGGAATCACAGGAATCACAGGAATCACAGGAATCACAGGAATCACAGGAATCACAGGAATCACAGGAATCACAGGAATCACAGGAATCACAGGAATCACAGGAATCACAGGAATCACAGGAATCACAGGAATCACAGGAATCACAGGAATCACAGGAATCACAGGAATCACAGGAATCACAGGAATCACAGGAATCACAGGAATCACAGGAATCACAGGAATCACAGGAATCACAGGAATCACAGGAATCACAGGAATCACAGGAATCACAGGAATCACAGGAATCACAGGAATCACAGGAATCACAGGAATCACAGGAATCACAGGAATCACAGGAATCACAGGAATCACAGGAATCACAGGAATCACAGGAATCACAGGAATCACAGGAATCACAGGAATCACAGGAATCACAGGAATCACAGGAATCACAGGAATCACAGGAATCACAGGAATCACAGGAATCACAGGAATCACAGGAATCACAGGAATCACAGGAATCACAGGAATCACAGGAATCACAGGAATCACAGGAATCACAGGAATCACAGGAATCACAGGAATCACAGGAATCACAGGAATCACAGGAATCCCAGGAATCCCAGGGATCCCAGGGATCCCAGGGATCCCAGCGATCCCAGCGATCCCAGCGATCCCAGCGATCCCAGCTATCCCAGCGATCCCAGCGATCCCAGCGATCCCAGCGATCCCAGCGATCCCAGCGATCCCAGCGATCCCAGCGATCCCAGCAATCCCAGCAATCCCAGCAATCCCAGCAATCCCAGGTACATTCATATTTGATTGGCGTTAATTTTATATTATTTATTTATGTTTTTGTTTTATTTATTTTATTAAACGTCCACCCTAACCTGAACCCGTTTCTATTCCAACCGTTCTCTACGCGCCCTTCGCTAGTCTACTCCAATTAAAACACTCTCCACAGCCGACTCGCGTCCCCCTACGGTATCGCTTTCGCGCACGATACGGGAAAACAATGGAATGGAATGGACAAACCCGCGCCAGTTACAAGCAGCGATATTCCACCGATTCGCAGGTGCCTTGCACTTCAGCAAACTCTAGCGCAGGCATGAAAGTCTCGGGTACTTCAGCCAGAGCACTACTAAGGCGTAACCCATCCAAGTAGGAAACGCAGTAGTCTTTGCTCGATTTCTAAGACCGACTTTTGTATAATTTTTTATCACATTTATACAATTTTTAATTTTTCAAAAAAAAAAAAAATTAACATTTTTAGTTTTTAATAGAAAAATCCGTTTATAAGCCGAAAGGTGACGTTCCTAAATTAATAAACGATTGACTCTTTGGCTGTAGAAGAGAACGGGGCAAGACGGACCTCTTTCCTCCCGTCAAGATGAAATATTTTTCTTAAGTCCTGCAAAAAAAAAATATATATATATATAGTTTAATTAAAATGGTCCGTTTTGCCCCGCAGTGCCGTTTTGCCTCGCTCTTTCCTACACGAGTCTCGATTAATTCGAGAGATGCTCTTCCCATGGAAAACCCGGATAGACGGACAGGGGGTGAGACGATCGAAGCACGACGAGGTAGGAAAAACGATAGCGCATAAACGGAGTCGCGACCACTCCAAGACTTCGAATAATGATTGCAAGAGGGGAAAAAAAAAAAAAAAAAAAAAAACGGAATGCGACGTTGCTGGTCATTCCGATAATCGATATGTCAGCTAAAATAAAGAAGAATGGATAGTACGGGGCGAAAAAAAAATGTATTAAAAGAATGAAGACGAATTTAATTCTATCGCTGTTGGCGCGAGGATAACTATCGGATATTCTGCGGTGCGATCTCTCGTAAGGTATCGCGTTATCGAATAATTTTTCATACCTCGTGCCTTGTTCATTTTTATATATATATATATATATATATTTTTTTTTTTCGTCGATACTTTATAGGAAATTGCACTTCCATGCTCAAGAGATGTTTTTTTTTTTTTTTTTTTGTTAAGGAATTTACAGCGAAATAATTTTGCCAAAGGTGCTGAATCAATTCAATCAGTCAAGGAGAAAGCCTCCTCAAAAATAATTCGAGGCTGATAATGTGTAAAAAAAAAAAAAATTAAAATCTGCCACAAAATGTTTTAAATAATTTTTTGTCAAAGTAATTAATTCCATGTAAATATCGCAAGTATGGTATTTATTGAATCAAAATGCATTAACAGAGTGGAGACAAATTTCATTCTAACGCTGTTGGCGAGAAGATAACTAGCGCGTTATCGAAAAATTTTTTATACCTCGTGTCTTGTTCATTTTTTTTTTAATATATATATTTTTTTTTTCGTCGATACTTTATAGGAAATTGCAATTCCATAGTCAAGAGATGATTTTTTTTTTTTATTAAGGTATTTAGAGCGAAATAATTTTGCCGAAGTTGATAAATCAATTTAGTCAAGCAGGAAGAAAACGCACTCAAAAATAATTTAAGGCTGATAATGTCTTAAAAAAAAAAAAAAAAAAAAAAAAAATCTGCCATAAAATGTTTTAAATCATTTTTTTGTAAAAGTAATTAATTTCATGTAAATATCACAATTATGGTGTCGATTGAATCAATCAAGGAGAAAGCGTCCTCAAAAATAATTCGAGGCTGATAATGTCGAAAAAAAAAATAAAAAAAAAATAAAAAATTAGCCATAAAATATTTTAAATAATTTTTTGTGAAAGTAATTAATTTCATGTAAATATCGCAATCATGGTATCGATTGAATCAATCAAGGAGAAAGCGTCCTCAAAAATAATTCTCGGCTGATAATGTAAAAAAATAATAATAATAATAATAATAATAATAATTTAAAAAATCAGTCACAAAATGTTAAAAATAATTTTCTGTGAAAATAATTAATTCCTTTTAAATATCGCAAGTATGGTATCGTTTGAGTCGATCAAGAAGAAAGCGTCCTCAAAAATAATCCGAGACTGGAATCCTCAAAAAAAAAAAAAAAAAAATCGATCAAAAATTTTTTAAATAATTTGTTGTTTAAACAATTAATTCCACTTAAATATGGCAAGTTGGGTGTCAATTGGTAAAATCAGCGGTCGGATAGCCTGCAAAATTCGTGAATGGCTTCGTCAGTCTTGATTCTCGGTATGCGGATAGAGCGCGATCTCAGACTAAATACCGAAGGAGATTTCGGAAAGCCCGAACGGATTCTTCGCGTAACCGCATCGTGGGTCGATCGAGAGCGATATAGATATGGAGCGTTGTAGATAATATGCCGAATTATTTGGTATTCCGTTCGAGTATTCCGGGTGGTTCGATTCCGTCCGAGCATCGAAATTATTTACGAAAATGAGGGCGAGCCAAAAATGAAAGTGCCGATTCATAGATTTTTTTTTCCCCCCCAAAAGTGGAATTCACGTTTAATATTTGTGTTTCATTCCGAGTATTAAATCCTCGAGCGTCTGGCTCGATTAATTTTTTCACCGGGGACCTCGTCTGCAGTTTCGATCGTGCTGACATAGCATTGATCGGTTTCGATGTATTCGCAAGCAGCCGGCCATTCAAATATTTCCGACTTGTGCAAGAAGTTTCGACGGAAACATGATATTTTTATGAGTTTTATAGTCATTCATATAACGATGTGGAGAATCAATTGGCTTGTTGGCACACATCTAGATATGATTATTACGTACTCACTGGTAGAATGTTGAGTTTTGGGCGCTTCGTGTCCTCGCTATGGGCTACGGAATTTAGAAACTTAGAAACCGGATATTTAGATTGCCGGGGATTTGCCGGAAATACGTCACTTCCGGTTTGAATATTTCATTTTTCGACCGGAAGCGACGACATACCGAAAATACGTTACTTCCGGTATGTCGATTGGGATTTTTTATTGGCCGGAAATACGACACTTCCGGTTTTGAACCCTCATTTTTCAACCGGAAATACGACACTTCCGGTTTTGAAACCTCATTTTTCAACCGCAAATGCGACACGTCCGGTTTCAAAATCTCATCTTTCAACCGGAAATACGACACTTCCGGTTGCAAAATCGCATTTTTCAACCGGAAATACGACACTTCCGGTTGCAAAATCGCATTTTTCAAGCGGAAATACGACACGTCCGGTTTTGACACCTCATTCTTCAACCGGAAATACGATACTTCCGGTTTCGAAACCTCATTTTTCAACCGCAAATACGACACTTCCGGTTTCAAAATCTCATCTTTCAACCGGAAATACGACACTTCCGGTTGCAAAATCGCATTTTTCAACCGGAAGTACGACACTTCCGGTTTAAAAATGTCATTTTTGAACCGGAAATACGACACTTCCGGCTTAAAAATCTCATTTTTTAACCGGAAATACGACACTTCCGGTTTAAAAATCTCATCTTTCAACCGGAAATATGACACGTCCGGTTTCGAAACCTCATTTTGCAACCGCAAATACGACACTTCCGGTTTCGAAACCTCATTTTTCAACCGCACATGCGCCACTTCCGGTTTCGAAACCTCATTTTTCAACCGCAAATACGACACTTCCGGTTTAAAAATCTCATCTTTCAACCGGAAATACGGAACTTCCGGTTTAAAAATCTCATCTTTCAACCGGAAATACGGAACTTCCGATTTCCAAATCGCGACGGACACTCCGAATGTATCAACGGGGCAAAATGGGACATCCAAAAATGATTGGAAACTTGCGCTTTGCTCACTGTCCCGTTTTGCCCCACTGTCCCATTTTGCCCCGCTCTACCCCACACATACCCGTTGAGAGGTTGCACTGAGAAAAAGGATAGGAGAGTGTGTGGCAACATGGTACAGTCGGAGCAAAACTCAATTTTCCAATGACTTTTGGATGCCCCATTTCGTCCCAACGATACATCCGGCTTTTCAATTCCGTTTTGCCCCACTCACCAACACTTATTTATTATTTTTCATTATATTTTTATTATTATTTTTCACTACAGCGAATAGTTTCTAGGGGGAACGTTTATATAGATGGTTTCCGATAGAATTTATTCGATTGGCTAAACTATAATTATAGTGATATGATATGATTTTTTCGTCATCGTCCTAACAATAAAATATGGACGTTTCCCTCGGGAACTTTTTTTTTATGGTAAAAAAAGTCACTATTGTTGCTTTTACCATGTAATTTTTTATCATTGCAGCCAGAGAAAAGCCTTCTTTATAAAAAAATAGCATTTACATCGGACCAATAAATTGAATCGAGTATAATTTTTTATTTAACCACATAATTATCATCCACTTTGTCTATTTAGTTAATTAAAAAAAAACAAACGTAATTTTCAAAAAATTAGACAAAATTCTGAAAAAATTTATGCGTATTCAAAAAGATTAACAAATTGTTTTTATACGAAGAATGAGTTAAGTTGCCGGATTTTTTGAACAATTTTTTTTTTTTTTAATGCATTTGTTGATAACACTTTGGAATTATTATTATGCAAAACTAATCTTTTGAGCACCTTTCATGTGCCCGATTTTTTTTTCAGATTTTTTGCGGTTTCCGCGTTTCAGCCTTTGCGTTTTTTATTCCGACTTCCGGTCCGCCCATCGGCGTCGAGGAGATCACGGGAATTTAATATCGCGATGGCTCTCGTGAGCGGAACGAATCCACTTATCGGCACGCCTTTTCAGCTCGCAGTTTCTTCTTCAGTCGTGTCCCACCTATACAGACTTTATCTTTCAGGCTCTCGACGTCTCCGCAGACGTTTCGTACTGCTTTTTGCACGTCTCTGCCTCCCGGTCGGTTTGTACGGCTCGATCTTTTTAAGCCTTCGCCGCTAGTCGCGAACTCATAAACTTCACACTCGAGCGCATTCGCTCGCTCCCCTCAAGCTTGGTTTGTTCTTCGACTTTGGTACCCGCTTCGCCGATTTATCGTCTTTATTGTTCGTGCAATTTACGGAATCCTCATTCCATATAAAATCCATCGTCACGTTTCACGAAAAAAAATATGTTGACAAATCCAAATACAAATACGAATACAAATACGAATACGAATACGAATACGAATACGAATACGAATACGAATACGAATACGAATACGCATACGCATACGAATACGAATACGAATACGAATACGAATACGAATACGAATACGAATACGAATACGAATACGAATACGAATACGAATACGAATACGAATACGAATACGAATACGAATACGAATACGAATACGAATACGAATACGCATACGAATACGGATACGAATACGAATACGAATACGAATACGAATACGAATACGAATACGAATACGAATACGAATACGAATACGAATACGAATACGAATACGAATACGAATACGAATACGAATACGAATACGAATACGAATACGAATACGAATACGAATACGAATACGAATACGAATACGAATACGAATACGAATACGAATACGAATACGAATACGAATACGAATACGAATACGAGTACGAATACGAATACGAATAAGAATACAAATATCGAAGCAAGTGTTCGGTTATTTTTAAGTTTGTCCTAATTTTTTAATGATATTGCTCTGAATACTTTATGGATTAGTTGACGCTCATTATAATTTTTATTTCCATCACTGTACGAAGAATCAATTGGTCCGTTTGCAAATGTGGCGAGAGAGTCTTTGTCTACCGATAAAAAAAAAAAATCCCGACACGTTTGACCACACCCGTAGAAATGATTTATTATATTTAAATAAATTAATGCGATAGAATTTTGATTATTCAAATGTAATGTTTTTTTCTTTATTTATCCGAAACATATTTTTATTTATGTGCACCTATGAGAGTAACTTCATTAAAATGAATAATATTATTAACCTAAATAATAAATACAGACAAATTATTATACATAAGATAATAATTTATCTGTAGGTAATAGAAACTATATTAGACAATATGCATGTTGGATCGTGGACCTTAAGTAATTAAAATAATAAATTAGATAATAAACATGTGGTTAAATAAAAAAAAAAAATTATACTCGATAGAAGTAAAATCCTAACAGGCATATATAACACAGTAAAAAATAATTTCGTAAAATCAGAATGCGAAATTTCAGTAAAAATAATTTTGTTAAATAGGCGACAAACTCGTTTGTCACTTATTTGAATATACGAACCTGTCCTTTTATTTCACGTATTATTGACAATTGTAGATTGAATTTTTGTTCGTAAAACTGAAAAAAAAATAAATAAATAAAAAAATTTTGAACGTTCGTGGACGATAATTCGTTGTAAAAAAGTGCCCTTTTCTTTAATCTCCACAAAGAAGATAATTTATTTGTAACGAATAAATTTTATTTGTCACAAAGAAATCTCTACGGGTGTAGCAAAGATCAGCGAAATATATTAACGTGACATTTAAAACCTCTTTGCCAATGTCGAAGAGACGCGGTCGCAGCCTCCGAGTCTGAGGCAATAGAGAGCGAGCATGACAGGGCGTAGAAGTTAGCAAACGTAGCACCAACGAAATTATTGACAGCTGTCATGTCTCGAAGAAAATTGGCTTTCTTAGAAAGCCGATAATACCATAATAATGTGTTATAATAATGTAAATATTTGTAATACATGTATTTATACATATTGTAACGAATATGTAGCTGACTATTCGTTGTCAGGACACACGATATTAGTTAGGTTTGACAATAGACAAACGAACGGACGATCGATGCAAGATCGATCGTCGTATGGACAGTCTGGACTGGGACGTCTGAACTGACAGACGTGTGACAGTTCATACTCGGGATACATAGCCGTGATTATACCAATAATGTCCGTCCCACAACCAAATACGCGAGTTATTCATTCCCACAGTCGTTACAATATATAATAATAATAATAGTAATAATAATAATAATAATAATAATAATAATAATAATAATAATAATAATAATAATAATAATAGTAATAATAATAATAATAATAATAATAATAATAATAATAATAATAATAATAATAATAATAATAATAATAATAATAATAATAATAATAATAATAATAATAATAATAATAATAATAATAATAATAATAATAATAATAATAATAATAATAATAATAATAATAATAATAATAATAATAATAATAATATACATCTTTTAAATCGTTTCGCCGAAAAATAAACTATTTGAGAAAAGTGACAACTGTCAATGATTTCATTGGAGCAACGTGTTGCTGACTTCCATGTCGTAGCGAGACGGTGTATTTTGTCTCGCGATCTCCGACGAAAGATGAAAGTGGAGAGCAGAATCGAAGGTCGGGTGTTGGTTACCGCGAAACGGCAGGTGTCATTTCTCGAGCTCTCTACCTGCAAGAGTGTTATTCCGCATGAGCTCGCGGGCCGTTTCACGTTCGCGAAACGAGACACTCGTGTTTCTCGCGCTGGCCGCACCATCGAAGCCCCCTTTCTTTGGACATCGTTTCTCAGGACCTCTGCGGCAGCTGCTGCTCACGAGAGGACCGCAGTTATGTGCTTGTCTTACGAACATCGGCGGTGAACCAAAACGATCGATTATTCGGCACGACTTTCGGCGAAGGGGAAAGAAAAATTACAGCAAATTTCAAGGGTAGCGCGGTGGAATCTGACGAGGAAACATTCCGAAGTGTCCCACTCGATTTTCATAATTCCTATGTATGCTGTAGGCCTCGAAAATCTAAGAGGGACGTATTTTTTTTTTTTTAATCGGCAGAGGTGCCCATTTAAGGGGCAAAAGAGGTCCCCAAAGTTCGGCGAAAATTCGTCGGAAATGTTGATTTCCATAGAAGCTCTCGACGGAATTCAATGAGATTTGGCACGAATATACTTCATGTCGGCACGATACAAAAACAATATTGTGATTTTTTATTTGTTTTTTGTAAACGAACAGTCCGATCGAAATAAACATAAGGTGACGTTAATGCTTACATAAAAATAAAAATAAAAAAAAAACTCCTGACTGCAGTAAGTTAAATCGACAGGTGAAAAAAAAACCCATGAAAAAAGTGACTTTAAAAAGTATGTAATAATGAATCTTGTAGTAACAATTAATATCGTCAATTAAAAATTACAAATATTAAGGATAGTTTACCCCCCCCCCCCCCCTACAGGTGTGCACCCTTGTCAGACTAATATTGTTTTTGGATCGTGCCGACATGAAATATATTCGTGCCAAGTTTCATTGAAATCCATCGAATGCTTCTATGGAAGTCAAAATTTCGAACGATTTTTCGCCAAACTCTGGGGGTCTGTTTCACCCCTTAAATGATCAACCTCTACCGATAAAAAAAAATACGTATCTCTTAGATTTTCGAGGTCTACAATATATACAAGAATTATCAAAATCGGGATGGGACATTTGGGAATGTTTCCTTGTAAGCTCTTCGGCTTTGCATGGGACTAAATTTCTAGTCACGCGTCCAACCAATTTATTACCAAAGCAACGAGCGTGTGTTGTTGGGCGGTGGGTCGTGGGTCGTGGGTCGTAAAAATACGTATCTCTTAGATTTTCGAGGTCTACAACATATACAAGAATTATCAAAATCGGGATGGGACACTTGGGAATGTTTCCTTGAAAGCTCTTCGGCTCTGCATAGGACTAAATTTCTAGTCACGCGTCCATCCAATTTATTACCAAAGCAACGAGCGTGGGTTGATGGGCGGAGGGTCGTGGGCGGCGGGTCGCTGGGCGGCGGGTCGCTGGGCGGCGGGTCGCTGGGCGGCGAGTCGCAGGGCGGTGGGTCGTTGGGCGTGGGTCGTGGGTCGTGGGTCGTAAAAATACGTATCTCTTAGATTTTCGAGGTTTACAACACATACAAGAATTATCAAAATCGGGATGGGACACTTGGGAATGTTTCCTTGAAAGCTCTTCGGCTCTGCATGGGACTAAATTTCTAGTCACGCGTCCATCCAATTTATTACCAAAGCAACGAGCGTGGGTTGTTGGGCGGTGGGTCGTGGGCGGCGGGTCGCTGGGCGGCGGGTCGCTGGGCGGCGAGTCGCAGGGCGGTGGGTCGTTGGGCGTGGGTCGTGGGTCGTGGGTCGTGGGTCGTAAAAATACGTATCTCTTAGATTTTCGAGGTTTACAACATATACAAGAATTATCAAAATCGGGATGGGACACTTGGGAATGTTTCCTTGAAAGCTCTTCGGCTCTGCATGGGACTAAATTTCTAGTCACGCGTCCATCCAATTTATTACCAAAGCAACGAGCGTGGGTTGTTGGGCGGTGGGTCGTGGGCGGCGGGTCGCTGGGCGGCGGGTCGCTGGGCGGTGGGTCGTTGGGCGGTGGGTCGTTGGGCGGTGGGTCGTGGGTCGTGGGCGATATGAAATAAGTTTTCCAAAATGTTCAATAGTGCAACGTCACATTACTACTGTCATTGGGTCCTTCCATGGCTCCAGTTCCATCTTCATTCACCCATCTAGCTCTTGTGTGCCCGTACTCAGTGGACCCAGCTGGATCCACAAGGGCATGGCTCGCACAAACGTGAATCTCACAACGTTGTCAGTCATTGAGGTCATGAAGTTCGTCTCTGTGGTCGTCTATGTTGCCGGGTACCGTTAATGAGAATAGGGCCTGGCTGCTCGTCAGGGACCAAGCCCGTTGGTTTCCGCACTGTAGCGGCGATGGTAACATCGGTCCAGTAACGATACCAGAACAAACGGGCGTCCAGCTCGCAACAACGCAGTACACTACGCACCGTTGTACGACTGGGTGTATTCTTGTCTACCTTCAAACACGCTGAAGAGCACATCGAAGCTCTCTGTGATCCTCGGCTTTCGAGCACCGCAGCCGGTACACGCGCGTGCAGATGCAACGGTCGCTGTTGCTCTGTGTCTCTGCGCAGAGTGCCGTGGCGGATCGGCGGTAGAAGCGAAAATGCCCGAGAGTCACTGGCGAGGTTGAAGTACACAGGTAGAGATAGCCCGAGAATGGTCACGGGAGGAAAGAGATTTCGGTCCAATGTGGGCCGGGATGAAGTCGAAACCGCGGCATGCACTCTCTTTCACCGTACGACCATCTACTCGTTGAATCGCCTGTTTTGGTCTTTGCCCCTCAACCCGCCGTAGAGGCTTTGTTCGCTAGGGCCGTAATGGTTTTCATGGTTGCGGATGGGAATCTGGTAGCCTCTCCGTTGACGCTGAGTTCGATGCTGTTGTCACTGTCGGCGACGTTGCCGATAGTCAGTTCTACACGGTTGGTTACCCAAATGAAGTCCAACCGAATTCGCGCAGCCATCCTCACGGTGACGCTGTACAAAGAGGCGGACATCGTGACGTTCGCGGTGTGATCGGTGCCGCGAACATGATGTTGCGAAGGCGATGTCGACCGGGCAAGACGATTTGGAAGCGATGCTGGCACGAGAGTGAATGGGCAGGAATTGCACCGTGAGGACAAGTTCGCAATGGGAAGAGTTGAGTAGATCGGGCCGGAAATCGATTTTTGCTTGGAACAGGACAGTGAAACTTCGGGATTCGCGTTTTGGCTGGGATCGAGGGCGAAACTTTGCAATGGGAACAGTGAAGTGGGTGAAATGAGAATTCGATTGTTTACCTTGGAACAGGCTCAAATCTCCAAAAAAGAAACAACGGTGTGGAACATTCAAGGTGACACGGAAAAAAGAGGTCACACAAAGAAACAATGTTCTGTTCCGATTTGTTTAGCCTTCGATTCAAGATACCGGATATCTTTTTCTAGACACGATCTACAAACCATGAAGAGGTTGACATAAAGAAATTGGAAAATTTGTTTCTGTTGACAAACCAAGCATTCTCTACGAAGAAGAAAAACAATCATTGACACACCTAATGGGTTTCATCCACTTTAGGTGGGCTTAAAGATCAACGTGACCTAAAAATATTAAAAAAAAACCATCTTTCTGCGAAACGGTTTTCCATTTTATAGAATCGTTTCGAAGAAGAAAAACAATCATTGACACACCTCATGTGTTTCATCCACTTTAGGTGGGCTTAAAGATCAACGTGACCTAAAAATATATAAAAAACCATCTTTCTGCGAAACGGTTTTCCATTTTATAGAATCGTTTCGAAGAAGAAAAACAATCATTGACACACCTAATGTGTTTCATCCACTTTAGGTGGGCTTAAAGATCAACGTGACCTAAAAATATTTAAAAAAACCATCTTTCTGCGAAACGGTTTTCCATTTTATAGAATCGTTTCGAAGAAGAAAAACAATCCTTGACACACCTAATGTGTTTCATCCACCTTAGGTGGGCTTAAAAATCAACGTGACCTAAAAATATTTAAAAAACCATCTTTCTCCGAAACGGTTTTCCATTTTATAGAATCGTTTCGAAGAAGAAAAACAATCATTGACACACCTAATGTGTTTCATCCACTTTAGGTGGGCTTAAAGATCAACGTGACTTAAAAATATTTAAAAAACCATGTTTCTCCGAAACGATTTTCCATTTTATAGAATCGTTTCGAAGAAGAAAAACAATCATTGACACACCTCATGTGTTTCATCCACTTTAGGTGGGCTTAAAGATCAACGTGACCTAAAAATATTTAAAAACCCAT
Organism: Amblyjoppa fuscipennis; assembly: GCA_963575735.1. NCBI lineage: Eukaryota > Metazoa > Arthropoda > Insecta > Hymenoptera > Ichneumonidae > Amblyjoppa > Amblyjoppa fuscipennis. The sequence continues at coordinate 18,250,140 of OY754490.1, read as the reverse complement.
CTTTCTCCGAAACGATTTTCCATTTTATAGAATCCTTTCGAAGAAGAAAAACAATCATTAACACACCTAATGTGTTTCATCCACTTTAGGTGGACTTAAAGATCAACGTGACCTAAAAATATTAAAAAAAACCATCTTTCTCCGAAACGGTTTTCCATTTTATAGAATCGTTTCGAAGAAGAAAAACAATCATTGACACACCTAATGTGTTTCATCCACTTTAGGTGGGCTTAAAGATCAACGTGACCTAAAAATATTTAAAAAACCAACTTTCTCCGAAACGATTTTCCATTTTATAGAATCCTTTCGAAGAAAAAAAACAATCATTGACACACCTAATGTGTTTCATCCACTTTAGGTGGGCTTAAAGACCAACGTGACCTAAAAATATTTAAAAAACCATCTTTCTGCGAAACGGTTTTCCATTTTATAGAATCGTTTCGAAGAAGAAAAACAATCATTGACACACCTAATGTGTTTCATCCACTTTAGGTGGGCTTAAAGATCAACGTGACCTAAAAATATTTAAAAAAACCATCTTTCTTCGAAACGGTTTTCCATTTTATAGAATCGTTTCGAAGAAGAAAAACAATCATTGACACACCTCATGTGTTTCATCCACTTTAGGTGGGCTTAAAAATCAACGTGACCTAAAAATATTTAAAAAACCATTTTTCTCCGAAACGATTTTCCATTTTATAGAATCGTTTCGAAGAAGAAAAACAATCATTGACACACCTAATGTGTTTCATCCACTTTAGGTGGACTTAAAGATCAACGTGACCTAAAAATATTAAAAAAAACCATCTTTCTCCGAAACGGTTTTCCATTTTATAGAATCGTTTCGAAGAAGAAAAACAATCATTGACACACCTAATGTGTTTCATCCACTTTAGGTGGGCTTAAAGACCAACGTGACCTAAAAATATTTAAAAAACCATCTTTCTCCGAAACGATTTTCCATTTTATAGACTCGTTTCGAAGAAGAAAAATAATCATTGACACACCTAATGTGTTTCATCCACTTTAGGTGGGCTTAAAGATCAACGTGACCTAAAAATATTTAAAAAACCATCTTTCTGCGAAACGGTTTTCCATTTTATAGAATCGTTTCGAAGAAGAAAAACAATCATTGACACACCTCATGTGTTTCATCCACTTTAGGTGGGCTTAAAGATCAACGTGACCTAAAAATATTTAAAAACCATATTTCTCCAAAAGGTTTTTCCATTTTACACAATCGTTTCGGAGAAAAATGGATTCAACTTTTTCGGATAGAATAGTTTCGGTGAAAAATGGATTCACACTCGTGTGTGTTCAGCCTTCTTTTAAGGATACTTTCCATGATCATTTTTTATAAGGCCGCGTATACGCTTTTATCCTGTATCATGAAACCACATATTAAAAGTGCGATTAAAAGGATCACGAACTGATGGTACGCGATCATAAAATCCCCCGCGGCTCCGAATGTAGCAGAGCGCGATCCGCATTGTGTACACATTGCGGTACGGTCCAGTTATTTCGTTACGGACGAAAAAGAACGCAAAAAAAAGCTTGCAATAACAGCGAAAACTGCATGGGACGAGAGTCTATTCAATGATAGGTTGGACCGTTGAAAAATTACTGTATACAAGAAAGAAATAAAATAAAAATTCGCCTGCCGAGGGCTCTTATGAATCACCCCGAACCAGTATTATTATCCAGAACCGTCACATTAGAGCGAAACTTTTTTACGATTCTCTGCGACCAGAGTTATTTCATGAAAAAAAGTTTCGTAGACAACGATTCCTGCCTATCCGGGTCGCCATCGTCCCTTGACGCCATTATCGTCCGTTCCGAACGAAGCGCACGCATAAGTGGAGCTTTTATTTGTTGATAAATCGGCAACGATTGAAGCACCAATGACGAAGCATTATCGTGTTGATTTTACGCCCGATGAATTTTTACGGCGCGACACCCATCGACTGATGAGGACCAATATTGTCGCTTCACGGCGGGATTTCTAGGGGATTCCGGCGAACACTTCGAGTAAATGGAACAAACAAATTAAAACGCCTCTATGAATTGGCCTTGGCAAAGTTTTCCATTCGACGTTTAATGATGACGGTATCCGAAAGTCAATGGGATCCTCCCTTCGCAAAGTTTTCCATTGAGCGTTTAATGGTAATGAATGGTGTCGAAAGGTAATCAACGGGATCCTAATGGAAACTCATGGGGAAAATTGAAACGCTACTGTCTAGCATTCATTCTTAATGGAACTTCACTGGCAAATTAGTGGGAAACTTTAAATGGTACATTTTTCTATGAGTTATTAATGAGAGTTCACTGACAAGTCAATATGGGACGTAACAAGTGGTACTTTTTCTATTGGTCATTAATGGTAGACGATTGGAGTATCGCTGGAACAGCGGAAATGGCATTTCTTACCGTTTCTTACTGATGGTAATCAATGGAATTTTCAATGGTAATTAATGGGAGACTTAGCCAAGGGTAAACCACCAACGGGAAACTGAATGGCATATTAAATGGTGTATTAAAAGGTGGTACAAATGGGAATGATACCATTGGCAAAACCCCATTGAATTGCCTTTAACGAATAGTCAATGGTAAGCAATGGGATTTTTTAATGGTAATTAATGGGAGATTTAGCCAAGGTTAATTAATGGGAGATTTAGTGAAGGGTGGGTCTGAAAAACCCGATTCTCCGTACGCACGTCATGTACAACGAATTCCGAATTCATAGGTTCACGTTGTCCAGTAAATTGTTGCCATTCCCGCGGCTCGCAGTGCGCTCCTCCTCCGTTCAGACCCGGTTTACCTTCGCCCACCCTGGCCGGTCCTGTCCGCGGTCCTCTCCAGGAATCCGGTACCAAGCAGCAGGACCATGAACCGTCGGAAGTCTCCTTTGTGGTGGTCTTGTTGGCTCCTGGCCACCGGTCCGGCCACAGGCTCTCCTCGTTGCGGTGGTCAGCCTGCGGGAAACCTTCCCGATAAACCTCCCAATTTGAGCCATCTCCCTGGTCTCGACCTCATATACCACCGAGGCCCTCCGGACCACCCCTCGCAGGCTCGCCTTGCATGTCGATTAATCGTCATCATCGTCCCCCGTCGACCATTCGAAAGCGTTTGCCTCGCGAGAGTCCCGATTTCCCTCAACGACGGCGCAGCTTAGGTAGGGTGAACGCACCAGTGAATGGACGATTAAGCGGCCGGTCGTTTTTAAAAGAGTCGCATAATAAAAATCATTTATACACACCTTTAGGGCTCGGTTCACTTGACAAAGTCGATCATCTTGATTGTGAGGAAAAATATTGCGGACTGCTTTAAAAACCTAACAACGTGGAAATAAAAGATAAAATCACAAAAAAGACGGATACACGAGTGAATGGAGAAATTCTCCAGTAAATGACCGGCGAGTCACCGGTGAATGGACACGTGTTCGTCATCCAAGCTATCGTTCATAGATATTAGGAAAACAACTCAATAACTTAATATCTCTTTGAATAATTTCAGTTAAATATTGTATTTCAGTCATCGTAGGGTTTCTTTTTTACTTAAATAATATTAATAATGTTTAAATAAATCAGTGCATTAGAATTAAAGGTTTGGCAAATGGAAGGTTCTTTCTCATTCGCGCGAAAGAAATCTTTATCTAGGTGCACCTATACGAATAAACCTTTATTAAGGATTTTATTGAGGCAAGTAGATCCTTTTTCTGGGTGCGATTTGCCTCAACGACGGTTCAGCTAGGTAGTCATTGCTCCCCGACCTAACGTCCCACCTCGCCGGAAACTCAATCCAAGCACTTTAGTGGCGCCCCAATTAAAACAACGTGTTGCCGAAATACCAACCGGCCCTTTGGTGCCTTTCACCAGTTGTGTCATTTAAAAGTCGGGGCTCGTTTGCGAACCACCACTCGCAGGCTCGCCTTGCACATCGATTAATCGTCATCATTGTCCCTCGCCAACCATTCGAAAGCGTTTGCCTCCCGAGAGTCTCGATTTCCCTCAACGACCGCTAAGCTTAGGTTGACCCAGGGAAATGGTTTGTTACATTTAAATAAATCAATGCATTAGAATTCAAGGTTTGGCAAATGGAAGGTTCTTTTTCATTCGTGCGAAAGAAATCTTTATTGATGTGCACCTATATGAACAAACCTTCATTGAGGATTCGATTGAGGCAAGTGGATCATTTTTCTGCGGGCGATTTGCCTCAACGACGGTTCAGCTAGGTAATCATTGCTCCCCTACCTTACGTCCCACCTCGCCGGAAACCCAATCAGAGCACTTTAGTGGCGCTCCAATTAAAACAACGTGTTGCCGAAAGACCAACCGTCCTTTTTGGTACCCTTCACCAGGTGTGTCATTTAAAAGTCGGGGCTCGTTTATTCCCCAACGCGTCTCGTTAGGGCCGCCCGGGTTTTAGCGTTGACTCCACGCTAACTCGGTGGAATTTCCCTCCGCGATTCGTTCCCTTTCGTATTTCGGCAAATTACGTGAACGCGTGCTCTTTATTTCGCCGTCTGCGATCAGCCAGGACGAAAGCGCGCGAGCCGGTGAGTCGGCGAGCCCCGAGCAAGGCTGCGATCCGGCGCGCGGAGGGCGATCGAGTGTGCTTAGGTCGCCTGTTGTTCGCCGTCGAAAGGGAGGCCCTCAAAAGCCCCCAGCGTTATAGCGATGGCACGCGGGACCTCCCATAGGCATTGCGAGCAGCTATCGTGTGTCGGCGCTCCGGTAGGACGCGTAGACCACCGCTCCCGAAGCTGCTGGAGGGACCCGATAAGATATGAGACGTCTGCGGAATTTAATTATTGACCGCGTTGAACACAAGCGCCGTGTGAGCTTCCCTCTCCGCGTTCGTGCTCCATCGCCATCTCCGTGGTCCGGCAATCGCGCTTCGACGATCAATCGAAGTGCGGTATCCCAGGGCGAAGATCTACATGCGATCGAGGTCGGGCACGCATTTTTTTTATGGTCCGTTCGGCGATTTGAACTGAGAGACTAAGTTGCGTTTGAAATCAACCAGCGAGTTAAGTTTGAAGTTATCACAACATTTTCCCTGAGGAAGTTTGGTCCCTCATCGATAAGAACTACTGAAAACTACTGCTAAATACTACTGGCATTATCAAGCAGTTAACTACTAACAAACTACTGAACTACTGACCAGTGCTACATTGACGGACTCCTGAAAACTACTCGAAGTCTTGAGCAGTTAACTATTGAACATTACTGGGTATTTTGGGTAATAATTGTAATTGACTAATAATTGTAATTGACTCTACTCCAAACTACTATGAATGTCCAGTAGTTAACTACTGGCGATTCCCGTAGTTTTCAGTAATTCACTACTGGGAATTCCCACAGTGTTCAGTAGTTCACTACTGGGAATTCTCGTAGTTTCCGGTAGTTCACTGCTGGGAATTTGTCCGCACGGAAAAGAACTACTGGGGGTCCAGTAGTGACCACTGGAGATTCAGTAGTCACTGCTGGCATTGCAGTAGTCACTACACATGTAGTTACTACTTCCTAGTCGTTACTCCTCAACAGTCAATAATTATTACCGAGGACGTAGTAATTCCTGCATCAGTAATGACTACTTATAAGTAGTTCTGTTACAGGATTCAGTAGTTAATGCATAAGCAGTTATTGCAGATAAGTAATTACTACTCGAGACAGCGGTAGTTCCTGTACAAGTAGTTACCACTTCTGTGTAGTGACTATTTGAATCTCGAGATTCAAATAGTAACTACACAGCGGTAGTAACTACTTATACAGAAACTACTGCAGTCTCGACTAGCAATTACTGATCTGCAATACCTGCTAATGCATTAACTATTGAATCCTGCAATAGAACTACTTATAAACAGTAATTACTGATCTGCAATAACTGCTTATGCATTAATTATTGAATCCTGCAATAGAACTACTTATAAGTAGGAATTACTGATCTGCAATAACTGCTTATGCATTAACTATTGAGGGGTAACTACGCAGAAGTAGTAACCACTTATACAGAAACTACTGCAGTCCCGAGTAGCAATTACTGATCTGCAATACCTGCTAATGCATTAACTATTGAATCCTGCAATAGAACTACTTATAAGTAGTAATTACTGATGCAAGAACTACTACGTTCTCAGTAATAATTACTGACTGTTGAGGGGTAACTACTAGGAAGTAGTAACTACGTGTGCAGGATCTACTGCGACGTTAGCAGTAACTACTGAACCTCCAGTAATCACTACTGGACCGCTAGTAGTTCTTTTCGGTGAGGGTAGCTTATCCATTATTCGTGTTCATGTGCAGCTACTGCCATATTCTGGAACTGTACACCACGTTGCGGCCAGTCTGTCGTTATCAGATCAGCCCCGCTCCTTTCACGATTCTGCAAGACCTCATCCAAACTCTCCAGAGTACGGGTGGAACGTCCCTTCATTGCCTCCCATTCGTCGCTCCATTCAGCAGCCTCTCGATCATCCTGGAAGACCGTATCTCTGAAGCTCCGAAGGTTCCACCAGTATCGAATGTGCATATCAATGGAAAGCGTGCAGCATTCTCAAGTCGTCACGAACCCGTCCAAGTCACATCGCAGGCACTTCCTTCCTGCCGCTTCCGGTATTCCACCGCGAGACCCAACGTGACGCGCTGGGAAAGAGCTACATCGGACCATTCTGTTGCCTGGTCTCTCATGACGTTTCCAACAGTCCGCTGAGCATGAACTCCGATTCTCCGAGGGAAAGCCGACGGGAAACGATGATGCTCAGCAATAAAGCGGTATCCAGGGTCTCAGCTCATGAGAAGCATCCGCGCCGACGCGACGGCGTTGGCTCTGCGCCGCTCTTTCCAGTCATCCTTCCGGGTTCATCCATCGCGTTGAGCTGTTTTACCGAGGTGGGCAAACGGTACCGTAAACCGCTCGGCACCCACCACCGGTTATCAGCAGCGCTCGAGTCGATGGCCTGCTGTTCCTGTTGGAAAGACAGCCGCGGAAGTGTGCCAACCAGCTTGGTGTCTCCGACTTCTCAGCGACAACGACGACACTCCTCAGCGCCCGTTAGACATTGTTCGCCGCGTCTAATCGCGCGATCATCCGACGAAACGTCCTGAAACCCGGGAACACGAAGAGAGCAACAGCTCCGCATCTCGCCAATCAGCGACGGCGCCACTTCGCAGAGAACCGCGCGCCTTTCGTCGTTGGCATTCCGGACAGAGATGATTGCACCGCGGGCTGGAGATGACAACAATCCCGGCGAAATTCCGGCAATCTCTGCGCAGAGTATTCCTGGAGATATTGGATCGCGATTCACCAAGTCAAGATTCGCTGATATGGTCGTTCGAGCCTGACTCTTGACGCTTTCACTGGCGGACTTATCTGGCGGCTTGAATGGCGATCGAGGGGCGATTGGCAACAACGAGCTTGAGAGGTTTTGTCGCTGATCAGTTTCAACTGTGTGTCCTGGTACTGGCTAACTATATGGCTTGATAATTTGATCTGCTCGAGCTGTCGTGCCGATAGAGTGAACACGAGCAGTCCAAGATACGGGAGCAGGAAGGCGAAATCGGAAGTGGACCTCGAGTCAGTCAGCGTGACACACGTTGAAAGGAGATTCAGGTAGCCCGACCCGTTTACATCGTTCATCGACCGTGCTCGAACAGCCTCGCGGCTAAAACTACAGGTTATCGTGAAGTTGAACTTCGCAGAAGTTTATCTGGACTTCGGAAGCTTCGATTGCCCGAGGAAAGTTTGCAGTGGATCCCGGAGTCGTTTCTTCTTTAATGGCAATCGCGATGGTCCGGGTATGACAGATCTTGATTCACAGCTGGCTTATCTTTCATCGAAGATCTTAGGAACTTTCTACGAAATCGTACCCCTGTGAATGTCTATGCGAGGAGAATTGATAAACAGGGTTAAGGTGGTGAATGTGCACCACTACGAATTTTGAGCCTGTAGTTCCTACGTCCGGAGATAAATGCCACTTCTATGGTAGGATTAGGCCCACGAACATACTCGTCATAAAGGCGTTTGGACGTCTCGGCTGACGTCTCGGCTGACGTCTCGGCTGGCGTCTCGGCTGACGTCTCGGCTGACGTCTCGGCTGACGTCTCGGCTGACGTCTCTGCTGACGTCTTGACCGATGTCTCGATGGACGTCTTGACCGACGTCTGTATGGACGTCTTGACCGATGTCCCGATGGACGTCTTGACCGATGTCTCGATGGACGTCTTGTTCGATAGCTTCCATCGAGTTAAGACATCGAGCAAGGTAGCCAGAAGACTGAAGAAGAACCACAAGACAGAAAACTCAGGTATCAATGACAAGCAGTGTACAGAGATGCATCTCCCAGCAGGAACGTGACCAAAGGTTGCGGACCCGAGAGCCAGAGTGCTCGATGAAACCCGCGACCCTCTGTAGATTCAAGTGGCACAAACGCATCGACATATAAGCAGGACCGGTTCTACTAACCGCACCGATGAGCGAGCGGCTGCGTTCCGCCCATAGAAAATGCTCAACGCTGGAGGACCGACGGAGGAGAGGACGAAGAAGAAGATGGAATTATAGGGAGAGTCAACGTGCTGCACGACCTTTCTTACTCCCGGCGACCGCGAACCACCGTCGCCGAGGCAGCACGGTCGCATAGCAAATTTATTTATGGCGCCACGCGCGAACGTCCATTCGCCGAGAGCTATTCAGCCTCGTGGGTAGCCATTGAGAGTGGAGATGAAGAAGAGGAAGAGGATGAGAAAAAAAAGGTGAACGAGGAGGAGAACACGAAGGATGAATAAAGCCTACTCGGTACAAAGAGCCCTTTCGCCTTCGTCTTCGTTCTTTACTTCTCGTCTTTGCCTGCATTATTCCCTTTTGCTTGCTCGCTCCGCTGCCCAGAGTAAACCCAGGATGGGCTTTAAGTCGAGAAAAATCGAATAAGATAGTAGCTCGTCGGCTTACATTGGTTTTACTCGACTTGTATTATGCATTAACGCTGTAAGCGCCGCAGTACGAATTTGTTCTGGGTCTTCGAGAAAATGAGGAACCTCACGTCATATCTCGGGCCGTCCCGAAGGAAGCGCGTGCACCGTCCTATTCCGTGCACTTTGGAGCCTGAATTAGCTGCAGTGACAGAGTCGAAGATAGAAGCTCTCCGCGCTGAATGTTTGATGAGACGGTATATCGAGGAAAATTTCAAGATCCAATATGTCAAGAAACTTTCCGGAAATAATCGTATAATTAATGTTAAGAACGAGGTGAATAATTGATTGTTCCAATTCTGTCGACATCGTGTCCCTGCTCGAGCTACCCAGGATGCTAAATATGTGCAGGAGGCGAAGATTCTTCTCTAATTTGTCTCTGATTTTTATATAAAATAATTGTTGAAAACAATAAATGATTGTACATTCGTCACCATTCTTTCGAACTTGTTCTCACGGCGGACGAAGAAGACGATCGATTTCCGCCACCGCACCAGTCGCAGTCCAATGCTGCGATCTATGCGCATGTACACTGACCGTCATTGATATGTGTTCTTTCTGGTTTTTCTGTCTTGCTGGATATCTTGCTCCAATCTTAATGGGATCGAAGAAATCAATCAAGGCATCCAGCAAAATAGATATCCAGGCCTGCTGGATGTCCTGCTGGATATCCTGCTGGTGTCCCGCTGGTGTCCTGCTGAATGTCTTGCTGGATATCTTGCTGGATGTCTGGTTGGATATCCTGTTGCGTGTCTTGTTGGATATCCTGCTGGTGTTCTGCTGCTTGTCTTGCTGGTGTATTGCTGGATGTCTTGCTGATGTCCTGCTGGTGTATTGTTGGATGTCCTACTGTTTGTCTTACTGGTGTATTGCTGGATGTCTTGCTGATGTCCTGCTGGTGTATTGTTGGATGTCCTGCTGGATGTCCTGCTGGTGTATTGCTGATATCCTGCTGGTGTATTGTTGGATGTCCTGCTGGTTGTCTTACTGGTGTATTGCTGGATGTTTTGCTGATGTCCTGCTGGTGCATTGTTGGATGTCCTGCTGGATGTCCTGCTGGTGTATTGCTGATATCCTGCTGGTGTATTGCTGATATCCTGCTTGTGTATTGTTGGATGTCCTGCTGGTGTATTGTTGGATGTCCTGCTGGATGTCCTGCTGGATGTCCTGCTGGACGTCCTGCTGGATGTCCTGTTGGAAGTCTTGCTGGATGTCTTGCTGAAGGCCCTGCTGGATATCCTGCCCGATATCCTGATGATTGTCTTGCCGGATATCCTGATGGTGTCCTGTTGGATGTCATGCTGGAGGTCCTGCTGGATATCCTGCTCGATATCCTGCTGGTTGTCTTGCTGGATATCCTGCTGGTGTCCTCCTGGATGTCCCGCTGGATCTCTGGCTTGATATCTTCCATTCCGTTAAAACATCGTACAAGATGTCCAGACAAGCTAGGCATCAATAACGCGCAGTGTTCATAGTGTTGTCATGTTACAACGGAGCTCCGACTTTCCTCCGATTTTCGGAAGTGCAAGAAAAAGATCGTTGCAATTGAGAAGCATAGCTTTCATTTGACATGAACGTCAACTCGCGCCAGTGCGCATTCAAACTCTGCGTTTCAGTTACGAGAGTCGAGACGCGCTTGTAATGACAATGGAAAATAGGGAGGTGCAGGAAAATCGGGCTTAACACTGTAACGAGTATCGTCGCTCCCCGCACGGGATTGAACAACAACGATCCGAGCCGATGATACTGTCAAGACCTGTCGATGAATTATTCATTGATTTCGTGCGAACGTAAGCGCTCTTAGCGATCTCCGACTGGTGATGTAGTGCGCGTTAGCGCAGATCCAGACACCCCTCGGCTTTGTATCAGAACTGCCATGAAACTGAGGCGAGTAATAATGTAAATGATGTGCGTGCTGCGCGGTTCCCTCAAAGGCAACAACTATCCATTCTCGTTCCACGCCAGCGTCGAGTGCGCCGTCACGCAAGTGCTCTTGGGTTCTTACATCTGCGGTTTAACATCATACATTGTTTGGAATTGAAAGTGGCGTTTCAGCCGATGAAGGGGTTTATGTGCGGTTCGATTTATGTTAGGGGCCAATTTTCCCGTTCTTTGAAGTCGATTTCAGTACAGTGAAAAGGCCGCTAATTTAATTATCATAAACTAAACAATACACTTGTTCCCCAAGATAGTAAAATCTGCTACACCAAGTACATAAAATCAGTTTTCTCAACAAACGATAAAATATGTTTAAGGAAACAATTTCTTAAAAAAAAAAAAAAAAAAATGACTATGTCAGATAACATAAATCAAGTACTTGTAATTAGATTTATAAATATATCTATATATCTAATACAGTAGTTACGTAGTTCCCAAATATTTGAAACTACACATTGTTTAAATTCGTACCATTCGTCTCTTTCTATGTATTTGCTTCAAGATTAGAATAAGAAAAAAAGGAATCAAAGATACTTGCCAGAGTGGCAAAATGAGGAAGCTTCCTCACTTTGCAAAAAAAAAAAAAAAAAAAAAAAACAACGAAGGCAACAATCTTTGGTTTCTTTTGAAGAACTGACTCTAATGCAGATTCAAGTCAGTCTTCCTGGGGGAGCTGCAGCGAGCGCCTCGATGAAACCACTGGATATTCCATGACGCCGCGGATCCTGGGAATAGCGGGAGTCCTTGCTCTCTGCACTGTCTGCGTGTTCTTTGCTCCTGGCGCAAGCCGTCTCCCCTCGTCCCCCGGTGGGAAACGAAATAAAGAATGGCTTCTCGTAGTTGCGGGTCTCGCCAGTGAGCACACAGAGAGTTCCGGAGTAGCGGACTATCTCGGGGTCTGGCCTGCTGTCTTGTTTTCTGGTTTCTTTGCACGTACGATGGACGTACGCTCGCGGAATAGGGAACATCCCCAAAGCGTCGCTTGGCTCCTGGGAATATAACGCGAGAAGGACAAGGGATCGATTCGCGGCGACAAAGAAATCGCGAGGACGGGAACATCCCCATTGCTGTGCCCACGGATTTCGCTTCCCTCGTTGCACTTTTGGCGAACCGATGAGAAAGCCCACCATTTGTTCTACTCGGATGAGTGGCAAAGCTCTCGTGTCACGATCTGGCGCTGATGTCACGCCCCCCCCCGACGACACTACTGTGTTGCTCTTCATCCGAAATCTTTGTCCGAGTGCCATTCGTGTAATCTTTTTGATCAAATGTCAATGATCCAATCATTGAATTCTGGTCGCAACGACGCGATCAGAATGAGGATCAGCTACCAATGGTCCAATCATTGATGCTTAGAGTGTCAACAAAGAATGTCAACGAATACCAATGATCGATGTAGTGAACGAGAAACGAATACGACGATGTATGAATCATTGAATCTTGGTATCAATGATAGAATCATCGATGATCAAAAACTAACAATACAATCATTGCATCTTGATCTTCAATGTTGTAGTCATCGACGATCAAATACGAATACCGTAATGATTTAACGATTGAATCTTATTGTCTACGATTGAATCATCACCGATCAAATATCAATGGTCAAATAATTAATGCTCAAACTGAACAATGCTATCGAATACCGATGATCGATGCAGCGAACTAAAAACGAATACCGTAATAATTCAACGATTGAATCTTGATCGCAATGGTGGATCATCTTCGATGATCAACGATCAAAATACAATGCAACCATTGCATCTTGGCCTCCAATAGTGTAATCATCGACGATCAAGTACCAATGGTCCAATCATTGATTGACTGAACAATGTTAATGTTCAGCACAATGATTCAATGATGGAATCTTAGTCTCAATGATGATATCATCGACGATTAAATACCAATGATTTCATAACTAAATCTTGCTCTCAAAGATATAGTGATCGATAATCAAAAACCAATGATCCAAGCATTGAATCTTGGTCTCATTGATAGAATCATCGATGATCAAAAACTAACAATACAATCATTGCATCTTGATCTTCAATGTTGTAGTCATCGACGCTCAAATACGAATACCGTAATGATTCAGCGATTGAATCTTATTGTCTACGATTGAATCATCACCGATCAAATATCAATGGTCCAATAATTAATGCTCAAACTGAACAATGCTATCGAATACCGATGATCGATGCAGTGAACTAAAAACGAATACCGTCATAATTCAACGATTGAATCTTGATCGCAATGGTGGATCATCTTCGATGATCAACGACCAAAATACAATGCAACCATTGCATCCTGGCCTCCAATAGTGTAATCATCGACGATCAAGTACCAATGGTCCAATCATTGATTGACTGAACAATGTTAATGTTCAGCACAATGATTCAATGATAGAATCTTAGTCTCAATGATGATATCATCGACGATCAAATACCAATGATTTCATAACTAAATCTTGCTCTCAAAGATATAGTGATCGATAATCAAAAACCAATGATCCAAGCATTGAATCTTGGTCTCATTGATAGAATCATCGATGATCAAAAACTAACAATACAATCATTGCATCTTGATCTTCAATGTTGTAGTCATCGACGCTCAAATACGAATACCGTAATGATTCAGCGATTGAATCTTATTGTCTACGATTGAATCATCACCGATCAAATATCAATGGTCCAATAATTAATGCTCAAACTGAACAATGCTATCGAATACCGATGATCGATGCAGTGAACTAAAAACGAATACCGTCATAATTCAACGATTGAATCTTGATCGCAATGGTGGATCATCTTCGATGATCAACGACCAAAATACAATGCAACCATTGCATCCTGGCCTCCAATAGTGTAATCATCGACGATCAAGTACCAATGGTCCAATCATTGATTGACTGAACAATGTTAATGTTCAGCACAATGATTCAATGATAGAATCTTAGTCTCAATGATGATATCATCGACGATCAAATACCAATGATTTCATAACTAAATCTTGCTCTCAAAGATATAGTGATCGATAATCAAAAACCAATGATCCAAGCATTGAATCTTGGTCTCATTGATAGAATCATCGATGATCAAAAACTAACAATACAATCATTGCATCTTGATCTTCAATGTTGTAGTCATCGACGCTCAAATACGAATACCGTAATGATTCAGCGATTGAATCTTATTGTCTACGATTGAATCATCACCGATCAAATATCAATGGTCCAATAATTAATGCTCAAACTGAACAATGCTATCGAATACCGATGATCGATGCAGTGAACTAAAAACGAATACCGTCATAATTCAACGATTGAATCTTGATCGCAATGGTGGATCATCTTCGATGATCAACGACCAAAATACAATGCAACCATTGCATCCTGGCCTCCAATAGTGTAATCATCGACGATCAAGTACCAATGGTCCAATCATTGATTGACTGAACAATGTTAATGTTCAGCACAATGATTCAATGATGGAATCTTAGTCTCAATGATGATATCATCGACGATCAAATACCAATGATTTCATAACTAAATCTTGCTCTCAAAGATATAGTGATCGATAATCAAAAACCAATGATCCAAGCATTGAATCTTGGTCTCATTGATAGAATCATCGATGATCAAAAACTAACAATACAATCATTGCATCTTGATCTTCAATGTTGTAGTCATCGACGCTCAAATACGAATACCGTAATGATTCAACGATTGAATCTTATTGTCTACGATTGAATCATCACCGATCAAATATCAATGGTCAAATAATTAATGCTCAAACTGAACAATGCTATCGAATACCGATGATCGATGCAGTGAACTAAAAACGAATACCGTAATAATTCAACGATTGAATCTTGATCGCAGTGGTGGAATCTTCGATGATCAACGACCAAAATACAATGCAACCGTTGCATCTTGGCCTCCAATAGTGTAATCATCGACGATCAAGTACCAATGGTCCAATCATTGATTGACTGAACAATGTTAATGTTCAGCACAATGATTCAATGATGGAATCTTAGTCTCAATGATGATATCATCGACGATCAAATACCAATGATTTCACAACTAAATCTTGCTCTCAAAGATATAGTGATCGATAATCAAAAACCAATGATCCAAGCATTGAATCTTGGTCTCATTGATGTAATCTCCGAAGATCAAGTATCAAATATCGAATCATTGAATCTTAGTTTTCAACGATGTAATCCCTGATGATCAACAACCAATTATCTGACAATTGAATCTCGGCCTCTGCGATAAAATCATCGATAATCAAATACCAATGATCCAATCAACGAGTGTTGATCTCTACAATGTAAATCCATCAGTCTGACGGCACGTAACGAAAAACCACTGGTTTCCATTCCGACCGACCTCGCGGCCGAATAAATATTAATAAATCCTCCAGGGCTATCGGATTGCGATTGATTTCGCCGAATCATTATTTCCGGAAGGGAATTCAATTCGCATGGTCATTCGTTCGCTTGACGCGAGCGCTTGTCGGCCGCCCCCGTGATGGACCGCGCAGGACGAGGGGACGGAAAGGGAAAGTTGGAGATAACCATAGTGATAGCGTCGCCCTGCTACTGTCATGGTCACCGTTGCGGGTTCGTTAACGATCGGACGCATAGGCCGTGTGGCCCGATGGTGCGCAAAAATTTTCGCTTACTTTTGCCGTTGAAACATATGCAGTTCCGTTTTTTTTTTTTTTTTGGCCCGTCGTACGCGACAAAGGACGGGATGCTCGGGAAAGAGTGAGTCAGCGGGGGGGAAAGTGAGGGCTCGTTTGATCGACAAACGAAAAAAAAAAAAAAACTCCCGACAGGACAACCGCGAGTGCGTTGAAGCCTGGCCGCGGCTTCGTCCCGCAACTCTCTAGTTTTCTCTTTCTAGCTATCACTATTCCGTCACTCCATCATCATACCTGTACACGGGTTGGGAAAAGGAAAATAATTGAAGCTCGACCGCACGTTATTTTGTTTCTCGTTTCGTCGCGAGGGGGGGGGAGGGGGGAGGGACGAGCCACCGCAGCAACAGTCCGAGCCGAAATGATGGAGACAGCAGTGGACACAGCCGAAGCCAGCGGCCACTGCGCGACACGGGAAGAGAGGTTGAGGTTGCACTCGTGATACATTGGGAATCCCGATTCTTCCATCGCGGCGGGATAACTGGAAAGAAATTGGGAGAGCGTAATCATCGTTCTTTGGGATCATCGTTCTTTGGGATCGTCGTTCTTTGGAATCATCGTTCTTTGGAATCATCGTTCTTTGGAATCATCGTTCTTTGGAATCATCGTTCTTTGGAATCATCGTTCTTTGGAATCATCAGTCACTTTGGAATCATCGTTCTCTTTGGAATCGTTCTTTATTGAATTCTTCCTTCCTTGGAATCGTCCTTCCTTGAAATCGTCCTTTCTTGAAATCGTCCTTTCTTGAAATCGTCCTTTCTTGGAATCGTCCTTCCTTGGAATCGTCCTTTCTTGGAATCGTCCTTTCTTGAACTCGTCCTTTCTTGAAATCGTCCTTTCTTGAAATCGTCCTTTCTTGAAATCGTCCTTTCTTGAAATCGTCCTTTCTTGAAATCGTCCTTCCTTGAAATCATCCTTCCTTGGAATCATCCTTCCTTGGAATCCTCCTTTCATGGAATCGTCCTTTCTTGAAATCGTCCTTCCTTGAAATCATCCTTTCTTGGAATCCTCCTTTCTTGGAATCGTCCTTTCTTGAAATCGTCCTTTCTTGAAATCGTCCTTCCTTGAAATCGTCCTTTCTTGAAATCGTCCTTCCTTGAAATCATCCTTTCTTGGAATCCTCCTTTCTTGGAATCGTCCTTTCTTGAAATCGTCCTTTCTTGAAATCGTCCTTCCTTGAAATCGTCCTTTCTTGAAATCGTCCTTTCTTGGAATCGTCCTTTCTTGAAATCGTCCTTTCTTGAAACCGTCCTTTCTTGGAATCGTCCTTTCTTGGAATCGTCCTTTCTTGAAATCATCCTTTCTTGAAATCGTCCTTTCTTGGAATCCTCCTTTCTTGGAATCGTCCTTTCTTGAAATCGTCCTTTCTTGAAATCGTCCTTCCTTGAAATCGTCCTTTCTTGAAATCGTCCTTTCTTGGAATCGTCCTTTCTTGAAATCGTCCTTTCTTGAAACCGTCCTTTCTTGGAATCGTCCTTTCTTGGAATCGTCCTTTCTTGGAATCCTCCTTTCTTGGAATCGTCCTTTCTTGAAATCGTCCTTTCTTGAAATCGTCCTTCCTTGAAATCGTCCTTTCTTGAAATCGTCCTTTCTTGGAATCGTCCTTTCTTGAAATCGTCCTTTCTTGAAACCGTCCTTTCTTGGAATCGTCCTTTCTTGGAATCGTCCTTTCTTGAAATCATCCTTTCTTGAAATCGTCCTTTCTTGAAATCGTCCTTTCTTGAAATCGTCCTTTCTTGAAATCGTCCTTTCTTGAAATCGTCCTTTCTTGAAATCGTCCTTTCTTGAAATTGTCCTTTCATGCAAACCGTCCTTCCCTCAAACCGTCCTTCCGTGGAATCGTCGTTTATCGAAATCGTTCTTCCTTTGAACCACCTTTCATCGAAATCGTCATTCATGCAATCATCATTTACCCGATCTCCCCTGGAAAGACGTTGGCAGCAAAATGCCTCCCGCTGCACGCGAACACACTACAATACACTATTAACCGAGCGATTGCAGTCGCGATACGCGAAGAACCTTTCGGCGCAGATGGCGCACGTTACACACCATCAACCTACTCGCTATCCAACCGCGCGTATAATGATTTGGGAGAACTCGACGCCTCTCGTGCCTTAATAGCGCGAGACGCACGACGAAAAGTGGTCGGGCTCTCGCTCGAAGAAGCCACCGACGACAACGACGAGAACCCGACGACGACGACGACGACGACGACGACGAGTCAATCACGCGCGATATCACACCGGTATTATTTCCATCAAAACCATGAAACGCGCTCGCGAGACCGTGTCAGCCGATCGGTATCTATATCAGCACGCGGCAACTTCGCAGGGCCACGACTGACGGCTGCCAGTTCCGTCCCTTCCCAGCGTTTTGCGTTCGGCGCAACTCTCTTCTCCGCCGCATCGCGGCACGTCGAATTAAAGGATGATGAATCGACCCTGTGACACGCTCGCTCCCCCGAGAGAGTTCTCCACGTTACACACTATATGCAGATGGATATCGGTTTGGAGGAGCGAATTAGAGAGACGTCGACGGGTGAGGCTGCGATGAAGATTTATCATACGAACTCACGGAAATTTTAATCAAGCGTCCATCCAAATTCCATAAACAAATATCAAACTTTTTCGTGCTGCGGTACGGAAATTAAAAACAAAATGAAACAAACATTTTTTTTTTGCAATTTAATAATCCGTTCGGCGCGCTGCGAAGGGCTGAGAAAGTTTTTTTTTTTTTTTTTTTTTTTTTTTCTTTTTTTGTACGGGGCTTCGCGCGAAACTGTGGGAGTGAATTTAATGCGAGTCTGTTGGAACTAACATTGATAAGTGATCGGTGAGTGAATATTTTTTTTTTTAATATATTTGTCGTAAATTTATCGGATATTATTGCGTTTATGGGATTTATGCAAAATAATGTTGGTTGGTGGAGAATTTGGAAATGGGAAATTTAGATTTTCGCAGATTTTACCGACAATATAATGTGCAGCTAAAAAATCGAACCCAAAAGAGGAGACTCAAAAAAAAAAAAAAAAAAAAAAAAAAACAGTCCCAAAAAAAGTGAGTTACACATCCAGACATTATAAAAATAATTCATGAAAAACATTTGGCGAAAGACCGAAAAAAAAAAATCTGAAAAAAAGAAAAACCATCGTAAGACTAATTTATTTGAAAAAATTTATTTGTAATTGTTTATTCGTCAATAATGTGAGCCTCGTTTTTTTTTTTTTTTTTTCAATGTTCTATTATGAAGAATCGAAGACGAATATAATGCGACTTCATTGAAACTAATATCGATAAATTATCATTAACTAAAAAAAAAAAACTAATTACCTTAAATTTATTAGATATTGTTTCGTTGTTATAATTAATATAAAATAATACTCGTCGGTTGTTGTAACTCGGGCGAAAATTTAGAAACCAGAAATTTACCGAAAATATAAGATGTGATTAGTTTATTACAAATTAATTTGTAATTGTTTTATTTTTTACAATTTTCTATTATAAAGAATCGAAGACGAATATAATGCGACGCTATCGAAACTAATATCAATAAATTATGACGAATTGAATTTAAAAAAAAAAATAAAAAAATTGTCACAAATTAATATACAATAAAGTATAATATAATATAAAATAATTAATATAAAATAACACTCGTTGGTTGTTGCAGTTCGGGCGCTTCGCTTCCCCGCCATCGTCCCTAAAATTCAGAGACCGAAAATTTAGATATCCGGATATTTGCCAAAAACACATTGCTTCCGGTTTGAAAGTCTCATTTCTCGAGCTTAAGTGTCTTCGTACCGGAAATGTCGTCACGAAAAGATACACAAAAAGCTAAAAAAAGAAAGCTTTAGATGTCCGGATATTTGCCAAAAACACATTGCTTCCGGTTTGAAAGTCTCATTTCTCGAGCTTAAGTGTCTTCGTACCGGAAATGTCGTCACGAAAACATACACAAACAGCTAAAAAAAAGCTTTAGATATCCGAATATTTACCAAAAACACATTGCTTCCGGTTTGAAAGTCTCATTTCTCGAGCTTAAGTGTCTTCGTACCGGAAATGTCGTCACGAAAACATACACAAACAGCTAAAAAAAAAAGCTTCAGATATCCGAATATTTACCAAAAACACATTGCTTCCGGTTTGAAAGTCTCATTTCTCGAGCTTAAGTGTTGTTGTATGCAAGGGCGATGGGTCGATCCAAGAAGGTAGACACGAGGAATTTTGTTGAAATGAATTTATTTTTTCTGCGAGCGTCGTGACGGGGCCTTACGTTTGTCGGCCATGTTTTTTCGTAGTCTCTCGGCGTTCGGCAAGGCTCGTCGTCGTGGCGCAAGTGGCGCCTACGTTACGCGGATCGTATGCGCACTACAATCTTCCGCTTACATACTGAACAAGTGTCTTCATACCGGAAATGTCGTCACGAAAACATACACAAACAGCTAAAAAAAAAGCTTTAGATATCCGAATATTTACCAAAAACACATTGCTTCCGGTTTGAAAGTCTCATTTCTCGAGCTTAAGTGTCTTCATACCGTTAATGTCGTCACGAAAAGATACACAAAAAGCTAAAAAAAGAGCTTTAGTAGATATCCGGATATTTACCAAAAACGCATTGCTTCCGGTTTGAAAGTCTCATTTCTCGAGCTTAAGTGTCTTCGTACCGGAAATGTCGTCACGAAAACATACACAAAAAGCTAAAAAAAGAGCTTTAGTAGATATCCGGATATTTACCAAAAACGCATTGCTTCCGGTTTGAAAGTCTCATTTCTCGAGCTTAAGTGTCTTCATACCGGAAATGTCGTCACGAAAACATACACAAACAGCTAAAAAAAAAGCTTTAGATATCCGAATATTTACCAAAAACACATTGCTTCCGGTTTGAAAGTCTCATTTCTCGAGCTTAAGTGTCTTCATACCGGAAATGTCGTCACAAAAAGATACATAAAAAGCTTTAAAAAAAGCTTTAAATATCCGGATATTTACCAAAAACACATTACTTCCGGTTTGAAAGTCTCATTTCTCGAGCTTAAGTGTCTTCATACCGGAAATGTCGTCACGAAAACATACACAAACAGCTAAAAAAAAAGCTTTAGATATCCGAATATTTACCAAAAACACATTGCTTCCGGTTTGAAAGTCTCATTTCTCGAGCTTAAGTGTCTTCATACCGGAAATGTCGTCACAAAAAGATACATAAAAAGCTTTAAAAAAAGCTTTAAATATCCGGATATTTACCAAAAACACATTACTTCCGGTTTGAAAGTCTCATTTCTCGAGCTTAAGTGTCTTCATACCGTTGATGTCGTCACGAAAAGATACACAAAAAGCTAAAAAAAGAGCTTTAGTAGATATCCGGATATTTACCAAAAAAACATTGCTTCCGGTTTGAAAGTCTCATTTCTCGAGCTTAAGTGTCTTCATACCGTTAATTTCGTCACGAAAACATACACAAAAAGCAGTTAACTTATTCCAAATTAATTCCCAATTATTTATTCCTTAATAACCCAATCCGCCTTTTTTCCAATTTTCTACAAAAAAAAAAAAAATATCCGCGACCCGACCCGACTTTAAAGTAAACGAACGAATGCCAGCGCATTAGCACAAAGCGTATAAAATTTTTCCGCGGTATCTTTGAGCGGCGTAAGCAATCTAGACTTTCGCCAGCGCAGCAATAAACGGCTCGTGTTCGGTAACTGTCTGAGAGGAGCGATTTTTCTTTTTTTTTTTTCCTCTCATCCTCGCCAACCCTCGGGCGGTCTTTCGCGGGAAATAAAATTAATTTTCCGGCTTGTTCGTTCCCGGAGCGATAGTGGCCGAAACACGTTTCGTTCTCGTTTCGGAGTAGCGGACACAACACTCCGAGCTTTGTATCATTGTATCATTGAGGCGCCATTCGCGAGACACGTAGCCGCGCTACTTCACTGCCGCCGTAACTGCAGATGCGGTGCGCAGCTTCCGCACAGTTAGATTAGAGGGAACAGCTCCCCAGACGTCTCTTCATTAGAGAGGCCGTTATCCTTCTCGCTCGCTGCCGTTTCTACGATTCGTTACCTACGCCCCCTTCGTCCGGACATTATACCGTAACCGAACTCCATTCCGGTGGGGCATAACTCGTCGCGAGTTCCGCTCGGTCGAACGTACCGCGTATCGTCGAGTGCGACCGCACGATGAATTGGTACTTTCAGGACCGGCTGAGTTTTGACTTTGTCGATCGGTCACGTAGTTCAGAGGTTGTTTGGAACTATCGGACATTCGTTTTGCTTCCTCATTGAGGAAGCTGTGTTTTCGTTGAAAAAAAAAACAACTTTTCGAGATCTTAGGGTCAGAATCTGAAGGGTCAGAATTTGAAGGGTCAAAATCTGAAGGGTCAGAATCTGAAGAGTCAGAATCTGAAGGGTCAGAATCTTAGGGGTCAGAATCTGAGGGGTCAGAATCTGAGGGGTCAGAATCTTAGGGGTCAGAATCTTAGGGGTCAGAATCTGAGGGGTCAGAATCTTACGCGTCAGAATCTTATGCGTCAGAATCTTATGCGTCAGAATCTTATGCATCAGAATCTTATGCGTCAGAATCTTATGCGTCAGAATCTTATGCGTCAGAATCTTATGCCTCAGAATCTTATGCGTCAGAATCTTATGCCTCAGAATCTTATGCGTCGGAATCTTATGCGTCAGAATTTTATGCGTCAGAATCTTATGCGTCAAAATCTTATGCGACAGAATCGTATGCGACAGAATCGTATGCAGTCAGAATATTATGCGTCAGAATCTTATGCGTCAGAATCTTATGCGTCAGAATCTTATGCGTCAGAATCTTATGCGCCAGAATCTTATGCGTCAGAATCTTATGCGTCAGAATCTTATGCGTCAGAATCTTATGCGTCAGAATCATATGCGTTAGAATCTTATGCGTCAGAATTTTATGCGTCAGAATCTTATGCGTCAAAATCTTATGCGACAGAATCGTATGCGACAGAATCGTATGCAGTCAGAATATTATGCGTCAGAATCTTATGCGTCAGAATCTTATGCGTCAGAATCTTATGCGTCAGAATCTTATGCGTCAGAATCTTATGCGTCAGAATTGTTGCAACATATTCTTAATATCATCACCTATCGTGTGAACCACAGAAACAAACATTTCAATGACACCAAAAAAAAAATAAAAAAAACCGACAGAAAATTGAGTAAAAAAATTTAAGTTTCGAATTTTGATTATAAGAATTTTACAAAAATAATAATATTGTTGATTCACACTGAAGATACATTCATTATGCAATTATAAATATGTTAATTTTTTTTTTTCAGACACCCACATCTATTTTATTATCTAATATCCCCGCTATTTGTTAATATTTATGATTTTTTTTACATACACTTAACCGTGCGCATAAATGATCTGTAAAAAAAAATGTTGTCAACACATGCGTTATTTTTGTTTAAGCGCTCTGGAAAACTACCTTCGAAAATCGGCGAAATCGCCTATATAAGGCGATACCTTACTTAAGTGCGACGGTAACTAAATTTCAACTAGCCTCAACTAACTGAAACTCAACCTCTCCACGAAAAAAAAAAAAAAAAAAAAAAAAAAAAAAAAAAAAAAAATTAGTCGTCATTCCAATCTAAAATCGAATCACGGTTGTTGTTTAAATCTCATACACAATCGCAAACGACGAATTGTCCCGGCGCCTCAGTTTTTATCATCGCGCGCTGTGATCGAATCTGCAGCTCCGTTGCGGGACACTTGCTAATCGGTCTTTCGTAGTCGTTGAGAACTTCAGGGAAACTCACAGTAGTCCCGGCCCGTTGGGAGCCGCAATGACGACTACGACTTCGGTGGCTCTCGTCTACGCTCTTTCGTTCCCAAGCGAGTCCGGTGCGGTGCGCGCCTCGTGAATGCAATGGCTCCGCCGGTTCCTCGGGTCCCATCGAGTAACCGATGTAGATAAGCCCATCGAGTATTCATGCGGCTTTAATTACCGGAACAAAGTTTCTACCCGATTGGAAAAGTTTCGACGATGCCTGCATACCCGATCGCGGGACAAAATGGAACTGGCTCGGCGCTGGGAGGCCACAGGGACGCTCCGAGGGGGATGAAAGAGCTCGGAGATCACCGGGCTGAACCCCCATCGACGAATCGGGCGCATCCTCCTGACCCTTCCTGTCGTCCCGACCATCGTCGTAACGGCGAAGGGCCGCGCGTACGCGTTCACCGCGTAACATCGTCTTTGATCGAGTTGTCTGTCATTGGCGATTCATAGTCGCGTTTCACGCTGTCTAGACGTGATAGATTAAAATGCGACGGTAACTTTAAATTGACTTGCCCGAAGCGCTTTGCGCGGAGGTGCGATCGCTCTTCTCCTTCTCACTTTCCCGAGAAAGACTCAGCTGCCGGGTAAGAGCCTCGTCTTATACCGTAGAATCTATACTTGGCCGACCGCCTCACCGATGCGTAAAGCGGAGCTGCACAATTGCGGCCGTCTTGGCGGGCTGAAGAATCTCATCCGGCTAATGGGCATCGTACTTTGGCCGGTTCCCTCATGAAAATGAACCACTGGTCGACAAACGGTTACCATTGAATGTGATTGGTGTTCTGAATGGTGCATTAGTGGTAACAATTCGCTCTGAATGGTGCAAATGGCGAACGATCGACACTTTGAATGCTTACAAATCGTCCTTTGACCATTTCATTAAAATCCAAAACGATAAACAGAATCTGACATCTCTTGTGAACATTTATTATGAAGATCAGAACGACTTTTGCAGTGAACAAACCCTAGGGCTAAGACGTCTTGGCCGGCTGCGATGGTTTGGGTGGCTAAGAATTTTGCCGTTGTTCAACCAACTGAATTACGAGACAACTGGTCAAATCAATCCCTTATGAAAATGAATCATTGGTCACCATTAAGAAAAAAACCATTGGGATAACGATTGAAATGTGTCTAATGGTAAATTGGCGGACCATTCGGACAACCATTCAATTTCTCAATGGTAGCCATTAAATTACCTAATGGTAACCGCACCATTTTGTAATGGTCACCATTGGTGATTATTTATAGCAAATAATATAAAGAAAAAAATCCATATTTTATTGTTGCATTTGAGTGTTTCTGCATTGTTACTATTGCTCATGAGCCAAACCTCTATCTAATTATGTTGGGAAAAACTTTCGACTGATGTTGGGATCGAACCGACGACCTTCGCCGTACCACCCTCATGAAAATGAATCATTGGTCACCATTAAGTGAAAACCATTGGGATAACGATTGGAATATCTCTAATGGTAAATTGGCGGACGATTCGGACAACCATTCAATTTCTCAATGGTAGCCATTAAATTACCTAATGGTAACCACACCATTTTTTAATGGTCACCATTGGTTATTATTGTAATACTCCAAATAGTTACTATTCATCAATCGGTGGGTTCTAAATAATAACAATTAGTCAATGGTAATATTTCAAACGACCACAATTGCTTAATAGTTACATTCTCAATAGTGACAGTTGATCAACGGTGATGTTTCGAGTGGTTACCATTCACTAATGGTTAAGCTCCGAATGGTTACAATGCAACAACGTTTACACTCCGAATGGTTGCCATTCGTCGATGGTCGAGGGACGAATCGCAACCATTGAAAGTGTCAATCGTTCACTATTTATACCATTCAACACGAATGGTTACTACTAATGCACCATTCAGTACACCATTCAGATTCAATGGTGACCATTTAGACGACCAATAGTTCATTTCCATGAGGAATGAGACATTTATCTTTGGCACATTACCTGTTTTATTAATTCACTTGTGTACTATTATTTGCTTAGATTCGACTACCTTCAAGATCCTCAAGATCTTATTCTCACGAACTAGTCATGTCTCTCAATACGTCTTTATTTTGGTACAATATAGTTAGGATGCTATTAATTTCGTGAGTTTCCTTCAGCCAAGCGATCTTAGCCGGTCAAACTGTAATGTCCATTAGCCGGATAAGATGTTTTAGCCGACGAAGACGGCTCGACTGTACAGCCCTGTATGTAACGCCTCATCCTCTCTATTCCAGACGAAATGGATTGCCATCGATGCGACTTCGTCTCCAAACTTTCCGGCGGCCCGTCTGAGCGTCTCGAACCCAACGGACGTGCTGATCAATGCGATACAACATCATCTCAGAAGCAGGAATAACCGCAATCACTTAGCGAACAACCGGATAGAGCTGGTCAAGTTTGTCTTATCATTAGTGCATCCTCCTCGTTAAAACTTAAGACCAACGGGAAGAAAGAGGTAAATCCGGAGGCGAAACATCGAGTTGCAGAATTATCAAGGAAGCTGATGTTTCCCCGTTGTTCCGTCGAATGTGCGATAAAGTTCAATACCGCGCAGCTCACGTATTCGAGTCTACAGCGGTCAATTTTGTAGCGAGTGCAGACCAAGTCTGGGCGTCTTCCGGTGAAGGCGTTTCGGCAAATAGATCGGTCGCTCGCCAGTTACGAACCACTTTGCGGGCAGAAAGCGATATGGAGAAGTCCTCATGCAAGAGACGTCACGTCGCTCCGGTCTGCGCTCGAGGATATTCAAGGCACGGATAATGGACGTCGAATATTGTCAGCTTGACGATTGTTCGTGGCATCTGCATGAGAGTCCTCATCTGCATTCCATGGAATCGAGTAGGGTAATGACGAATTGCCGGTAACGCAGGCGTGATGGTATTGAGGGAATGCCGTAGTGTGAATTGGATTGGTGGTTGGGATCGTTCTGAGGCGGTTGGCTCAGTCGGCTGATCAGCTTCACAGTGGAGACCACGCAGGTTGCCGTTATCCGCCCAATGCCAGGTTGTTAACAGCCTTCGAAAGTCGAAGACGACGAAACAATTATGCGGTTGGCTTTGCCTGCCCATCATTGCGGTACCTGCAAGTTCTCGCTTATGCGAAGTTTCTCTTGATACGACCAAACTCTCGCGAAGCTCCCATCTTTCCAATGGTAGGTTGCCACCTTTGGCTGACTCCAGTAAATTCACCTCACAACCGCATAACGTGAAGAGGGTGTTGATCACCATACGGGAGATTCCATCATTCCTACGAAACGTCGTTGGCAATCGCGTAAGTGGAACAACCCGCGACATCCGCCAATAAATCCGCCAGCAAATCCCGTAAGGCTGGGTGTCTCGCTGAGTTTCTTGCTCTCGATACATTCAATGGCGTTGAGACTTCGGGCAGGTTATCCACAAAAAGGAGGCATCAATGACAGGCAGTGTACCCCGGTTTTCCGTGCCGTGGATCGATCGACCCGCGCAAGAGGGGGCGCAGGTCGAAGCAGCGCGGGAACTGGCGAGGATGATACGGACTAGAGAGCGGCTCGGAGAAAGACGCGGTGCCTCGGAGGAAGATGCCGGATGAAGAACAGGGATGAAGCAAAGCTGCCGAGGAGCACAGGATCAGCGTCCATTGTACGATCGCATAACACGATGGAGACGAGGCGCCATTGTGCATCCGGAGAAGGCTCCAACAACCACCACCACTACCGGTATTCCGTCAAACACCAACCTCTGCTCATCCTCTGTACGTGGCTCTCCATCTCGCGTACGGTTCGGTCATGCCTCCGGGTTTCCTCCCGGCAAACTACTAGGCACCCCGCCCGATTAAAGGTGTTAGCAGTGGTGGGACAGGAATAAATTGATATCCTCGCCGGTGCTAATTCCCTCGGTAAACCATCGACAGAGCCGATAGGCGATGCACGCCAGGCCAGGAGCAACGAGCCAGGAGCTTCGTCCCGGTTCAATCGAAATAGGACACCTAATCGACCCTCGAAACTCGCGAGGCTTACTGCACCCGCGTGTTTGCCCTCACATCTCCGGGGTTTCCGGGTGGATTAAAGGTGCCTGTCTTGGGTTTTTTGGCAGAGATGTTCCTGTTTCTAATTGACGTTTGGATCAACTAGTAATCCCTATTACTAGTTGATCTAAACGTCAATTTGATGGAAAAACGTCAAACAGATGTCGTCAGTGGAAGAACGCGGTCTTGATTGATGACACCCAACCCTTTGTGTGTCATCAATCAAGACCGCGTTCTTCCACTGACGACATGTGTTCTCATGGCTGAGTTGGGTCATAAGGGTCAAAATTTTAAGACGTTAGGTTGAACTTAAGGCCGCTCTTGAGATCGAACGTCATTGCGTGCTTAAGTTCGTACTTGATTTCGTACTTAAGCTTGATTTTGAATTCAATCAAGTCTAAACTCTAATTTGATTGCAAGTTCGAACTCAAGATTGATCTTAAGTTCAAACTAATGAGAAGCGATAAGAAGATACCCAAACAAAATCTTCTTATCGTCATTCACGTATCGTTTTCCGCCCATCGTCCCAATCACTGATCATGTCATTGAGGAGAACAACCGTTCTCCAGCAATCATTCCATAGAAACGGGTTTAACAAATTCGTTTGCTAGATCGCGTATTCATGACGGTCATCAAAGTTAACCGCATTTGGGATGCGGATAATGGTTCTACGCCGCAAAAGCCTTAAAGCTCGATCGAATTTGATCGATCAAATCGATCGATCGATCGAGTTCAGGCCTAAGTTTGAACTTAAAATAGATCTCAAACAACCAACCAAGCTTCGGTTTTAAGTTCATCTTAAAATTCGACTCTAAGTGTTGTTTTAGCCTACTTAATCAATTGCAGTGCTACAACGATCGAGCGGAGACTTCGTATCGGTGGTGGACGATGATGTGACGACTAGCGATGATGTGACTGCAGGATTCGAACCCGGCTCAGTCATATCATTCGAATCGTCTGCACATGCCTAATGCTGGGCCGTCATATGGAAGGTCTGAACGGCTCCAAGATTCTACCCTTGGCTCATTCACTTCCGTCCACGCCACGTCTGCATTTAAGAGTCATGGAATTTTTGTGGGCAGTTTTTTGGCCGAGAGTGTGCAGAATGGTAGAGGCTTGGGCATTCATTCCACAACCCCTCTAGTTGCGGCAAGAGCGAAGGAAATGATAGCAGTCGTGGGTGTACATGGTACACGCTTCTATATGGAAACATCCACATGGTGGGGCTTCGGTGTGAGACACGTGTTCCCGACAGGCAATATTCCATCATAAAACAGACGTCGCACTTTATAGCTCGACGGAGTGTGCGCGGGCTGTGCTCGCTCACCCTTGCACGTCCACTATATGAGGTTTGCATAGGGTGATTTTTATTCCGTCATCCTAACATAGGAGGAAGACAGCCGGGCGATCGAAAGTTTCGTCTACCAGGCTGTCTCGGGAACGTGTCGTGGACGCTCCAGGCGTTGACTCTTCCTCCACTTTATTGGCTTTTCTCCAGCTGTACCGTCAGAAGGATTGCACTGCATAGACGTAGCTACGGCTCCTACGCTTTTCACTGAACACGTGTACCATGTATGCTTCACTTCTGTCCCGACAATGCCAATACACTTTGATCTGCATGATGTCTCAGCTAGAGTGCTTTAGCTTAGTCAAGCTGATGTGTGTCATTTTGCTACTTGAAACCGGCATGGAAAAAATTAGTGAGTGTAACTGTGTGTACTCGTTCAAATTTTATGTCAAAACATCTTCAGTAGTTTCAAGAGTGGAAAGGAACTTAATAACTGTAAGGATCCCACCTAGGTTCTGATTAATCTGAGTCTCGCAAGGAGCCAATTCCGGGTCCTAAGCCAGTCTTCTTCGGAGCATTCTCAGGTCCCAATCAGGAACTTGGAACCATCATTCTCGGAATCATCATTTTTGGATCCATCATTCTGGGAATCATAATTTCGTGGAATCATAATTTCTGGGAATCATAATTTCTGGGAATCATAATTTCTGGGAATCATAATTTCTGGGAATCATAATTTCTGGGAATCGTAATTTCTGGGAATCATAATTTCTGGGAATCATAATTTCTGGGAATCATAATTTCTGGGAATCATAATTTCTGGGAATCATAATTTCATGGGAATCATAATTTCTAGGAATCATAATTTCTGGGAATCATAATTTCTGGGAATCATAATTTCTGGGAATCATAATTTCTGGGAATCATAATTTCTGGGAATCATAATTTCTGGGAATCATAATTTCATGGGAATCATAATTTCTGGGAATCATAATTTCTAGGAATCATAATTTCTGGGAATCATAATTTCTGGGAATCATAATTTCTGGGAATCGTAATTTCTGGGAATCATAATTTCTGGGAATCATAATTTCTGGGAATCATAATTTCTGGGAATCATAATTTCATGGGAATCATAATTTCTAGGAATCATAATTTCTGGGAATCATAATTTCTGGGAATCATAATTTCTGGGAATCATAATTTCTGGGAATCATAATTTCTGGGAATCATAATTTCATGGGAATCATAATTTCTGGGAATCATAATTTCTGGGAATCATAATTTCTGGGAATCGTAATTTCTGGGAATCATAATTTCTGGGAATCATAATTTCTGGGAATCATAATTTCATGGGAATCATAATTTCTAGGAATCATAATTTCTGGGAATCATAATTTCTGGGAATCATAATTTCTGGGAATCATAATTTCTGGGAATCATAATTTCTGGGAATCATAATTTCATGGGAATCATAATTTCTGGGAATCATAATTTCTAGGAATCATAATTTCTGGGAATCATAATTTCTGGGAATCATATTTTCTGGGAATCATAATTTCTGAGAATCATTACTTCTGGGTATCATCGTTCTTGGAATCGTCGTTGTAAAATCTTCATGATGACATTGAACGCAACGTTTTTTTTTACCTTGTTCCATATAAATCCCATAAAAGCTGTAAAAGATCTTACATATAAATCCCGTAAAAGATGTTTACACCTCAAAAACATCGAACGATCTGTCATCGGCTGATACGACGGTTTATAAATTCCCGAGAGACCGTCGGCCACGGTGTACTTTCCCTCGCGGCCTCTCATCGATCGTTGCCGAAAGGACCCGCCAAGGCGTGCTCGGAGTGCACGCCATAAGCGAAGAGTAACCAGGACACGCGAAACAGCGGAGCTTATAGAAAGCTGCGAAAACTCGAGGAGCATCAAGCTGCCCCAGTGATAGAAGGAGACTTTAGCTCCGCCGCTCTTCCTCGAGAACCGGAGGGTTCCCAGCCTTAAGTGCTAGACCTAAAAGGAACCGATGATTGTCCGGATATGACGTTCAAACGAGACTCGAGCCACTCGACAAGCAAACCGTGAGTTAACGAGCAGCCCAAACACCATCAAAATTTGTGACAAGTCCCTCCGCCCTTCGGCCCCATCCTACGTCCTCATTGAGCGACGATGGGGCGCCTCTTCCCTCTTCCTGATCCTGACCGTGACGCTAGGAACCCTTCTCCCATTCCAACCTGCCCTTCTCCGATTTTCCTGTCTACTTTGGCCCCCGCTCTACATTCCCATCCTCCTGTCTTTGCACTACCGGAGAGAACTACTCGACTCGGTTTCACGCTACTCGCCTCGCCCTCGCCCTACCCGAATTCCCATGTCGATACGTTCCAAGGCGGTCCTCGGCGCGCCGTCCTCAGCATCCTCTTTCGGGCCCGTTCACCAACTTCCTCAAGTACACGGATATACCCTCGGTGTTCATCGTCCTCCCAAGTTTACCGTACTATTATGGACCAACTGGTAATGTTACCAGGAGCTTGGCAATGGAACCTCAGGACCGCCAGTGGTGGTGTACTATGATCGTAGCTTTCTGGCTACGATATCCCCGGTGGTCCGAGATATCATCCGTTATTAGGGGACGTTAATCTGAAATACGTTGGCGCTTCCAGCGCCATTGGAAATTATAGCCTCTCAAGATGCCACGGTTCCATCGCAGCAACATTATAACCGCAGAAACAGGACCGCGCGCCGACGGAGACCAATGTACTTGATGCGGAACTCAAGCCGGAGCTCACGGAGAGCAGCTTGCTTCCGTTCACAAGGAGTTTCGTGAAGCATCTTGGCTCACGGACTTCTGACTTGTAGAGCGGCGATGATCTCTCGCTTTCTAGCTGGGAGCCGCAGCATCGAATAAACTGAGTCTGAACACACTGCGGGGGATATTATATCCGATGGGAAGTTCGAGAAGCTCGAGGAGTCGGTTTTCGGTAATAGGAATTGTGAGAGGTGTCCTTGCACCAGGAGTTATCGTCGAGGATCGAGTGGTCTCGCTGGTTAATCCTTTCGGCGTCCGTGCAAATGGATCGACTCCGACAGATAAAGATGCCGGTGGTTTTAGGGAGGGAGTCTTTGGAATATAAAAAAATGCATGGGTCGCCTATTGAGGAGATTTAGAATCGAGGAACGTAGAATCATTATAAATGTGATTCTAGGAATGGTTCTAAATGGGCTTCTAGGAATGGTTCTCAATGTGATTGTAGAAATAGTTCTAAATGTGATTCCAAGATTGATTCTAGGACGGATTTTAAGACGGATTTTAAGACGGATTTTAAGACGGATTTTAAGACGGATTTTAAGACGGATTTTCAGACGGATTTCAAGACGGATTTTAAGACGGATTTTAAGCCGGATTTTAAGACTGATTCTGAGACTGATTCTGAGACTGATTCTGAGACTGATTCTGAGACTGATTGTGAGACTGATTTTGAGACTGATTTTGAGACTGATTTTGAGACTGATTTTGAGACTGATTTTGAGACTGATTTTGAGACTGATTTTGAGACTGATTTTGAGACTGATTTTGAGACTGATTTTGAGACTGATTTTGAGACTGATTTTGAGACTGATTTTGAGACTGATTTTGAGACTGATTTTGAGACTGATTTTGAGACTGATTTTGAGACTGATTTTGAGACTGATTTTGAGACTGATTTTGAGACTGATTTTGAGACTGATTTTGAGACTGATTTTGAGACTGATTTTGAGACTGATTTTGAGACTGATTTTGAGACTGATTTTGAGACTGATTTTGAGACTGATTTTGAGACTGATTTTGAGACTGATTTTGAGACTGATTTTGAGACTGATTTTGAGACTGATTTTGAGACTGATTTTGAGACTGATTTTGAGACTGATTTTGAGACTGATTTTGAGACTGATTTTGAGACTGATTTTGAGACTGATTTTGAGACTGATTTTGAGACTGATTTTGAGACTGATTTTGAGACTGATTTTGAGACTGATTTTGAGACTGATTTTGAGACTGATTCTGAGACTGATTCTGAGAACGAATGATTCGGTCATTACGGTCAAACTTTCCCCGGAGGAGACTTCGACCGTAACGCTCTTTGAAGACACCTTTCAATTTACAGTCCCGCTTAAGATGTTCCCGCGTCAATAACTGAGGCAGTATTTGATTCGCCGGACCTTCATCAGCGAACCTTTACTGAGGACGGGGCAAAATGGATTCTCAATCGCTGATTCGTATTGCCGTAAATTTTGCCGCAGTGTGAAGTGCAATGCCCCGACAAACTGTTGCGCTCAATCTCGAAAGAGCCAAGAATACCATTTCTCTTCCTCCGTTCGTTCTATTCCTCCTCACCCCCCTCCACGGCTTCCTCCTTCTGGCGCTCTCGCTTCGTTCCGCGGTGACAGACGCTTTCCTTAACTCGTGAGAAAACAGCGAAAATGGATTTTCCTCTCTCTCTCTCTCTCTCTCTCTCTCTCTCTCTCTGGGCTTCGGCGTGATGTCGCCCGGGGCTTGCGACAGGACGGCCGTAAATTCGCTCTCCTCAGCCATCCCGGATCTCCTCCCGACAGCCATTCTCCTCTTACGGGCTTGCCTTTGACAACCCGTTTGCGGAAACGTTTGGGATCTTTCGTGTCAATTCCAAAGAACATTAGCGAGCCTATCACATTTGCATCCCTCAGTTAGTCGACCTCCTATAATGCGACGAAGCATTTACTAATGCGACCACAATCGGACTTACTCTTTTTATTCACCCAATCAATCTTGGGCCGTTCTTTGACCCACATTGAATCGAGACGACTCAATTGCATGCATGTTTTCTTTGGCACTTAATCGCCGATAGCTGAAGCTGACGTTGAATAGTAGTGAGGAAGAGTTCGTTGTTTAATCGGACGGTTCCGTGTCGACGAATTTCTGTGTCAATTGTTCGATTACAAGGAAATCGATCGCCGTCTGGCGGAAGGGATTTCATAGAATGTCCAATTGCCATGTGTCTCGTTAGGCACTGCAAATTATTGTAAACATATGGCCTATAAATCACATACCATCCAAGAGTCGTAGTCATGGATGGATAAAACTCAATGCATACTTGTACCTGAGCTGGCATCGATCTAGGCCACGTATCGAGAAAGTGGGTGAGAAATATAGAGTTCCAGAAATTGATGTTCTTTCTGGTAAATTGTAGGTTATTTACAGACAATAGTGAAATTAACTATGTTACACACGGTAATCTTCACGATTCATACTCTTGGTCAATTCTTGTATCAGACTTGTCACAGATCTAGGCCATCTATCATGAAACCCGTACAAAAGGAATGGAATCCGTCAAATACATTTATTTTAAATGAAAGCTATTAGAAAATAATATTGAAAAAATGAAACGCCTCTTACAATTTCTTGTATTTGGATCTGGGGATTTTTTTACATGATCGGATCACTGTAAACGATGATCCTTCGACGGCGTTTGTCGATTAAATTTTTTATTACCCAGAAAAAAAATAAAACGTGTTTTACTGCCTAAAAATGATGGAAAAGCCCCTTTAAAATTGATGTAATGTTTAATTCGATTTGAATTCGCTGCAGATGGTTATTTTTTACTTTGATCATTGTATAACAACGTGTATCTTTCTTCCGGATGATCGATTCCACTACTCGAGCCCCGATTTCTATCATTGCTCTATCTATAATAGCAATCCACAAAAAAAATAAAATAAATAAATAAATAAATAAAAAAAATAATACACATGTCCCCGGGTGTTATCGAGGAACCCTTATGAATACGTGAGTGCTCTTCTCGTGACAACTGCGGCCGACCATGATTCACCTGCCAGGTAAACGGGACGGAAGGGGATAAAAATAGCAGCAGCAAAGGCAGAAGAGCAACCGGCGCCTTCGTCACGCTTCCGCGATCATTTTCACCCGACAATGTAAACGGTCGGTGCTCGCCTGCACGGTGCGCCTACTCTCCACGCCTTCGGAGGTTGTTACCAGGACGCTCGAACACCTGCCAACGGACACGTGAGTTTCGGTAACATCCGTTGACCGTTGACGACACGCTCGGTGATCAGGACCGTTGCACCTCGCCGTCGACGTACTTCACCGAGTCACCCCACCCGATACATTATTCATACTTGCGACCTTTAAAGTCCCTTCGGGTGAACATTATTCAAAGGCGGCATCGAAATTTAATATTCCGCCGAAAATTTCGCGAAGCGAAACTTTGAGCTCGTTAATATTTATTCCGTATCAGCGTTCACGTTGCGAGTGTAATTTAATTGTTAATTACGAGACGAGTCTCACGGGGCGTTGCGTCTTGGCATCGAAGGTTTAAGTCCCGACGCGGAAAATCCGCCGAGACGGTCGTTGACCGCGCTGGGTCGAAACCATCGGGTGTCAAGGAGTCACCGATGAAATTAACTTAATTCCTAATTAAGTTTCGTCAAATTATCGCGGCATAGCTCTCCCGAAATTTTATTGGATTACAGGATGATTAATAGATGTCACTGTCGGCGCATCTCCGCTACCATGATTATTACTGATCAATTACGCCGAATTTATCGATGAGGCGGTAAAAAAGATCGTCATAACCATTCGGTTGTAGTCCTGGCCGATGCATCGATTATTTTAGTTTACTCTTCGGGTAATACCATGGCCGCCTCGAAACGGGTTTTAAATAATTTTTTATCGATGCTCCGATTAGCGGTATGCAAATTAATTTCGAGAGAAAATGATAAAATCGCGAGCGCCGATCGTAAAGATGATAAATTTACATTAACGTGAAATCCGAGCAATTCAGTTACGTCGATTGCAATACGAAAACTGCCTGTGGGATTTTAATATAATAATCTATATAATAATATAAAACGGGTCTTCTTGAATTACTCGTTTGAAATGTGCCTTATAAATTATAAGATAATAATTTATCGTTATTCTTAGAATTATCAATATTAATTATCTTATTATTGATATTCTCAATAAAGCACCGATACCAATATCGAGATATACAGATGACTATTTAAAGGAAAAAAAAATGATAAACAAATGATAAAAAAAAAATGATTTACAATATTTATGAAGGAAATGACAATTGCAGTTATTTCCTTGTTAAAGGTTGAACATTTTTTTTTTTTTTAATACGAATCTTTGAATACATTGTTCTACTTACGCTAAACAATAGCCATTTTTTAATGTAATAAGAATTCTATTAAGGCAATTACATTTCTTTTATCTTAATAAACGTCATATGAACATCGAAATTTATTTGATTTTATTACGCCAAGGAGAACATCGGACTTCATACGTCATTTACGCTGAGGAAAATATTAGGTTGCTGTGTCAACCACTCTAAGCGTTAAAAAAAAAAAAAACTGCAGTTCATTAAAAAAAAAAAGAAAAAATATTTCGTAAAAAAATTGCAAGGCATTTTTCGCGTTTTTCAATGTCCTCAAACGGCACGATAAAACGCTTCCAAAACTTCGGGCAGGATCCTGTCTTGTGTATTTTTTCCCATAGATCACTATGGGCATGTCGGATTTTCCCTAGCTCTATTGGAAGCCGAGATATCGATGTTTGAAAATAACGAAAATCGTAGTTTTTCAAAAGTGGCCAAAAAAATTGAAAAATCGTTGTGCACTCGATTTTTTTTTTTTTTTTTTTTTTTTTTTTTTTTTTTTTTTTTTTTTTTTTTCAAGGCTATATTCGATGTATTTTTGTCCGCTGATCACGAATATAACAATTATTTTACACCCAGCCCAATATTTTCCATTTAAATCCCAAAAATACAATTTTTGGTGTGTAAAATCGAGACTTTTCGCACTTTCGGCCCACTGTACTACGATTCATACGTCCTAGATTCAGTTGTTATACATCCAGTCGAACTCCACTCAGTTCCCCAAGGTTCAGTAGTCGAAGTCCAGTCGATTAGTCTGTTACCAAGGATTGGAAACGATGAGTTTGGACATTTCTTAAAAATGTTGGCTCTGAACTGGCCCGTTTGATTTGAAAATTCCTCTCTAAATTTCGTACTCGTGGAACAAGTGACAATTTGTTAGTTTATAATTGTTTTCTTTGCAAATTAACGAAGTACTTAGAGCGACAAGCGTCAATCACGTTATTGTTTGTATACACTGATATAAAGAATAAAAAAAGATAAATGAAAAATAAACTTAATTAAAAAGAAAATGAATTTTACGTTGACCAATTTTATATTGGCCATATCGGATCCACCATTTTGATTTTTGAGAATCTGACATTACATTCGGATCCAGCTGCTCCAAAAACTTTTATATTAAAATCTCTATACGGTTTTGAAAACTTTTTTTTCCAACACATTTTTGGCACGAAATGTTTTTATTTTCTATATTGGACATATTGGCCATATCGGATCCACCATTTTGATTTTTGAGAATCTGGCATTACATTCGGATCCAGCTGCTCCAAAAAATTTTATATTAAAATCTCTATACGGTTTTGAAAACTTTTTTTCCAACACATTTTTGGCACGAAATGGTTTTATATTCTATATTGGACATATTGGCCATATCGGATCCACCATTTTGATTTTTGAGAATCTGGCATTACATTCGAATCCAGCTGCTCCAAAAAAGTTTATATTAAAATCTCTGTACGGTTTTGAAAACTTTTTCCAACATATTTTTGGCACGAAATGTTTTTATTTTCTATATTGGACATATTGGCCATATTCGATCCGCCATTTCGATTTTTTAGAATCTTATACCACATTCACATCCAGCGGCTCCAAAAACCTTTATATTAAAATTTCTATACGGTTTTGAAAACTTTTTTTTCCAACACATTTTTGGCACGAAATGTTTTTATTTTCTATATTGGACATATTGGCCATATCGGATCCACCATTTTGATTTTTGAGAATCTGGCATTACATTCGGATCCAGCTGCTCCAAAAACTTTTATATTAAAATCTCTATACGGTTTTGAAAACTTTTTTTTCCAACATATTTTTGGCACGAAATATTTTTATTTTCTATATTGGCCATATTCGATCCGCCATTTTGATTTTTTAGAATGTGATACAACATTCACATCCAGCGGCTCCAAAAACCTTTATATTAAAATCTCCATGCGGTTTTGAAAACTTTTTTTCCAACACATTTTTGGCACGAAATGTTTCTATTTTCTATATTGGACATATTGCCCATATTCGATCCGCCATTTTGATTTTTTAGAATCTCATACCACATTCACATCCAGCGGCTCCAAAAACCTTTGTATTAAAATCTCCATGCGGTTTTGAAAACTTTTTTTTCCGACACATTTTTGGCACAAAGTGTTTTTCTCTACCTGCCAGCGAAGGGCTTAACGGGCGGGTCGCTTTCATCAAGGGAGACCCTCTCATTAATACCGACGGCGTCTGGAGTAGCCTTTGTCCGGGCACGGCAATCCCTCCTTTGGGTGTACTCGTTCCTTTGCTCTGCGAGGTATTCGCGTTCTCCTTGACGGAAGAGGAGGAGTGGCCTTGGCAGCACACGTCTGTGGTTTACAGAAAGGGCTTTCCGAGTCCGCTTCAACCCTTCCGCCCATCCTGCTAATTCTCTTACGACCTCCGACCCGGTCTTTGTTACTGTTTTGACGAGACTGAGAACGTTTCGAAGCTCACAACTTTCTCGATGTAACAGAGCTACATCGAGAACTTTCCCGACGTTAAATCCGAGCTGGATTAAATTTATCATGCTGGCGGCCGTCTAACATCATTTTCATTAAAAAAAATTTGTTGAAGAGTCAAAAAGGGTAAATTGAAACGACTGAATATAGAACAACTGTACTTTCGCGAAATTTCTCCCGATTGTAGCGAAAACGATTAATAAATTAATATCAGTAATTCCCAAAAAAAAACAATATTAATTGTTGTTATACAATTAGTCATTTTATTATTTTTTAAGTTATTTTTTTAACGTTTATTAATTTTTAACAAAATATATCATCCTTTATCGTCGGTTATTCTTTCCAAACATTCTTTTAACTCCAGAATACACGTGTGGGGTACAAAAGTACCCCAGTCAGGAGTTCCCGTCAATGTTTTATGTAAGTAAGTGATTTTTGTTTGTTTGTTAAAACTGTCGAAAATAAGTTACAATTACATAATTTGGACGAATATAGTCGGCGTTTTATTTTTTTATAATTGTTTATATATTTTTTTAATTTTTATAATTTAATAATTTTGTTGGCGGTTTCATTGATTATTTCCATAAAACAAGTGTTCGACTTTTACATATTTTCAAATGTCCCAATAAATAGATTTTTTGAACGGAATATAACGGGACTATTTTTTTTCCTAATAACCCAATGTCTACCCTGTAAAATCGCGTTTGAGATTTGAAAATCGGACCGTTTAAAAAAAAAAACTACATTTTTTCCACGAAAAGTGCAGTTTTTTTTTAATTATCTTTACGTTTTGAGCTTTCAGGGTGATTTCCACCCCCCCCCCCCCCCCCCCAAAAAATTAATCAAATCAAATTTACTGCACGCCATTCTCTCCCTTATGAAAAAACGAAAAGATTCATATGTGGCGAAACCCAGATCTAGGGTTGATAAGGAAAGGTTAGAATATGCTGATTGGCATTTGAAACTTCATTTTGGATTTAAAATATCCGACATATGTAGTGTATTAATGTGCGAGGATGAATCCAACGTCATTCGTGTCTGTTGGTAGTCATATGTTTTTCGTTGTCGATTGTTTTTCGATCAGTTCCTGTGACAGTTCTGACAGTCGGTTTTAAGACTATGCGCAAATGGGTCACCTGAAGCCAATAGCGCAGGAGAAAATTCGATATCTGGAAAAAAAAATTTGCCATTCTGAAAGTGGAAAAACGGGAAGGGGGTATTTTTTTTTTTTCAAAAGTTCATTTTCGTCAAAAAATTGTATGGGTCCCATTTTTTGAGTGAAAAATTTTCTTTAGAATTTTGTCGTTAATGAAATCGGTTGGGAAATATGCCACTTGAAAAAAAATGGCGAAGGTTTTAATTCGATATCTTCAAGGTTTTTTTTTTTTTTTTTTTTTTTTTTTTTTTTTTTTTTTTTTCGAAAACCATTGTATATGCTAACAATTCGAAATTTTGGTTTGTTAGCATATAGAATGGTTTTCGAAAAAAATTCAAGGTATCGAATTAAAATCTTCGCCATTGTTTTCAAGTGGCATATTTCCCAACCGATTTCATTAACGACAAAATTCTAAAAAAAAAATTTTACTGAAAAAATGGTACTCGTACTATTTTATGACGAAAATGGACTTTCTGAAAAAAAAATTTTCAGATTTTTTTCGTTAATGAAATCGGTTGGGAAATATGCAAGTTGTAAACAATGGCGAAGGTTTTAAATCGATATCTTGACATTTTTTTTTTTTTTCGAAAACTATTCTATATGCTAAAAATTCGAAATTTTTAATTTTAGCATACAGAATGGTTTTCGAAAAAAAAAAAAAAAATTCATGATATCGAATTAAAACCTTCGCCATTGTTTTCAAGTGGCATATTTCCCAACCGATTTCATTAACGACAAAAATGTACAACAAATTTAAAAAAAAAAAAACATATTCGTCAAAAAATGGCCCCTTTCGAGTCCATTTTTCGCATTTTTCAACGTGCGGAAAGTGCCTTATAAGACGCTTCTAGAACTTCGGACAGGACCCTATCTTGTGTATTTTTTCCCGTAAAACACGACGGGCACCTCGCATTTTTCGTAGCTCCATCGGGAGCCGAGATATCGATCTTAGAAAATCACAAAAATCTACGTTTATCAAAAGTGTTTCAAAAATTGAAAAATCGTGGTTCACTCTATTTTTTTTTTTCCGCTGGCCTTTTTTGGGCTAAAGTACAGTGAGACATGGAAAGTCTCGATTTTATCCATGAAAAATCGTATTTTTGGGGTTTAAGTGGAAAATATTGGGCTGACAGTAAAGTTATTGTTATATTCGTATTCAGCGAGAAAAAAAAATACGTCGAATATAGCCGAATTTCGGATCAGAAGTGAGATTCGGTTTCTTATCAATATATTATCCGGCGAATAAACGAAGCATTTGTCATCTATTTGTCAACGATAAATAACATAAATAAACAATAAATAAACATAAATAAACGAAGCGTCGGGCGCGAAGCGCCCTGTCGCTAGTTGTTATAATAAAAATTTGAAACTTAAATTTTTTTTTACTCAATTTTCTGTCGGTATTTTAGTTTTTATTTATTTTTTTGTGTCATTGAAATGTTTATTTCTGCGCTTAACACGATAGTCGGCGATAAAAACTAGAACTTTCACAAGATTCAAAAAAGTGAATCGTGGAAAAACGCTTCCAAGAAGATAAAAGTTTTTACGCTCCAAATGCTGTAACTTTAACAATTTTTTGAATCTTTCAATTCCGTAAAGCTTAAAATATTTCTAACCGTTCAGGCTAATGGGCTCAAAAAAATAATAATAATAATAATAATAATAATAATAATAATAATAACGATTTTGGAATTTTTCGCGTATGTAATTTCTCAAGAAAATCCGCTCTAAAAAAAAAAAAAAAAAAAAACAAAGATTCGCTCTCGACGCCGAACCTCATGTTTGGCCTCAGCGCTCGTTCGCTCCGCAGCTCAGACTCTCATTGCCGAGTGCGCTGATGACGAGAAGCTCTCTCGCTCCCTCTCTCAGCCTCGCCATTCAGAGGAAGACGAATAGGCGGATGGTAGAGGGCGCCCTCGGAGTTTACTTAGCGTAAGTGCGCGTATGAATGCATCGCTTGTTAGTGGCCGGACTCGGGCGGAGGGTTCATAGAGGCGTCGGAGCGCAGGCCAAGGGTCGAGCCGCGTCGAGAACGCCGAGCCTGATCCACCTTGGTGCGACCGTCTCTTAGCTCTCCCGCTCGCCAACAACACTGCCGTCTATGGTGAGAGACCGGGGCAAAACGGCGACGCGGGGCAAGACGGACCATTCAATACGACGGACCATTCAGACGGGTGGGCACCGGTCCGTTTCGCCCCCACCGTTCCGTTTTGCCTCGCCAACTCGCCTGCCTTCCTCATTTGCGCTCCCTCTCGCTAACCTCTGCGGCATCGGCCAGTCGGCTCGGTGCAGAAGTACATATTGACGTCGCTGATGAGGGAAATTGGCAGACGCGAATAGGAGCTCTCGGTATACATGTCCGAGCTACTCAACCGGAAAACTACCGCGGATACCAATCACTATGGGAGTTGGCAAAATTTCATTTATTTATTTATTTTTTTCATTTGAATTTGGTTGAATTTAATTTGTCTCCTTACTAATAGATCGCATCGACGAAGCGTTGGAAAATTTGCTGATTTGCCGATTCGCCGATCTGCCGATCTGCCGATCTACCGATCTGCCGACCAACCGATCTGCCGACCAACCG
Source organism: Amblyjoppa fuscipennis (assembly GCA_963575735.1). Classification (NCBI taxonomy): domain Eukaryota; kingdom Metazoa; phylum Arthropoda; class Insecta; order Hymenoptera; family Ichneumonidae; genus Amblyjoppa; species Amblyjoppa fuscipennis. The sequence continues at coordinate 18,208,002 of OY754490.1, read as the reverse complement.
ATCTGCCGACCAACCGATCTGCCGACCAACCGATCTGCCGATCTGCCGATCTACCGATCTACCGATCTACCGTAAAAAAAAAGTGGGGATACAACGGTATGCAGTACAGACGTTATTTAGTTCCGCCAGTTTAAGAACACCAAAGCTCTATGCTCCGTGCGAGTGTGCGTGGAAAAAAGCAACGAGCTTGTTCTTTATTCACTCTACACCACAATACTATCAGAATGTTTCTTAGTACAGCGAAATACATTAAATCGTTGTACGTATGAGCGCGTATCGCGGTTCATCCTTCCGACGCGTCTGTCTCTCGTGCATCGCTCGTAACAAACCGGTGGTTTAGCGAGGCGTGACGATGACATCCGGTCGCACGCCCTACACACGCACTCCTTCTTTCCCTGCGCAGACCGAACGAGAGATAATAGAAGAGACAAAAGAAGGTGGAAGAGGAAGAAAAAAAATAAAAAATAAAAATAAACGGAGGTGGAAGCCAAGAGGCGATTATTCTGATACGCGATCGAGTCAGACCCTTCGATGTATTAACGCGTGACTCAAATCGGATGGACGATTTTTTTTTCCTCTTTACTGGCGTGTAAAAAACGTCTTTGGTGGTTACCGGCATACCCATTAACTCTACCACTTGTGTGCGGTAATTTTCTATTGGAGAGGCAATTCGATGTTTCGTTGAAGCTGAGATTGATCGACGTTGAGAGCAGGCGAAAGCGGAACAAAACGGAGTCGTGGGGCAAAATGAATTCAACAATCCCGTTGCAATATATATATATATATATTATTGACTATTTAATATTTAATGAAAGGTGAGAATAATCGGAATTGCGAGTCGGCGAGTTGGGGCAAAATAGACCACTTTTACCAATCACATTGTAATCATTTTTTGTTTGGCAACGGTAAGTAAATATTTCACACGAGGTGAGATTGATCGGCGTTGAGAGCGGGCGAAAGCAGGAAGTTCGGGGGCAAAATGGACCACTTTTAGCAATCGCGTTGCTATACATATATATATATATATATATATTTTTTTTTTATGGCTATTTAATATTTAATTAAAGGTAAGAATAATCGGAATTGAGAGTCGGCAAGAGTGGGGCAAAGTAGACTACTTTTACAAATCGAATTGTAATAATTTTTTGTTGGGATTGATCAAAGTCGTGATGAGGCGAAAGCGGGGAAAAGTGGAACAGTGAGGAAAATGGATTTCTTTTATTTACCTTTTTATTTAAGGCAAAATGTCCATTTTACCCCAAGCATAAAACATTTGCATACACCGCGAGTAGGTCGACGGCGCTTCTAGTTACATTGTTGGAAAGCGTAATTATTCATTGTCGTTCAGAAAATCTAAACTGTGAGACCGGAGACCCGTCGGTATGAATAATTCTCCCGGCGATAGAATAACAATAACGAGGTCTGGTAAGTTTTTAATTATCTTGAGATCGGAGATGTTATGTGTGTAAGTCGTGAAGGTTCATCGAAATTACATTAGATTTTTAGACAGTTCCCTCACCGAAAAGAACTACCAGGGGTCCAGCAGTGACTACTGGAGGTTCAGTAGTCACTGCTGGCGTTGCAGTAGTCACTACACATGTAGTTACTACTTCCTAGTAGTTACTCCTCAACAGTCAGTAATTATTACTGAAGACGTATTAGTTCCTGCATCAGTAATTACTACTTGTAAGTAGTTCTATTCCAGGATTCAGTAGTTAATGCATAAACAGTGTTTGCAGATAAGTAATTACTAGGCGAGACAGCAGTAGTCTCCTGTATAAGTAGTTACCACTTCTGTGTAGTTACTGTTTGAGTCACGAGATTCAATTAGTAACTACACAGGGGTAGTAACTATTATACAGGAACTACTGCAGTCTCGTGTGGTAATTACTTATCTGCAATAACTGCTTATGCATTAACTACCGAATCCTGAAATAGAACTACTTATAAGTAGTAATTACCGATGCAGGAACTACTACGGCCTCAGTAATAATGACTGACTGTTGAGGAGTAACTAGGAAGTAGTAACTCCATGTGTAGTGACTACTGCAATGCCAGCGGGGACTGCTGAACCTTCAGTAGTCACTACTGGACCCCTAGTGGTTCTTTTCGGTGAGGGCGAAATTCCAGCAGGGAACTACTGGAAACTACGCGAATTCCCAGCAGTGAAGTACTGAAAACTACGGGAATTCCTAGTAGTTAACTACTGGAAATTCATAGTGGTTTGGAGTAGCAAGTAGTTATCACTTCTGTGTAGCTACTATTTGAATCTCGAGATTCAATTAGTAACTACACAGGGGTAGTAACTACTTATACAGGAACTACTGCAGTCTCGTATGGTAATTACTTATCTGCAATAACTGCTTATGCATTAACTACCGAATCCTGAAATAGAACTACTTATAAGTAGTAATTACCGATGCAGGAACTACTACGTCCTCAGTAATAATGACTGACTGTTGAGGAGTAACTAGGAAGTAGTAACTCCATGTGTAGTGACTACTGCAATGCCAGCGGGGACTGCTGAACCTCCAGTAGTCACTACTGGACCCCTAGTGGTTCTTTTCGGTGAGGGCGAAATTCCAGCAGGGAACTACTGGAAACTACGCGAATTCCCAGCAGTGAAGTACTGAAAACTACGGGAATTCCTAGTAGTTAACTACTGGAAATTCATAGTGGTTTGGAGTAGTTAACTACTCAGTAGTAGTTAACTACTGAAAATACCCAGTAGTGTTCAGTAGTCCGCCAATTTAGCACCGGGCAGTAGTTTAGTAGTTTAGTAGTAGTTAACTACTGGATACTGCCAGTAGTATTTTGCAGTAGTTTTCAGTAGTTCTTTTCGGTGAGGGTTCGTCCGCATGCCTTAAGGTAGTTCTTGGGGTACTTTGAAGTCATGTGGAAAATTATTGCTATTACTAACAAATATGTCCGATATCTCGTATGAAATTAGATAATTATATATTATATTATAGATCATTATTCCCTCATTTGCTGCATCATTTATGTGATTTACCGATTTACCGATTTACCGATTTACCGATTTACCGATTTACCGATTTACCGATTTACCGATTTACCGATTTACCGATTTACCGATTTACCGATTTACCGATTTACCGATTTACCGATTTACCGATTTACCGATTTACCGATTTACCGATTTACCGATTTACCGATTTACCGATTTACCGATTTACCGATTTACCGATTTACCGATTTACCGATTTACCGATTTACCGATTTACCGATTTACCGATTTACCGATTTACCGATTTACCGATTTACCGATTTACCGATTTACCGATTTACCGATTTACCGATTTACCGATTTACCGATTTACCGATTTACCGATTTACCGATTTACCGATTTACCGATTTACCGATTTACCGATTTACCGATTAAAAAGAGCGCAAGCAACGGAGCAATGAACACGGCCCGTACCATACAAAATCGATACTGACCAAGGTGGTCCATATTCCCCGCATTGCTCTCGCGTGCCAAACTCAACATGCGACCTATCTTCCACCATTCAAACCCACAAAAGCTCGCGCCGTAAATGATTTTTTGAAACGCATTCCATCTTTCCGACCCACGCAACCGATATTTGCATCGTGTGCTTCGCCCCAGCGAGAGCCTCTCGTACGTGAGTCGGAAGAATTAGAGCGGAAGAAAATTTCGACGAGGGAAATTTTTTAATTCTCCCGCGAGAGTGCTCGAGATTTTTCGGTGAAGATGCTGCGCGCCCTCCCGACGCTGAACCCTCCAGGCCGCCCCTTCTTCTACTACTTCCGGTCCGTCGAATCTCGTACTTCGATGAAGGCTCCTAAGCGAACTTCCGAGGGATCGAGCACTCGAGCGCTACTTCGCGCGCGGCGTCGTCGTCGAAGTGGTGGCCGGAGAGCCCGAGACCGGAAGTCAAGCATTGGCTAAACAACGGACCCGAGGCCACAGGTGATGCTGACTCGGCCCGAGTGCAGCTTTCAGTTCCAAGTGAGAGAGAACGGCTGAAGACCCTCGAGCCTCTTTTTACCTTCTTAGCAGCTATCAGCAGCGACCCTCACTGTCCGGGCCGCATCCACTTGCCGGGCCGAGCAAGCCTCAGCAGCGACACCCCGGCTTCTTGCCGGAAGGTAGCTGGCGCAAAAAAGAAAGTATTAAAAGAGTATTAAATTGAAAGTATTAGGAGTATGTCGTATTGGATTGAATAATACTACAATTATACTTCGCGGATGAGTACAAAATATGAAACTAGTATATGAAAGAATATTAGGTATCAAGTATTAAGTTAATATACCACGAAATATTCGAGTATTAAGTCTGGACCCATGGACCCACGCGGACCCACTCAGACCCACGCGGACCCACGCGGACTCACGCGGACCCACGCGGACCCACGCGAACCCACGCAGACCCACGCTGACCCGCGGACCCACGCGGACCCACGCGGACCCACGCGGACACACGTGGACCCACGTGGACCCACCGACCCACGCGGAACCACGCGGACCCATGCGGACCCACGCGAACCCACGCGGACCCACGCGGACCCACGCGGACCCACGCGAACCCACGCGGACCCACGCTGACCCGCGGACCCACGCGGACCCACGCGGACCCACGCGGACCCACGCGGACACACGCGGACCCACGCGGACCCGCGCGGACCGACGCGGACCCACGTGGACCGACGCGGACCCACGTGGACCCACGTGGACCCACCGACCCACGCGGACCCACGCGGAACCACGCGGACCCATGCGGACCCACGCGAACCCACGCGGACCCACGCGGACCCATGCGGACCCACGCGGACCCACGCGGACCCACCGAACCACGCGGACCGACGCGGACCCACGCGGACCCACGCGGACCCACGCGGACCCACGCGGACCCACGCGGACCCACGCGGACCCACGCGGACCCACGCGGACCCACGCGGACCCACGCGGACCCATCTCGTTTTTTGACACGGGTACGTAAAATTGATTTTCTTGTTAATTTATTTTTTATTCTGTGTATCAATGTACAAACAATAACGCGAATGACGCTCATCGCATTAAGGAGATCGTCTCGTTGCGTATTACCAAAGGGTGTGATTCGTGTGCAATTCAAGGAGAATTCCGTCAACTTTCTGATCGAATAAAAATCTGAAAAAATTCAACCACACAGAAGATACTAAGAAGGAATCATTTTCATTAAAGAAAAAAGTTGGTTTGCCCGATAATTTGTTAAACAATGAATTTTTTGATTGATTTGTTAATAACATTTTGAAATTATTATTATGCGAAAATAATCTTTTCGATACCTCTAATATGCATGAATTTTTTCAGATTTTTATACCGTCGAGAAGTACTTGCAATTTTCTCTAATTTTTCTCGAACTTATGCGAAATGAGCGCGAAGCGACATAGCTACCTTAATCCACTGTTTCCTTTCAGTTTAGCTTATTGAGCCCCCAAGTGCCCTCTAGGATTATTCGGTGCGTGTACGTCGGACAACCAATCAGAACGGCCGATTTTGGTTGTTGCTTAAGCGAAGGCAAGTACACTGTTAAAAATTTCTGTTTGAAAATTCATAAAATGTATATGAAGTTTGATGCATGTAAAGTAAATGAAATTTCATTGACACCTACGTAAGAATATTGCGTTACCGGTATATTAAAAACAATATTATTTGTACTAGCGATCGGGCGCTTCGCGTTATTTATTGTTGACAATAAATAACGCGTTATTTATTATTGACAATACATGACAAAGGCTTCGTCTATTGAAACGCGATCGCCGGATAATATATTCTTAAGGAACCGAATCTAACCTCCGATTCAAATTTCGAACACGAATATACCAATTATTATACTGTCAGCCCAATATTTTTTACTTAAATCCAAAAAACGATTTTTCATGCATAAAATCGAGACTTTCGATGTCTCACCGTACCCCACTCCGTCCCCCCTCCCCACCCCACTGTACCCCTCACTGTAGCCCAATCAGGGCCAGTGGATTCGTGTTCAGCGGAAAAAAATACGTCGAATATAGCCGTGAAACAACAAAAATCGAGGGAACAACGATTTTTCAATTCTTGATCCTCAGTTGAGAAAATCCTCAGCTGAGGAAATCCTCAGTTGAGGATTTTTCCAAAAAATTCTAAAAAAGTCTAAAAAACTTTTTTGGAAAAATCCTCAGGTGAGGATTTCTTCAGCTGAGGATTTCCTCGGCTGAGGATTTCCTCGGCTGAGGATTTCCTCGGCTGAGGATTTTTCCAAAAAAATTTTTTAGAATTTTTTAGAATTTTTTGGAAAAATCCTCAGCTGAGGATTTCCTCGGCTGAGGATTGTTCCAAAAAAATTTTTTAGAATTTTTTCGTTAATGAAATCGGTTGGGAAATATGCCACTAGAAAACAATGGCGAAGGTTTTAATTCGATATCATGAAATTTTTTTTTTCGAAAACGTTTCTATATGCTAACAAATCGAAATTTTGGTTTGTTAGCATATAGAATCGTTTTCGAAAAAAAAAATTCAAGATATCGAATTAAAACCTTCGCCATTGTTTTCAAGTGGCATATTTCCCAACCGATTTCATTAACGAAAAAATTCTAAAAAAATTTTTTGGAAAAATCCTCAGCTAAGGATTTCCTCAGCTGAGGATTTCCTCAGCTGAGGATTTCCTCGGCTGAGGATTTTTCCAAAAAAATTGTGTAGAATATTTTCGTATCGCTTCCTCATAAAAGTTGAAAATTGAAATTTTCATATCGCTTCCTCTTAAAAGTTGAAAATTTAATTTATTCTGTTGCTTTCTCATAAAAGTTGGTAATTGAAATTTTCATATAGCATTCTCATAAAAGTTGAAAATTGGAATGTTCATATCGCTTTCTCATGTTCCTTTAGTCGCGATGCTTCTTCTACGAAGAAGCATTGTCTGTATTTTTGACTGTACTTTTGACCAAATAAAAATTTTTTAAAAATACAAAAATGTGCCTCGCTTTACGTAAAAACTCTGCCACTTCTTCGATTGTTTCCCCTTACTTAATTACTCAATAAAATTAATGATCTCATTCCCGATCAATCTTTCTCGAATACTCGATCGCAAATCCGGCAATAAATTACCGATCGTCCGATTAACAAATTGATTCGAAAAGTTACGATGCATCTTGTACCGCTGATTGAACGTCTTTTAAAAGTTCGGTAAATTAAAATCGCATAATCGATTTCTGCGAAGAGCCGCGTCCGGATTAAAAGAGCGGAGCGTTCAGACGTGCTCGCCGGCTAAAGTACCGCGTACAGCGCAGGCACAGCCGAGACCGCGGCGCTCGTAGGCAGAAAGGGCGACCGGGGCGATGTACGGCAACGACTGTTTCTAATTAGTTTCCCGTATTACTTCGCCCATGGCACATGGCTCGCGCACCGCCCCCTCACCCGCGGATAAATTGGATACGTTTCGAGACAGCCTCGTTCAACGTTGACTAAACTCCACCCGTTCGACTCAAAGTCCCAGTGACAAAGTATACAAACTACGATCCGGCGTTTCCCAATTCTTCCGCTTCGTATTCAAATTCCTTCGGCTCCGATATCAAAATTCTGGACGCTTGAAAAAAATGTTTAATTAGAAATATGTTTATTTTAAAAAATGTTTAATTAAAAATATTTTTATTAAAAAATTTTTTTATGAAAAATATTTTTATTTAAAAATATTTTCATCTGAAAATATTTTTATCTGAAAATATTTTCATCTTTATTAAAAATATTTTTACTTAAAAATATTTTTACTTAAAAATATTTTCATCTGAAAATATTTTCATCTGAAAATATTTTCATCTGAAAATATTTTCATCTGAAAATATTTTCATCTGAAAATATTTTCATCTGAAAATATTTTCATCTGAAAATATTTTCATCTGAAAATATTTTCATCTGAAAATATTTTCATCTGAAAATATTTTCATCTGAAAATATTTTCATCTGAAAATATTTTCAGATGAAAATATTCTGAAAATATTTTTATCTGAAAATTATCTGAAAATATTTTTATCTGAAAATATTATTATCTGAAAATATTTTTATCTGAAAATATTTTTATCTGAAAATATTTTTATCTGAAAATATTATTATCTGAAAATATTTTTATCTGAAAATATTTTTATCTGAAAATATTATTATCTGAAAATATTATTATCTGAAAATATTTTCATCTGAAAATATTTTCATCTGAAAATATTTTCATCTGAAAATATTTTCATCTGAAAATATTTTCATCTGAAAATATTTTCATCTGAAAATATTTTCATCTGAAAATATTTCTGAAAATATTCTGAAAATATTATTATCTGAAAATATTTTTATCTGAAAATATTTTTATCTGAAAATATTATTATCTGAAAATATTTTCATCTGAAAATATTTCTGAAAATATCCTGAAAATATTTTTATCTGAAAATTATCTGAAAATATTATTATCTGAAAATATTATTATCTGAAAATATTATTATCTGAAAATATTTTTATCTGAAAATATTTTTATCTGAAAATATTATTATCTGAAAATATTTTTATCTGAAAATATTTTTATCTGAAAATATTATTATCTGAAAATATTTTCATCTGAAAATATTTTTATCTGAAAATATTTTCATCTGAAAATATTTCTGAAAATATTCTGAAAATATTTTTATCTGAAAATTATCTGAAAATATTTTTATCTGAAAATATTATTATCTGAAAATATTATTATCTGAAAATATTATTATCTGAAAATATTATTATCTGAAAATATTTTTATCTGAAAATATTATTATCTGAAAATATTTTCATCTGAAAATATTTCTGAAAATATTTTTATCTGAAAATTATCTGAAAATATTTTTATCTGAAAATATTTTCATCTGAAAATATTTTCATCTGAAAATATTTTCATCTGAAAATATTTTCATCTGAAAATATTTTCATCTGAAAATATTTTCAGATGAAAATATTTCTGAAAATATTCTGAAAATATTTTTATCTGAAAATATTTTTATCTGAAAATATTATTATCTGAAAATATTTTCAGATGAAAATATTTCTGAAAATATTCTGAAAATATTTTTATCTGAAAATCATCTGAAAATATTATTATCTGAAAATATTTTTATCTGAAAATATTATTATCTGAAAATATTATTATCTGAAAATATTTTTATCTGAAAATATTTTTATCTGAAAATATTTTTATCTGAAAATATTATTATCTGAAAATATTTTTATCTGAAAATATTTTTATCTGAAAATATTATTATCTGAAAATATTTTCTTCTGAAAATATTTTTATCTGAAAATATTATTATCTGAAAATATTTTCATCTGAAAATATTTTCATCTGAAAATATTTCTGAAAATATTCTGAAAATATTTTTATCTGAAAATATTATTATCTGAAAATATTATTATCTGAAAATATTTTTATCTGAAAATATTATTATCTGAAAATATTTTCATCTGAAAATATTTCTGAAAATATTTTTATCGGAAAATTATCTGAAAATATTTTCATCTGAAAATATTTTCATCTGAAAATATTTTCATCTGAAAATATTTTCATCTGAAAATATTTTCATCTGAAAATATTTTCATCTGAAAATATTTTCAGATGAAAATATTTCTGAAAATATTCTGAAAATATTTTTATCTGAAAATATTTTTATCTGAAAATATTATTATCTGAAAATATTTTCAGATGAAAATATTTCTGAAAATATTCTGAAAATATTTTTATCTGAAAATCATCTGAAAATATTATTATCTGAAAATATTTTTATCTGAAAATATTATTATCTGAAAATATTATTATCTGAAAATATTATTATCTGAAAATATTATTATCTGAAAATATTTTTATCTGAAAATATTTTTATCTGAAAATATTTTTATCTGAAAATATTATTATCTGAAAATATTTTTATCTGAAAATATTTTTATCTGAAAATATTATTATCTGAAAATATTTTCATCTGAAAATATTTTTATCTGAAAATATTTTCATCTGAAAATATTTCTGAAAATATTCTGAAAATATTTTTATCTGAAAATTATCTGAAAATATTTTTATCTGAAAATATTATTATCTGAAAATATTTTTATCAGAAAATATTTTTATCTGAAAATATTTTTATCTGAAAATATTATTATCTGAAAATATTATTATCTGAAAATATTTTTATCTGAAAATATTATTATCTGAAAATATTATTATCTGAAAATATTTTTATCTGAAAATATTTTTATCTGAAAATATTATTATCTGAAAATATTTTCATCTGAAAATATTTTTATCTGAAAATATTATTATCTGAAAATATTTTCATCTGAAAATATTTTCATCTGAAAATATTTTCATCTGAAAATATTTCTGAAAATATTCTGAAAATATTTTTATCTGAAAATTATCTGAAAATATTTTTATCTGAAAATATTATTATCTGAAAATATTATTATCTGAAAATATTTTTATCTGAAAATATTTTTATCTGAAAATATTTTTATCTGAAAATATTATTATCTGAAAATATTTTTATCAGAAAATATTTTTATCTGAAAATATTTTTATCTGAAAGTATTATTATCTGAAAATATTATTATCTGAAAATATTTTTATCTGAAAATATTTTTATCTGAAAATATTATTATCTGAAAATATTTTCATCTGAAAATATTTTTATCTGAAAATATTAGTATCTGAAAATATTATTATCTGAAAATATTTTCATCTGAAAATATTTCTGAAAATATTCTGAAAATGTTTTTATCTGAAAATATTATTATCTGAAAATATTATTATCTGAAAATATTTTTATCTGAAAATATTTTTATCTGAAAATATTTTTATCTGAAAATATTATTATCTGAAAATATTATTATCTGAAAATATTTTTATCTGAAAATATTATTATCTGAAAATATTTTTATCTGAAAATATTATTATCTGAAAATATTATTATCTGAAAATATTATTATCTGAAAATATTATTATCTGAAAATATTATTATCTGAAAATAATATTATCTGAAAATATTATTATCTGAAAATATTTTTATTTGAAAATATTTTCATTTAAAAATGTTTTTATTTTTAAATATTTTTAATAAAAATGAATAATGAAATCTTTGAGAAAAGAAAATCTTCATTCGTCTACGATACGCTCATGAACGGAGATACTTTTTTTAGTCATTGAGAATTACTTAAATTTTCGTGAAAGATCGCATTTACCAAAAATGTGTGACGTGGAAGTTAGCAACGTTGCTCCAATGAAATTATTGAAAAAAAGAAAAGAAGAATTGCCATATTAAAAAGAAATGCTACAAAATTTTCGTATAATTTGCTGAATATGCTGAAATACATTCTTCCAGATCTCAGTTGAAAAAAAAAAATCAGTGGCAAAGACGAATACAATTGCACTCTAAAAGATTTTTTTTTTTTGCTGGAATTTTGTAAACGGATTGTTTTTTTTTATTTGCGTAGTATAAATACTGACATTTTACAATTTTCTTATTAAAAATAAGTCCTCTCTGTGTCCATAAATACAATGGATAACACGAAACAATTACTGTTTGGAGAGCTTTATTTATGAAGGGGAAAAGCGAGATAATAGCAATTGATTTACGACAAATTTGATTAAGTAAATACCGGGAATCGAAGAATCCGATAACAACGCGGAGCGGTGATTTTATGAACGACACGAAGCTCGGCTTTCCCTGCTTTTCTTCGCTTCTGGAATGGGGGAAAAAAAAAATCTGCGCTCTCGAGGGAACTTATATATATAATCTTCGGAGCAGAAAAGATTTCCGCCTGGTGCTTCTTAGCTGTTTCTTCCTCTCCATTTTTTTTTTTTTTTTTTTTTTTTTTTTTGCAAGCTATACAACAGTCAAGGGGCGACGGCAAGGATTCTCAGTGGCCTCGGAAGGCTTGAGAGAGACTTTTGAAGAAAAGAGAATGAAGACTCTCGGGTGAGGGAGAAGCTAGTCGCGCTTTACGAGCTCGAACGCTCGAGCCACGGACAAGCTGCGATAACCGCAATGATATCGCTCGTCGCTTCCGGCACTTGCCGGCAATGCGGGCCTGTACAATGCCGCCTGCTATTAATTGAAAAACGATACATTTTTTGACGATTTTTTTTTATATGCTATTAATTTGCTTTGAATTTTATGTTTTTATTCCATATAAAAAAAATTCAATAAAAAATTTATAAATCTGAAAAGATTCATACGTACTTAAAAAAAAAAAAAATGAACGAATCATTTTCATTCAACAAAATGGGTTTCCGGGAAATTTCGTTAACCAATTGTTTTTTTTTTTTTTCATCAATTTGTTAATAACATTTTTGAATTATTATTATGGAAAAATTAATCTTTTCAGTACCTTTGGTGTGCATGATTTTTTTTTTCAGATTTTTATACAATCGAGAATTATTTGCAATTTTATCTAATTTTTCTCGAACTACTAGGGATCCAGTAGTGACTACTGGAGCTTCAGTGGTCACTGCTGGCATTGCAGTAGTCACTACACATGTGGTTACTATTTCCAAGTAGTTACTCCTCAACAGCCAGTAATTATTACTGATGACGTAGTAGTTCCTGCATCAGTAATTACCACTCATAAGTAGTTCTATTCGGGGATTGAGTAGTTAATGCACAAGCAGTTATTGCAGATAAGAAAAGACTACTCGAGACAGCAGTAGTTCCTGTATAAGTAGTTACCACTTCTTTGTAGTTACTATTTGAATCTCGAGATTCAAATAGTAACTACACAGAGGTGGTAACTACTTACACAGTAACTACTGCTGTATCGAGTAGTAATTATTTATATGTAGTAATTACTTATGCAGAAACTACTGCAGACTCGATTAGTAATTACTTATCGGCAATAACTGCTTATGCATTAACTACCGAATCCTGGAATAGAACTACTTATAAGTAGTCATTACTGATGCAGGAACCACTATGGCCTGAGTAATGATTACTGACTGTTGCGTGACTACTGCAATATCAGCAAGGACTACTGAACCTTCAGTGGTCATTATTGGCCCCCCAGTAGTTCTTGTCGGTGAGAGCAAACCCCCAGCAGTGAACTACTGGAAACTACCAGAATTCCCAGTAGTTAACTACTGGACATTCTTAGTAGTTTTGAGTGGTTAACTACTTGGGATATAAAGTAATAAACTACTCAGTAGTAGTTAACTACTCAAAATACCCAGTAATGTTCAGTAGTTAACTGCTCAAGATGTCGAGTAGTTTTCGGTAGCCCGCCAATTTAGCACTGGCCTAGTAGTTCAGTAGTTTATTAGTAGTTAACTACTGGATATTGCCAGTAGTATTTAGCAGTAGTTTTCATTAGTTCTTTTCAATGAGGGCGGAACTACCTTAAATGGTAGTACAAGTGGTAATTAGACCATTGGCGAAACCCCATTGAATTACCTTTAACGAATAGTCAATGGCAACCAATGGGATTTTTCAATGGCAATTAATGGGAGACTTAGCTAAGGGCTCCCCTAGAGGTCCCGAAACTGATAAATAAATCCTGAAAAGATGGCGGCGCAAGGAGTGGAGTTTCCCGATCTCTCTTCCTCCGGACCAACGAGCCTTAAATTCACATCGTAGAGAGCGATGAGAAAAGTACTAAACAATGAGATAGTTTTCAGCCTTCCTCATTCTGGTAACGCCCGTTCCTCTCGTACTTTCCCTCCCAGGCCTTCGAACTTCTCATCTCCTCCACTCCTCCGGCCATTGTCATCGGGAATTATCGTACAGCTCCTCCGAACGTCCCAGCTCCCATTTCCGGTTCGAGAGCCATCGCGCTCCACCCGACGAGAGCGCAATGACGGAGACCAAGAAACGCGGCTCTGAAAGCCGGGATCGCAAAGGGCTTTGTCCGGAAGTCGAAAACTGTGTTTTATATCCCGAGGGCCGATTTTTCTTCCATCCAGGCCAGCCCGAACTTTCCGCGAGACTCTTGACGTAGGTTGAGAAAGAAAGAGCCGAAGGAGAGCCCGTTGGCCGCTCGCATCGCGCAACGAGCGGCGAGGGAGGACGAAGACGGGGTGAGAAAGTGCGGGGCGGTGGTGTCGGAACGTGCGCGGCTCAGCGGACGAGAACAGGAAGCGGAGGAACAAGGAGCGGAAAGTGGGCCATGAGTTTCGCGGTTTATTGAAAAGCTGCTCCACCTGAGAGCTTCTTCCACATTGGGGTTGCACGTTTCTCTGCTGTTCCTCCCCGCACTCGCACGGACCAACACACTTTCTTATCCCCTCGATGCTTCGGCACTACCCGCCGTACGAGCTCCTTATTCCTTCTTCGCCTCCATTTTTCTTCTCACGTTCATATCCTTCGCCGACTGCGAGGAAGTCTCAACTCGTCTGGCGGCGGTTCGCGAGACTTCCGTCTTGTTTTTCGACGGCGAGGCGCAGGCTAACCACTGGATTCCTTGTGTTTCTTTCGTTCGGGAAGTCTTCGATGTCTTCGCGGTCCTCTGACAGCGCGACGAGGTGAGGATCGTGAGGGATGTGGACGTGAGGGACTGGACAAACATCTGGAGAATCGTGTCGGATGTTACGGTTATCGGTGGAGATGCTCCGGGAAAGCAGGCGCCGTGCAAAGGGGTTTATAAACGGGGATTAGGTTCTTGGGAAGGCTAAAGGTCTTCTTTGACCATTTGACGTGCGGTCGTTTAGATTCTTGCCTTTCTTTCGAGGAACTCGGAAAACATCATCCAGTAAACGTCACCCAGAAAACATCATCCAGAAAACGTCACCCAGAAAACGTCACCCAGAAAACGCGAAAAAGGTACTACAGCGGTCAGCATTGCTACAATCTTAATTGTATTGAATTTCAGGCTATAAAACAGATGAGACAGTATAGACCACGTCCGGGCTATGCATTTCCGCCATTGGATACCCAGACTACTCGACGAACCGTTCTGTGATGTGCATGGCATATTCAGTTAGTTGATATGAGTGTTGGTGAATTTTTCAAAATTTTTTGGATTCACTTTTCCAAGAGTATGTCGTCATTTCTGCCCTAAAGATCACCAACGAGTCTGAGAGCGAAATACTTGACTTCTGGGGCCTGTCGTGGTTCTACTATTGGTTCCGTCGCTGTGGGACCTTGACAGATGTGTTGCCTACATCTTGGCGTCTCGATTTCACTACAAACAAGCCGAAAAATATCGATTCCGGGCCGAGTGGCATCACGGTGAAGACGGAGGTTCGCCAATACGTGCGCTCTTTGTCTCAAAGGGTGAATTCATCAACAATTGTGGGAAAAAAACCGGGAACATCGATACTTAGTATATTTGTCTCTCTGTCTTCTGTTTTCCTCATTTATTCACCGCGACAAAGGTAAGAAGGTCTTTGATGTATCTGAAACAGTGAGAGATTGCAGGCTAAGTTGCATCTGCGGTTTCATCCGGTGGTTTGAGTCAATACACCAGGGACAGAAGACAAATTCCAATGAGTAAAGTAGAACAATGCGACCCGCAGAAATCCGGAATCGTTAATCGTGATTACAAAGGACCAAACACAGAAGGAGGCCGATACCGGAAATATTAGTGGCCGGAGAGGGAGAAGATTTCGCGGGAGGAAATCCCTCGAGTTAATGAGAGATCCGCCGCCCGGAAACAAATCGAGATACCACCGTAGTCCCAATGGAAGTACTACTCGACTTTGTGTATCGACATTCCCAATCACAAAAGAAAGAAGTGGAGAAAGAAATTTCGTCTCATCCTCCACCGCACTCCACCCCCTTTCTTGCTCTCCAATCTTTGTCTCTGCTTGGGCTCGTAGAAGCTCCTTCCACTCCTTCATTTTCCTCCCACATCAGCGCGCTCCGCCCGACTATCTTTTCCGCAACGTCTTCGACGAATCTCTTCAGTAGAGAGGCAAAATATTCTGGCTGACTGGCGGTTGTACCGCTATTTCCTTCACGTTGCTCTCCACAAGAAGGAGTCCAAACAGAACAAGAAGTGACCAAGTATGTCCCAAAGGCCGACCCGCCAACAAGAAACAAATGTAGACGTTAAGCCATCATCTCCAAGAAAACGGAGCTTTGTCCAGATCCGAAAAACGCAGCTCCCCAATTGCTGATCCTTCAATCTCGTCCACTCCAGTCCAGGAGCTCTTTAACTTCACCTCCGGAATTCTCTGGCTACCAGGAATAGAACAATAAGATCCGAAGGGAAAAAGGAAACCATGATCACCTTCTGTCCAGATCTTAACTTTACTCTCCACTTGAAGTGGTCGCAACGGCAGGAGGAGTGACCAAGCGTGTCCCAAATGATGACCCGCTAACAAGAAACAAATGCAGTCATTCAGGCATCATGTTAAAAAAAACGGAGCTCGGTCAAGTTTCGAAAACCCAGCTCCCCAATTCCTGGGCTTTCAATCTCGTCCACTCCAGTCTAGGAGCTCTTTCACTTCACCTTTCACTTCACCTCCGGATTCTCTGGCTACCAAGAATAGAACAATAAGATCCGAAGGGGAAAAGGAAACCATGATCACCTTCTGTCCAGATCTTCACTTTACTCTGCACTTGAAGTAGTCGCAACGGCAGGAGGAGTGACCAAGCATGTTCCAAAGGACGATCCGCAAACAAGAAACAAATGCAGCAATTCAGCCATCATGTTCAAGGAAACGGAGCTTGGTCAAGATCTGAAAAACCAGCTCCCCAATTCCTGGGCTTTCAATCCCCTCCGATCCAACCCAGGAGTTGTTAAACCTCTTCTCCGAATTCCCAGGCTATCAGAAATGGAACAGTAAGATCCGAACGCAAAAAGGAAACCATGATCACCTTCTGTCTAGATCTTCACTTTACTCTCCACTCGACACAGTCGCAACCGCAGGAGGAGTGACCAAGCGTGTCCCAAATGATGACCCGCTAACAAGAAACAAATGCAGTCATTCAGCCATCATGTTCAAGGAAACGGAGCTTGGTCAAGATCCGAAAACCCAGCTCCCCAATTCCTGGGCTTTCAATCCCTTCCAATCCAACCCAGGAGTTGTTAACCCTCTTCTCCAAATTCCCAGACTATCAGAAATGGAACAATAAGATCCGAACGGGAAAAGGAAACCATGATCACCTTCTGTCTTGATCTTCACTTTACTCTCCACTCGAAGCAGTCAAACCCTCCAATCCAACCCAGGAGCTATCAGACCCCTCCTACGGCTTCCCCGGCTACCAGGAATGGGGATACAAGTTCCAAAGGGGGGAGATAAAAAGAAACAGAACCGGAAACAACGGACACGAGATCAGTGATTCGAAAACCATAATCCCCTTTTGTTCCCGTCATTCGGAACGGAGTAACTTCGCCACCAAACATAGAGAATTATTGTGTCTCACTGTGCGTCTATCAAAACCCTCGTCTCCATTCGCTGCGGGAGATGGAGGGTCGATTCGAAGTTGCTCGTGCATAAAGTCCAGATCACAAACCGGAATCAAATATAGAATAGAACGCGTACGCGTTACGTTAATGCGTTGCTCCATATAGCGAGAGGTTTTTCCGAAGGGATCGGTACGAAGGGAGATTGGGAAAGGGAATAGTCTGTACGAGCGTGCAGTTACTCTCGCATGGCTTAGCCTCACTTACAATGAGATTAATTCAGCCTGGCCAGCGGTCGAGGGGTCTGCCGCGCGAGGGATGGATGCCAGAAGGGAGAAGCGACCCGCACATGAGCTGACGCTCTCCGCGCAACAGGGAATTTTCTCAATTTCGTTGAAAGCTGAAATTCCGCCGAAAGCTCGGAGACAAGACTGTATGTTTGTGTGTGTGTGTGTGTGCGTGTGTGGAGTTTGTTGCGAAAGTTTCAATCCCGGGAGGAGAGAAACTACCTATGGTATATAATGTCTGTGTCGGTAGGAGTCGAAATTATTTTCGAGGAAATGAAAATGTAATAACTGGAAGAGGGGCAGGTGGTGGGAAGACGGGATTGTGTGTGTGATTAACGAAGTAACGAGTTGTGGTACCCAAGCACAAAATTTGACTGAGGCTCATATAGTTTTTGCCGATTGGGAATTATGAATAGATTTCCCCTGGGCAAAATTTGACACGACAGTTTAAATGACATTGCAACTGAAAGCGAAAGGTGTCCTGGATTGGTTACCATCACTGATGTTCTTCGCTTAATGGGATTTGATTCATACTGAATCGCTTGCCAATGCTGCTTACCAATGGTCTTTATTGATGGTGAATCTTCTTCCAATGCTCACTTGCCGATCGCCCTTCATTTTCCGTGACCCGTCAATGAGATCGTATTCATATTCCGTGACTTGCCAATGGTATCTGATCCATTTTCGGTGACGTGCCAATGGTATCGAATTCATTGTCAGTGACTCGCCAATGATGTTCCATTCATTTTCGGTGACTTATCAATGGTGTTCTATTCATTTTCAGTGAGTTGACAATGGAGGTCGATTCATATTCAGTGACTTGCCAATGGTATCTGATCCATTTTCGATGACGTGCAAATGGTATCGAATTCATTGTCAGTGACTCGCCAATGATATTCTATTCATTTTCAGTGAGTTGACAATGGAGGTCGATTCATTTTCAATGACTCGCCAATGGCGGTCCATTCTTTTCCAGTGACTTGCCAATGGTGGTCCACTAATTCTCAGTGACTTTCCAATGGTAGTCCATTATTTTCCAGTGACTTGCCAATGGTGGTCCATTAATTTTTAGTGACTTGCCAATGGTGTTCCATTCATTTTCAGTGACCGGCCAATGGTGATCCATTGATTTTCAGTGACTTACCAATAGTAGTCCATTCATTTTTAGTAACGTGCCAATAGTGGTCCATTAATTTGCAGTGACCTGACGATGCTGGTCGCCAATGGTTTTTTTTTTTTAAATCTATTGTGAATCTCTTTCCAATGTCCACTTGTCAATGACATTCCATTCAATTTTCAATGTCTTGCCAATACTCTTTGGTTAATAGCCACATATATCAAATACGCAAAAAAAAAATCACGAATTCGCAAAGAGTATCAACGATTCTCATTCACCGCCAATGAAAAGACTATCGACAACAGAGCGAATGATCAATATTTTTCTATGAAAATCCACATAATGTCGCAGCTCGCTCACATATAATGCGGTTTCTCGCAGTTTCGGACGGCTCGTTCGCCTTCCCATTCCGAAATTGATTGATCCCGAAGCGAATTGCTTGCTCTCGTGTACAATAACAACAACGAAAACAAACAGCAAAAGGCTTCAACGGCAGCTCCACACGCTCCTCTCAATCCCGTAGCCACGCACGAGGGCGAATCAACAGCGCACGTATCACAAATCGTCACGCTAAATCGTTTCCTTTCTCCGTCTCTTGCAATTTGACTACACAACACCAACCATCGTCGATTCTCGGCGTCTGTAACACCGTTCGCTTCGGATGTTCAACCGCGCAAACACCATCCGTCGATGACGGCGACGATCAGAAATACACAGTCGTGCCCGACGGAGCAATGCGCCACAGTGCGTGTGTGACCGATCGACCGTGCATAATATCGTTACTTGCGAGTGGGCGTTCCCGTAATATTCGCCACAGGTACATGACGCGACTATGAACGGCGACTCGGAGCAGCGAAGCTTTAGCAGCCTCCTGTTCGTCTCAAAGGCAGCGTGTGCCTGAGAGATGTACGGACGGCCAAAGGTAAATCAGTTGCACTGCCGAATCGCGAGAAACTCAGCGACACGGAAATCTTAGGGTTTCCTCGGAGTTGCCGATTCATGCGTTACCTGAGGCTCGTAGCGATTAATTGCTGTTTGACAAAGTTCGGGTCTCTCGGCCACTTGCTAGATTCCCATTGACCATTATGATGCTCTTGTTGAAACGTTGTGTGAAGTATGGATTTGGAGTAGCTTTACTGGTGCAAGCTACTGACTGCGGCTTCATTGATTCGCGATCTCTGACCAATGCTGGTGGCCAATGGTCTGACGTTGACTGTGACGCCTCTCTTCAATACCGTGCCAATGGTATTCCGGTCATTGTCCATGTCTTGCCGATAGTGGTTGCCAATGATCTTATGCCAATGGTATTCCGTTTATTGTGAATGTCTTGCCAATGGTATTCCACTCGGAATCAAAATCCCGCCAATGGTCATTCTATTAATTACCAACGTATCACCAATAGTATTCTATTCGTCACCGATGTTTTGCCAATAGTTTTCTATTCATCGCCAATGTATATTCAATGCTAGTCTATTCGTTGCCAATGCCTCCCCAACGGTATCAACCCCAACGATTGTCAATGTTTCGCAAATAATAATCTATTATTGCCAATGTCTCGACAATGGTATTCAATTCATTGTTAACATCATGCTTATAGTTGTACTCTATTCATTGCCTACGTCGTGCCAATGGTATTCTATTCGGTGTCACTATCTTGCCAATAGTATTCTCTATGGCAAGATAGTAAGTCAATAGTAAGTCAATTTCCAGTGTGTCGCCAGTGCTACTCTATTCGTTGCCAATATTTCGTATTCTATTGATGGCTGATGTTTCAGCAATGGTACTGTAAGCATTGCCAATGCCTTGCCAATGGTACTCTATTAATTGTCAATGACTCGCAAATGGCACTCTATTAAATGCTGATGTTTTGCCAATGCTGTTCTATTCACTGCCAATATCTTGCCAATGGTATTCTATTCACTGCCAATAGCTTGCCAATGGTGTTCTATTCACTGCCAATATCTTGCTAATGATATTCTATTGGTTGCCAATATCTTGCCAATGCTCCTCGCCAATGACTGTCCACTATCGATTTCCTAAGAAACATTTCTCGTCAGTCGTATCTCATCCATTTTAATGTCTATAGCCAATGCTGTTTTGCAACAATCCATTCATTTTAGTTCAACCGCGAAAGCTGACCTCGACTCTTCGCCCCGAGTCCCCTTCCCACCGTTGCAACTTAACTCCTTCTCTCGTGAAAACCTCCTGATAAATAGAGCAAGTTTAATGCAACGTGTTGCTCTCTGAGCGAGGCTCAACCCCCGGTGTCTCGTTATACGCGTACCCATGCCTAAGTGCCGGAAACTTTGACCAGAATTCACTGTCACCCCGAGAACCTGACCCTTTGCTCCCCTTCACTCCCTCTCCGTGTTTCGCCGATTTTGCAACGTTTTCATGTACAGAGGTCGAAATCCATTAGGCAGGACTCAGCGCCAAATTGAAGTCCGCGTTCACTGAAACCTTCTCGGCAAATGGGTGAATTGTTGCTTAAGGCCGATACTCATTTAACTCCCTAAAAACAAAGTCAATGTCGGACATTTGCCAATATTCTGCCAATGGTATTCTATTCATTGCCAACGTCTCGCCAATGGTACTCCATTCATTGCCAATGTCTCGCTAATGGCATTCTATTAACTGCTGATATTTTACCAATGGCACTGTAATATTGGTAATGTCCTGCCGATGGTACTCTATTCATTGCCAATATCCCGCCAACGGTATTCTATTTACTGCGAATGTTTTGCCAATCGTGTTTTATTAATTGTCAACGTCTCCCCAACGGTACTCTATTCATTGCGAATGTCTCGCCAACGCTATTCTATACACTACAAATGTCCTGCCAATGGCACTCTATTCATTGCCAATGTCTCGCCGACCGTATTCTATTTGCTGCCAATGTCTCGCCAACGGTATTCTATTTACTGCCAATGTTTTGCCAATCGTATTTTATTAATTGTCAACGTCTCCCCAACGGTACTCTATTCGTTGCCAATGTCTCGCCAACGATATTCTATATACTACCAATGTCCTGCCAATGGCACTCCATTCATTGCCAATGTCTCGCCAACCGTATTCTATTTGCTGCCAATGTCTCGCCAACGGTATTCTATTTACTGCCAATGTCCTGCCAATGGCACTCTATTCATTGCAAATGTCTCGCCAACCGTATTCTATTTGCTGCCAATGCCTCGCCAACGGTATTCTATTCACTGCCAATGTCCTGCCAACGGCACTCTATTCATTGCCAATGTCTCGCCAACCGTTTTCCATTTGCTGCCAATATCCTGCCAATACTGTTTTATTAATTGTCAGCGTCTCGCCAATGGTAGGACTCGATCGAACTTCAAACCTTACGTTTTATCGGCAAGTCCTCTGACCATCTTCCCGTCTTTCGCGCTCGGAAATCAAGTCAGCCTACAGCACAAAGGCTTCAGGCTTTGACCAAGCATCAGAAATGGGTCAAAAAAAAAAAAAAAAAAAAAAAAACACACAAAACAAAGACAGGAGTCACAGAGACTCCTGTCTAACACTCCTCAGGCTTTCCGCCCGCTTCGCGTCGACGGCACACAGGGAGGACTCGACGTAACGCAATTCTCCTTGAAAATTAGGGATGAAGAGTCGAACCCTGAAGAGTCGTGGATCTCAAAACGACATCATTGTATAGCGTCGCTGCGCAGAATGGAGTCTCATCGGTAGCCTCCAATGGAGGGGGAGAAGATGAAACAGGCGAGTAACAACGTTTCTAACGCGATTGGTAACTGCGATCTTTCCGGTGCGCCACCCTGACGGAGAATCCAGAGAGGATGCGTGTAAGGTTCCTGCCATGAATAAAGCGGTGGGGATCACGTTCGACAAGTTTTGGGGTGAAACAGCCCCCGGTCAACCCTCGGCCAAACGTCAACCGAACCCACTCCTTCACCCTACTCAGATGCGTAGGGGAGACTGGTGGAGTGAACGGGTGGGGCAAAATGGACCAGCGCCGAAATGTAAGGGAATTCCGAAGCCCTTAACTTCGAGCCTCGGTTATAGAACGGGTCTCCGAAGCGGGCTTTTTTTAGCCGGTGCCATTTTTTTCTTCATATTTCGATAAATTATCTTCGTATCTGGAATATTGGTAAAATCGAAGACGTGAGTCGTGAATTTTTCGGAATTGAAATATAAAAGATAAAAAATTTAACGAATTCAGAATTTTTGATTTCAAGAATTGGACATTTTTAATTTTAAGAATTGGGAATTTTTAAGTTTAAGCATTGGGAATTTTTAATTTTAAGAATTGGGAATTTTTTATTTTAAGCAGTGGGAATTTTTAATTTTAAGAATTGGGAAAAATCCATTCTGCGATATATATATTACTTGTTTCGATTAATTTTGTGTCTAAACAAAATTTTGAAATATATTTGGTAGATAAAATAGCCGGTACTTCTTAGCTGGATTGCCAGGCGCTGTTCATCTGAATGTCGGTCCATTTTAACCAGCCTCGTTTTTCATATCTCAATAATTTTCCTTATGATTTTAGAAAAGTCCATTTTGCTACCTTTTTTCGATTACGTTTTTTTTTTTTTAAATTTCCGTTCACTGAAGAAAAGTAAAATGTGTCGATAAAATCTTGAATCGCATGGCTGGTCCATTTTGCCCCACGTCATTTTTCATATTTCAATTATTCATCAATAATTTCTATAATTTCACCCATGTATCTGAAAAATCATCAAAATACATGCATTTTTCAGAATTAAAATTTTTTAAATAATCGTTACTACGATTCTAGAAAAGTCAATTTTGCTCCTTTCTTCGATAAATTTTTTAAAAAATTATTTACCTCTATGCACTGAAAAACGGTAAAGTGTGTCGAAAAAACCTTCCTGAATAGCTTGGTTGGTCCATTTTTCCCCACGTCATTTTTCATATTTCAATAATTTCATCCGTCTATCTGAAAAATAATCCAAATTCGTGCATTTTTCAGAATTATAATTTTTTAAAATAATGTCCTCTACGATTCTAGAAAATTCTATTGTTTCCCCTTTTTTCAATAGGGATTTAAAAAAAAAAATTATTTCTGTTCACTGGAAAAAGGTAAAATGTGTCGATAAAACCTTCCTGAATTGTCTGTCTGGTCCATTTTACCTCGTGTCACTTTTTCATATTTCAATAATTCATCGATAATTTCACTCATGTATCTGAAAAATAATCAAAACACGTGAATTTTTCCGAATTAAAATTTTTTAAATAATGTTCCCTACGATTCTAGAAATGTCCATATTGCTCCCTTTTTTTTTTTTTTTTTTTTAATTTCTATTCCCTAAAAAAAGGTAAAACTGTCTCAATGAAACTCCCTGAATTTTATGGCTGGTCCATTTTACCCCGTCATTTTTTTCGTATTTCATTAATTTCACCAATGTATCTAAAAAATAATCAAAATACATGAATTTTTCAGAATTAACATTTTTGAAAATAATGTTCCCTGCGATTCTAGAAAAGTGCCTTTCTGCTTCCTCTTCTCGAGAGGGATTTAAAAAAAATGTATTTCCTGAAAATTTAATTGGATTTAAAAAAAAATGTATTCACTGAAAAAAAGGTAAAATGTGTCGTTAAAACCCTCCCGAATTGCTTCGCTGGTCCATTTTGCCCCATACGCTGGTCCATTTTGCCCCATACGCTGGTCCATTTTGCCCCTCCTTTTGCACTGACAAGCGGTTCGAGCCACTCTATTCGTACCATCCGAATGATTATTTTAGCGAAAATTGAAGGGCTCCCTATGAACGGCTGCACAGTGCGTTGATTACCAGAGCGAAGTCTCTCGGGTACAGTAAAAAAAATAATGAAAAAAAAAAAAAAAAACAAAAAACACTGGAAACGAAATCGAAACTCGATAGAGACAGTGGCCAGTGCGGGGCCGGAGGGAGAGTCGGAGCGATGCGTTGAGAAAAAAAAAAAAAAAAAAAAAAAAAAAAAAAACACGTATCGCTAGTCTGGATATAAATTTTTCATGGACTATTCGATTTCCGGCTTGACGTCGAGAATTCGGACCGGGCGAAACTCCCTGATTTTTGGTTCGCGTAGGGCGTGTCCGTTGTTTGGGTTTGTTGGATGAAACGCGAGATTGTTTTATCGATCGTGAAATTGGGAGTCGAGGAATTAAAGGGGCATCTGTCAGTTGTTGAAACGCTGCGGTGAAACTGAGAAACACGGTTCGGAGACGGCGAGGAGCGGATCGGTTCTTGCCGATATCGAAACCTCTGCATCGCGATTCGAGTCCCTTAGCATTTTTTTTTAATCGATTTTTTTTTAAATTTAGTATTTTTAATAAATATAAATATAAATATAAATATAAATATAAATATAAATATAAATATAAATATAAATATAAATATAAATATAAATATAAATATAAATATAAATATAAATATAAATATAAATATAAATATAAATATAAATATAAATATAAATATAAATATAAATATAAATATAAATATAAATATAAATATAAATATAAATATAAATATAAATATAAATATAAATATAAATTATTATAACCAAATTTAACATCGGACATTGTACAGTGTTAGTTAATTGATCTGCCATATTTGAACATAATTTACATACTGTACAGTGTTAGGTAATTAATTTGCCACATTGAACTCTATATTTCCACACTGTAAACAAAATTTGTTTGAAAATTACTGAACAGTATTGGAAGTTTTTTTTTTACATAAACCGTTTCCGAAATTTCAAATACACATATGCGTTGCAATTTTACAGTAAAATTAGTATTTTTTATGAAATTTTTTTTAAATTTCAGGCGAAAGATTTGTAATCTCAATATCTCGTATTGTAATTTTACAGTAAAAGTACATTAATGTTCAATTAATGTAAATAACGTAAGAAAATTTCAATTCCCTGTAAATTAAATTTACAATTTTTTTTTTACAGTGCATGTTTACTGGAATTTGTAGAAATTTTCAAAAAAAAAAAATCATAATTCCATAAAATCTAATCGCTTGGATAGATTCACCATCAATGGATAAATGCAGTATCAAAGAACTGTGATCAAATTATATTAGCAATTTAATTATTGTTAATTTTTAATTGCATTAAAATATTATAATTATTATTTTATATTAATCATAAAATTATATTGCATTCGTATGCAGTTTCAGATTTTTTTTTAATACGGATCTCTATTAAAAAAAAAAAAAAAAAAAAAATCACCAGCTTTTTCTATTCTCCAAAGCTTGGTCTTTGTCAGTCCGGAAATGATCCGCCGAGCGGCTTCAATGCCGCCTAAAAATTGCATAAAGAGCGCCCGGTCGGTCCAAGCATTTCTAATCAATATGCGAGCGCGCTCACGAGTCGAGGTTTTAGAGCCGGAGGGTGGAAAAACTCGACGTAGCCGCGATGTGAAAAAGCACGCAGCCGGTGAAGCTCGAGTGATGGAGGAAAGGGAGAGGGTGCGTTATTCATAGCCTCGGTGAAACGGCCCCGGTTCATCCCCGTGGACTTCGACTCGAAAACAGCCCGTAGCAACAATTTCTTGAGCGTAGGCAACCCCACAGAAACGCGCGCACGGAGAGAGCTAAGGGTGCGGAATGAAACTGGCGAGTGCGCTCGTAGCCCTTCCTTCCGCACTTCCTTCCACGGCTTCCTCGATCTCACCCTTCGAGATCTCTTTGGTGTCTCACTTTCGCAACCCTCCGGCTCGTAGCAGCTTTTGTTCTTTCGTTCCCGATCTCTGAGTCATTCGGTTACGTTACGACGCAGTGTTTTTGGACATGATTTATTGTGCGCGAGGAGGTAAAGTCAAAACTCGAAGTGTTCGTTCGACTTGGCATTTTTGGATTTGGGCGGATGGTTCTGGACGTTGAATGGGCGACTTTGGTTTTAGGGGCTGAAAGTGTGATTTGAGAGTCATTCTTTGATTTGATCGATTCTAGGATCTTGGACGATTTAGAATCGGTCAAACTGTGATTCGATTAATTCTTTGATTTTAGTGATTCTTTGATTTTAGTGATTCTTTGATTTTAGTGATTCTTCGATTTTAGTGATTCTTTGTTTTTAGTGATTCTTTGATTTTAGTGATTCTTTGATTTTACTAATTCTTTGATTTTACCAATTCTAGGATTTGTAAAATCAAACTATGATTTGACCAATTCTAGGATTTTAGACGATTCAGAAATGGTCAAACTGGGATTGGACCAATTCTTTGATTTCGCCAATTCTAGGATTTTGGACAATTTAAAATCGATCAAATTATGATTCGACCAATTCTTTGATCTTACCAATTCTAGGATTTTAGACGATTACAAATTGCTCAAACTATGATTCGATCAATTCTGTCATTTTACCAATTCCACGATTTGAACAATTCTAGGATTTTAGACGATTTAGAATCGGTCAAACTATGGTTCAGTCAAATTTTTTATTTGACTAATTATATGATTTTAGACTATTACAATTGGTCAAGTTATGATTTGACCAATTCAGTGATTCTACCAACTCCATGATTGTACAATTTCCATTATTGTACCAACACTAACCCTGATTCAGACGGTACAAGATTCATCAAACCAGCGAAGAAACGACACACCACGAACGAGAACAATAAAAAAAAGTCACCGCAATCGTTGATCCGTTAACTGGTTTTGTCAACGCAGTTCAGACATTTCTGTCCACATGTTCTGTACGAGACATTCTTCAGAGTAATTACCGTACGCCCAATACACATGTAACTCGCCGCCGGTTCGTCGAGAGCCGGAGATTCGTGCAGCCCTCGGGTATATTTGCCCGGTTCACCGGGACACTGTGACGATTGCTTTTCAAGCCGGAGAGCGTTCGTCTGTTCTACCATCTCGTGTCGTTCCCGTGCGGCGAAACGAGATTCACGAGCTGAAGGAGGAGGAGGAGGACGAGCTGGAGGCTGCGCGACGAGAGGAACGAGGACCGGGAGGGACGCAAAAGAGCGGCCTCGAGGGAAAGAGGACACTACGAGAGACGTCAGCGTGAGCGAAACGGAGGCAGAGATTCGTCGGTAGATTTTAGACGATTTAGAATTGGTCAAACTGTGATTCGAGCAATTCTTTGATTTTACCAATTCTAGGATTTTCAAACAATGATTTTACCAATTATTTGATTTCACCAATTATATGATTTTAGACGATTTAGAATTGGTGAAACTATGATTCGACAAATTCTTTGATTTTACAAACTCTTTGATTTTACAAATTCTTTGATTTTACAAATTTTTTGATTTTACAAATTCTCCGATTTTACAAATTCTTTGATTTTACAAATTCTTTGATTTTGCAAATTCTTTGATTTTGCAAATTCTTTGATTTTGCAAATTCTTTGATTTTACAAATTCTTTGATTTTACAAATTCTTTGATTTTACAAATTCTTTAATTTGACCAATTCTTTGATTTGACCAATTCTTTGATTATACATATTCTTTGATTTACCCAATTCTTTGATTTGACCTACCATCTCGTGTCGTTCCCGTGCGGCGAAACGAGATTCACGAGCTGAAGCAGGATGAGGAGGACGAGCTGGAGGCTGCGCGACAAGAGGAACGAGGGCCGGGACGAACGCAAGAGATCGGCCACGAGGGAAAGGGGACACTACGAGAGACATCAGCGTGAGCGAAACGGAGGCGGAGATGCATCGGTAGTTTCTTGGGTTCTTGTACGTGCCCGAGGTATGCACGCGTCCTCTTCCCCCGTTCTCCATTTTCTCTTCTTTCCTCCCGACTGGTTCCGACGTCGCTTTTTATCCCCTCGTCCAGCGACGGCGGAGCCGGTGGCAGCAGCAACAGCCGCATCAGAAGAACGAGAAGGAGCCCTCGTTCGTCGTCGTCGTAGTCTTTGCGCAATTTCATCCGCGCTCTTTCTCCCGGGCAATCTGTGTTTTACCAACGGCCTGTTGAGGCAGCAGGACGGCGGGTACACCGGCTGGACGAGCGGTTGAAAGAGGTGAAAAAAAGAAGAGACGTGCGGCAGGAGGCGACCGAAGAGGGGCGAGGGTACCTCGGACTCGATAGCGGGCGCGGATCAAAAAGTTCGATGGAACTGATGTTCCTGGTTGTTTCGCTGTAGTGCGAGAGTTAATAGAGCGTTGACCGGAAATGCTGGTGAATTATCGGTGATTAACGGTTTCGGAAATTTGACAACTTCTCGTGGAGAGAATTGAAGTAGTGAGAATTGAAGTAGCGAGAATTGAAGTAGCGAGAATTGAAGTAGCGAGAATTGAAGTAGCGAGAATTGAAGTAGCGAGAATTGAAGTAGCGAGATTTGAAGTAGCGAGAATTGAAGTAGCGAGAATTGAAGTAGCGAGAATTGAAGTAGCGAGAATTGAAGTAGCGAGAATTGAAGTAGCGAGAATTGAAGTAGCGAGAATTGAAGTAGCGAGAATTGAAGTGGCGAGAATTGAAGTAGCGAGAATTGAAGTAGCGAGAATTGAAGTAGCGAGAATTGAAGTAGCGAGAATTGAAGTAGCGAGAATTGAAGTAGCGAGAATTGAAGTAGCGAGAATCGAAGCAATGGGAATCGAAGCGATGGGAATCGAAGCGATGACAATCGAGGCAATGACAATCGAGGCAATGACAATCGAGGCAATGACAATCGAGGCAATGACAATCGAGGCAATGACAATCGAGGCAATGACAATCGGGGCAATGACAATCGGGGCATTGACAATCGGGGCAATGACATTCGGGGCAATGACAATCGGGGCAATGACAATCGAGGCAATGACAATCGAGGCAATGAGAATCGAAGCATTGAGAATCGAAGCAATGAGAATCGAAGCAATGAGAATCAAAGCAATGAGAATCGAAGCAATGAGAATCGAAGCAATGAAAATCGAAGCACTGAGAATCGTAGCACTGAGAATCGAAGCAATGAGAATCGAAGCAATGAGAATCAAAGCAATGGCAATCGAAGCAATGAGAATCGAAGCAATGAGAATCGAAGCAATGAGAATCGAAGCAATGAGAATCGAAGCAATGAGAATCGAAGCAATGAGAATCGAAGCAATGAGAATCGAAGCAATGAGAATCGAAGCAATGAGAATCGAAGCAATGAGAATCGAAGCATTGATAATTGAAGTAACGATAATTATAGTATTGAGAATTGAAATATAAGAATTTAAATTTTGAGAATTTAACTATTGAGCATTGATAGAACGGGAAT
Source organism: Amblyjoppa fuscipennis (assembly GCA_963575735.1). Lineage (NCBI taxonomy): Eukaryota > Metazoa > Arthropoda > Insecta > Hymenoptera > Ichneumonidae > Amblyjoppa > Amblyjoppa fuscipennis. The sequence goes on along the minus strand of OY754490.1, from coordinate 18,178,085 downwards.
AAAAAAATTGAAAAATGCAGTATGAAAAATCGAGAGATTAAAAATTGAACGATTGAAAATCGATTTTATCTCCCGCCTCCATCCATTATTCCACCCAATCGCAATTTCCAAATACCAAGAAAACCCAGGTTTCCATCGAACGAAATCGCAACTACTAGCGGAGCACAGAGAGGCAGGTTGATCCCGAATCCCATCAACCTCGTCTGCGAGCCTGATCCTTCTGCCCTCCTGACTCCGTCGTAACGGCACGGAATTTGAGCTCCAATGAGCGAGTCCGTACAGCAACGCTAGACACTCCGCATCATTACGACAGAAAAATCTGAGGAGTCCCTCAGCAGGAGTAACATTGTCGCACCTAAGTGAAGCCTCGTTAGATCAGCGTGTGACGAGCGAGTACGTTGAACTCCGCTCGCGCAGCTCCTCGTGCACGGGCGTCACAGATCATTCGCCCAAGCTGGAAGGTCTCATCCTCTTTCCCTTCTACTCCTCGCCGCTCCGCCATTCCGTCTTTTTCGCATCATTGCGCATCAAACTCCCTCGCATCCACTCGCCGACCGTGTCATCATCCTGCCGTGCCTTCTTCTTTGGTTCGCACAGGCTTGTGCGCCAGGTACGGAACACACTCGCTGGCGACGCGGTCCCCTTTTGCTCCTTATGGTAGGTGTGTGTGTGTGTGTGTTTTTTTTTTTTTTTTTTTTTTTTCATACCTCGCAAAGACTGCGTCGTCAACTGCGAACAATAATGACCGGGGATCTCTCCGGGTGTTTTCCGTCTCGGTTCGCTGTTCCGATGAACCTCCAGTCGAGACACTCGGGTAGAAAATTAGCGTCACGCGAATACCACGATTGGAAAAGATAGTCACGAGGAAAACGTCGCGGCTTCGAGGATCTTCTTGGCAATTAGCTAGATTCTTACGGTATCTTTCCTTTGTCCCATTCTCAAGGTTCTCCGAAAGATTCCGTTGATTTATAGGAAGGCTTCTCGGATCTCAGTCAGCGGTGACAGCAGGATCAGCTCCCGAATCGAGACAAAAAACCACAGGTGATCGGTGCGAGTGAGGTTGATACGCGATGTTGTCTAGCGTCGGTATTTTTCTGGTATTCGTTCGTTACGTCAATTGGCGTCGAATGAACACGAAGTGGGTAGATAACGACTGGATTCTCAGTTACTTTCGAGGTAGTTTTGCTTATTAGGTGCCATTAGTTACAGTCTTTCTTTGGTGATTTCTTGGGTCTATGTGAGTGTTGGAGATGAAGCGGAGTGATTAGGACAAGAAGTGGAAGATGATGTCAAAAAATTAGCGTCTGGGATAGGATGTACAGGGGTGGACGAACAGCTGATCCTGTGGTACGCTGACTACCTCAGCAATGTGGAACTTCACTATGTCATGCTGGCTCCGCCATCCTGTACTAACTAGTAGATCCCAGATATAGCAAATCCCGTATACATGTAGCACATGAAGCTCGTTCCACATCTAGCGGGTTCCACATCTAGCGCACCCCACATCTAGAGCATTCCACATCTAGCGCATTCCACATCTAGCGTATCCCACATCTAGCGCATTCCACATCTAGCGTATCCCATTTCTAACGAATCCCACATCCAACGTATCCCACATCCAACGTATCCCACATCCAACGTATCCCACATCCAACGTATCCCACATCCAACGTATCCCACATCCAACGTATACCACATCCAACGTATCCCACATCCAACATATCCCACATCCAACGTATCCCACATCCAACGTATCCCACATCCAACGTATCCCACATCCAACGTATCCCACATCTAACGTATCCCACATCTAACGTATCCCACATCTAGCGTATCCCACATCTAGCGTATCCCACATCTAGCGTATCCCACATCTAGCGTATCCCACATCTAGCGTATCCTACGTCTAACGTATCCCACGTCTAGCGTATCCCACATCTAGCGCAGCCACATCCAGCGTATTCCACATCCAGCGTATTCCACATCCAGCGTATTCCACATCCAGCGTATTCCACATCCAGCGTATTCCACATCCAGCGTATTCCACATCCAGCGTATTCCACATCCAGCGTATTCCACATCCAGCGTATTCCACATCCAGCGTATTCCATATCCAGCGTATTCCACATCCAGCGTATTCCATATCCAGCGTATTCCACATCCAGCGTATGCCACATCCAGCGTATTCCACATCCAGCGTGTTCCACATCCAGCGTGTTCCACATCCAGCGTGTTCCACATCCAGCGTGTTCCACATCCAGCGTGTTCCACATCCAGCGTGTTCCACATCCAGCGTGTTCCACATCCAGCGTGTTCCACATCCAGCGTATCCTACATCTAACGTATCGCACATCTGGCGTATCCTACATCTAACGTATCGCACATCTGGCGTATCCTACATCTAACGTATCGCACATCTGGCGTATCCTACATCTAACGTATCGCACATCTGGCGTATCCCTCATCTAGTAGATCCTAGATTTTGGGAGTATTGGCTAAGTGTGCTTGGCCCAAAGCATACGACAAACCAACTACAAGTCATTCGGTTAAGTTTTCGACCGCGTTGACTCGATTTATAGGTAGGTCCTAAATTAATGTAGGTAAAAGATCTAGTACTGGGTGGTACAGAGGAAATAAGAACTATCTGAAGAGCCCGGGCAGAAGCAAATGAACATGCTACTCTTGGGTAAAATACACCGCCATCAGATTCCGCCACAGTCTGTCTTTCGTCCCATAGGAGGAGGATCGCCGAAGAGGAGCCGGAGAGACAATAAAAGGATTCCCCTCGGGGACACGCCATCGTCTCACAACGCCAGCAGAAACGCGTCCAGCTCGTTGATGTGTCCGACTCGTTGCACTCCAAGATGACGAAACTTTTCAGTATCACAGCCAAGACACTCAGCTCTCTTGGCTCGGGAATACATCTCTACGGCTAAGGTTTATTTTGGAAAACGACTCCGTGAGGATGTCCGGTCCGAAACTCTATTGGCGAACCAGTGAATTTTTGCTGGTCAGGAGTCGCGGAGTTTTTCCATTATTGACTGCGTGTCTAGACCGTGTCGAGCAATTTCTCGATAATGAATCGATCAATGTCTAGACCGCGTGAACGACAGCTAAAACTGGCCCCATTATTCTATCGAATGTGGAATATCGGAGTTTATTATGTCAGTCAGTTCGTACTCTCGTTTGTGTCCAAGTGATAGCTGGCCTAGTTGAGGCGACGCCGATTTCGAACGAGCGCGGAGGGTTTTGTTTCTGGAGCCCGCAGCCTTCAAACTATCCTCTCCATCGATGCGGCGCCTCGACAGACACCTTGCTTACATTCCGGCGTTTCGATTTCACTACAAACAAGCCAATTAATATCGACATTTGGCCGAGCGACAGCCCAACAAAGACGGTGCTGCGAATGCGCGTGGAAAAAAAGTCTTCCTCGTTTTGGAAACTACTTTAGTGATTTCTCGCGGCCGCTTCAACTGAAACTACACTGAAGCGAGGGTCTACGAGTTTATCGAAGCCAAGTTAATGCCCCGAAAGCTTTGTGAAGCCGCCTGCCATTTTAGGGCCGATCGTTGTCGACTCTTCGCCCTAATTTCACAGATTCGAGCGCCGTTCGATAATTAGCGATCATTAGCATTTTGTTTCTGGAGCCCGCAGTCTTCAAACTATCCTCTCCGTCTGTGTGGGACCTCGACAGACACCTTGCTTACATTCCGGCGTTTCGATTTCACTACAAACAAGCCAATTAATATCGACATTTGGCCGAGCGACAGCCCAACAAAGACGGGGCTGCGAATGTGCGTGAAAAAAAAGTCTTCCTCGTTTTGGAAACTACTTTAGTGATTTCTCGCGGCCGCTTCAACTGAAACTACACTGAAGCGAGGGTCTACGAGTTTATCGAAGCCAAGTTAATGCCCCGAAAGCTTTGTGAAGCCGCCTGCCATTTTAGGGCCGATCGTTGTCGACTCTTCGCCCTAATTTCACAGATTCCAGCGCCGTTCGATAATTAACGTCACTCCGGCAAACTAATGCGCACACGGACGCACACGCACGTCAACAAACCGCTGAAACTAGTGCCACGTCACGTGTACAGGACCGCGTTGCGCATATATATCGTCTAATTAACTTTCGCTCGAGTTTGTAAGGCAACAACGATAATTATACGATCATTACACATTACCTCGCGCACGAGAGAGAGAGAGAGAGCGCGGGACGGTTCTGGAGCGAGACGAATGGATTGTGTGACAAACTTTGCCTGAAACATTACGGTGGCTGCGGATAATGTTTGAGGAGTATTGATTTAGCTGTCGATATCGCGGAGGACCACCGGCTCGATGCTAATTGGCGGTCGGCTACAGTTTTGTTCCGCGACGGTAAAGAGCCCTCTGATATAATACATTTTATTTCACAGGGTGTGAAAATGAGAGTTTTACGCACGCTTCGCGTGCGAAAACTCTCATTTTTACACCTTGTGAAATGAAACTTTGTGCGAAACTCGTGCGATAAAACATTTTCTGAACTCGTGTGATTGGAACGCACGCCTTCGGCTCGCGCTGCAAACTCACACTCGTCAGAAAAAGCTTTTGCGCACTAGTATCGTAATATACTATTGTCGATGGAAAGTCAGTTCAGTGTGTCTGGCAGTTGGAAAAACGTTTTTTTTTTTTCAGCTGATCACGAATGTAATAGTCATTTTATTCCCAACCCAATAGACTCAGAAAAAAAGTTTAGTAATCGTCAATAAAATCGAATATTAGAATATTTTTATTTGAATTAATGAAATTTTTATTTGACTCAAGGATATTTTTATTTGATTCGAGTACATGCGATATTTAACTCTAATAAAATTTATTAGATTTCAATAAAACTCTGTTAAGCCCATATCTAAATGAGCAATTTTATTTGCCCTAAATAAATTTTATTTGGTTCGAATAGATTTCTTTTTTCTGGGTGTATTTTCCATTAAAATCCCAAAAATAAGATTTTTTGGTGCATAAAATCGAGACTTTCAATGTCGCACTGTACTTTAGGCCCAAAAAAGTGACCTATTCGTATTCAGCGGGAAAAGAATACGTCGAAATATGTGGCGGTTCATTTTTAAAAAATAAAAATTTTTTTTTTTGAAAAATTGAAAAATTGCAATTATCCCTTTCGAGTCAATTTTTCGCGTTTTTCAACGTCCCGAAACTGCCCGATAAAACTCTTCTAGAACTTCGGACAACTCGGTATATTAGATATTTTTTTCCCGTAGAACACGAACGAGACATTGAAAGTCTCGATTTTGTGCACGAAAAATCGTATTTTTGGGATTTAAATGGAAAATATTGGGCCGGCGGTAAAACAATTATTATATTCGTGATCAGCTGGAAAATATACATTGAAATACGTGGCAGATCATTTTAAAAAAAGAAAAAAAAGAATCGTCAAAAAATTGCCGTGCCACTTTAGAGTCCATTTTTTGTGTTTGTCAACGCCCCTAAACGGCACGATAAAACGCTTCCAAAATTCCGGGCAGGACCCTATCTTGTGTATTTTGTTCCCGTAGAACACGACGGGCACCTCAGATTTTCCCTAGCTCCATTGGAAGCCGAGATATCGATGATTGAAGATCACAAAAATCGACATTTTTTCAAAAATGGTTCAAAAATTGAAAAATCGTTGTTTACTCAATTTTTTTTTTTTTGTTTCAAGGCTATATTCGACGTATTTTTTCCCGCTGATCATGAATATAATCATTATTTTATTCCCAACCCAATTAAATTACCTTAAAGTCTCATTTCAGTCGCGACAAACAAAAATATTAACATTTTTTCCGACAACCGAAAAATAACAAAAAAAAACTCCCTTAACTTCCATGAAAAAAGTTTGTCCCCTTAAACAAAGTTCGCAAGTTTCTCAGGGAAAATTTTACAAATTTATCTTCGAGACTTGTCAAATTAATCGCCTACCGATTATCCCACCCAATCGATCGTCACGCAGGACTTTTCTTCTGACTTAGTATTTATTGTCATTATAATCCTGAATAATCAATACTTTTAATAATAATAATAATAATAATAATAATAATAATAATAATAATAATAATAATAATAATAATAATAATAATAATAATAATAATAATAATAATAATAATAATAATAATAATAATAATAATAATAATAATAATAATAACTGTGAGTCATTTCCCACAATGAGGTTCGGGATAAAGCTCTTGAAAAAAAAAAAAAAAAAAAAAAAAAAAAAAAAAAAAAAAACACTTCAAACTTTTCTTCTTGAGAGGTCGCGCCCTTGTCCCAGCAGACTCGAGAAGGCGCATCTTTTGGCGCACTTTTCCCTTCCGTACGGCCGTCTGCTATCCACGGAGAGACTCTCAGCGATTTTTCTAAACGATATACACGTTTTAACGAGAGGGCTTTACGCTTTCGTCTCGCACCTGGTGCGCGTCTTAGTTCCACCCTCTGGTGTTCTTTCTCGTCCTCCTCATCTTCCTCTTCTGCACCGGCGCATCCGCACGGGTAGCGAAGCTTCTTAAGGGAGTCCTTCCGAATAGCGTTCACTTCGCATAAGTTTCAGAGAAACGAGAGCAAATTGCAAACGCTTCTGGACGATATAAAAATCTGCAAAAAAAATCAAGCATATTAAGGGTGCTCAAAAGATTGATTTTGCACAGTAATAATTCCAAAATGTTATTAAGAAATTGGTGAAAAATAAAATTGTTCAACAAATATTTCGGAAACTTAACTTCTTTTTTAATGAAAATTATACGTTCATTTTTTTGAATACGTATGAATTTTTTCAGATTTTTAAATTCACCTCGATTTTTTTTTTATATGGGAAAAACGTGTGGAAAGTCAGAAAATTCGAAGTGAATTTAAAAATCTGAAAAAATTCATACGTATTCAGAAAAATTAAGAAATAATTTTTGCAACAAAAAAAAGTTATGTTTCCGGGAGATTTGTTGAACAATTTTATTTTTCATCAATTTGTTAATAAACATTTTGGAATTATTGTTATGCAAAATTGATCCTTTCGGCATCTTCGATACGCTTGATTTTTTTTGTAGATTTTTATACTATCGAGAAGTGTCTACAATTCCCTCTCAATTCTCTGAAACTTATGCGACGTGAGCGGGAATTGCAAACACTTCCGGGTGGGACAAAAATCCGAAAAAAAATCAAGCATATTGAAGGTGCCGAAAAGATTGATTTTTCATTATAATAATTGCAAAATGTTGTTGACAAATTGAAGAAAAATAAAATTTGTTCAAAAAAACTCCCGGAACGATACTTTTTTTTTTTAAATGAAAATTATTCGTTCATTTTTCTGAATACGTATGAATTTTTTCAGATTTTTAAATTCACCTTGAATGTTTTTTGTTATACGGAAAAAATATGTAGAAAATCACAAAATTCAAGGTGAATTTAAAAATCTGAAAAAATTCATTCCAATTCAGAAAAATGAACGAATAATTTTCGTTAAAAAAAAAGTTAGGTTTCCGGCAAATTTGTTGAATAATTTATCATCAATTTTTGAGATAAAAATGTTTGTATTATTATTGTCGAAAATTAACATTTTCAGGACCTTTAAAATGTTTGATTTTTTTCAGATTTTTTGTATCACCGAGAAGTGTTGGAAATTTCGTTTAATTTTTCTGAAACTTATGCGAAGTGAACACCATTCGCAAGGACTGCCTTAAGCGTAGCGAAGCTTTTTAACCGAGAATCCGCGGGACCGGGAAAAAAATGCCCGACACTCGTTAGTGTCGAGGTCGGTCCATCGGAAAAGCCAGACAGTGGATTCTCCACAACAGCCTGCGCAACATCGGCTGGGCTGTTCTTCGAAATGGAGAGAAAAAAAAGTGGTAAGTGAACTGGAGAAGCTTTTACAACGTCATCGATATTGGCAGAAGGCTCTGACTTATATGCTCCAGTAAGGTTACAATGCCAGATGCTACGTGTCACTTTGTCATACTCGAAATCCACGAGCTCCTCTTCTCGACGGAAATTAAGTTTACATTAAAAAATGTTTTTTTTTAATGTACATATATTCGATATTGAGATCTTTTGTGGATTTTATTTTTAGACTGACGTTGAAAAAGGTTGGATTTTACCATTTTTTTTTAATTGAAAAGAATTATTTTTATTAAAAGAATTAATTGTAAAAATATTGATTATTCAAAAAATGTATTATTAAAAAAAAATAATGAAAAGTTAACTTTGCGAGGTCGTCGATAATTGGCCGGAGACTCTCTTGTGTACTCCTGTAAGGTTCCACTATGCTTTTTGCTACTTTGTCGTTCTCGAAATTCCTCAGCTTTTGATGCATCTTCTTGATGAAAATCAAGTTTATTTATTTTTATTACATTTTTTTTTGCATATATATATTAAAGATTGAGGTCTTTGCGGATTTTATTTTCTGACTAACGTCGAGAAAGGTTCGTTTTACCATTAAAAAAAAATTTGAAACCGTTATTATTATTATTATTAAAATAACTAATTTCAAAAGTATTGAATATTCAAAAAATTAATGATTAAAAAGACTGGAAAAGTGGATTGGGAAACTCTTTGCGAGGCCAGCGATAATTGGCCGGAGACTGTCTTCTGTACTCCTGTAAGTTTTCACGATGCTACTTGCTGCTTTGTCGTACTCGAGATTTTTGAACTTCTCTTGCCTCTTCTCAAGAGAAATGAGTGTAATTTTTTTTTTTTTTTAGGATGTATATTATATCCCGAGTCTTTGTAGGGTTTATTTTTCGAGCGACGTTGAGAGCGGGCGTTTTTTATTCAAGGAAGAAAATTACCCGCGCTAAGGGCCAACGACGTCGTTTCAAGAGAAAATCTTCTCCGTTTGGATTTTTTTTTTTCATTTTTTTTTTTGGGAAACGATTTTTTCAGGGAAAAAAATTTGAAGGAGAAAATGAAAAATTAAAATATTCCGGGGATTTGAACACTTTGTGAGGTGAATTGCAGCGTAGAATAAATTAATTAAGGTGCGTCTGACCAAAAACAGCTTTGACTACTGCGGCGAATGCTTTACAGGGTTTTCGCGTGCGAAGAATCATCCAGCCGGGGAAAATTAAATAAAATTACATCACAGTCTCCAAAAGAGCGTTTCGTGGCGATAAAAAATAGACCTGTTACGTCTCAGTCGGATAATCGCACCGGAAGTTGCGCCTGAAAGTTGTTTGCGGAACTTCGGCAAGAACAGGCCTTTTATTTTCGTTTATCTGTACAAAAAAAAAAATGTTGAAAAAATCCCAAGCCTACGAAAAATTATCAGTTCCAAATATAAAATAAAATTTCGTTTTATAAAAAAAAAAAAAAAAAAAAAAAAACGGAATATCCAAATAACATAATATTCAACATTATGTAATTAATACTGCAATCGTCTATACTGGAATCCAGAGATCTTTCAACATGATCAAATCACTGTCGCAGACAATTCAGCCCAACAGTTTCTCGATCCAATTTTTTGTTACCGAAAAACAACGTAAAACTCGTTAAAATAAATAATAATAAATAATTTTACATACAATGATTCAAAGTGTTGAAAAATGAATTGGAAAAAATTGATCACTCGTAACAGTATAGTGGACCTACGAAAAAATACCCAGTCCCAAATATAAAATAAAATTTCATTTTATATATAAAAGAAAAATTAAGTATAAAAAAAATCGTCCTAAAAAATAGGTAATTAATACTACAATTTTCTATACTCGAATCCAGAGATCTTTCGACACGATCAAACCACTCTTTCATACAATTGACCCCGACAGTTTCGCTCCATTTTTTTATTGCTCAAAAAAATCATAAAACTCCTTTTTTCTCTAAAATCAAAATCGAAATCATAGGCCGCATAAATAAAAAAAGAAACTCGAAAGTCAAAACTCAAAACTCAAGAACCTTTTCCCGACACTCCACCAAACTTGCATGGATCGATAGTCAGTTTTGATTGCCGACTAAACTATAAAGTCGCGTCTGACCAAATCCGGTCGCATCTACTGCGAAAAAAATGAGAAAGCCGGATTAATTTTTTTTCGCTATTGGAGCATTTTTAAAGTCTTCGGAGTATCAATTATGATTGCCGACTAAATTAGCCGACTTAAATTAGTATAATAATATATATATATATAACTACTGCAAAAAAATGAGAAGGCCGGAAATGTTTTTTTTTCGCTATTGGAGCATTTTTTAAAGCTTTCGGAATATCAATTATGATTGTCGACTGAATTAGCAAAGTAGCGTCTGACCAAATCGGGCCGCATCTACTGCGAAAAAATAAGAAAGCCAGAATATCTCTTTTTTTTGCTATTCAAGTATTTTCATAACTTTCGCAATAGTCGCGGTTAGAGGCGAGCAGTTTTCTCCGCGGTTCTAGCGTAATAACGTCGGCATACTTTGAAAACTAATCAACGACGGGGACAGCGAGTAGCGCAGAGATCGGATGAAACGGGCATGCGAAGGGTCGGTCGCGGAGAGCGCGCTGATACTAATTTCCCGGAAGCCGCGGGTTTCGAAAATCCTCACGGGAGTATCCACGGGCTCGGATAATCTGGGCGGGAGAAGACCATGGGAACGTGAGCGGACTACCGGATAATCCTGGCTGGTTCACGGCTGAGCTGACGCTCTCCCGGCGCGATTATATTCGGCCGAAAGTGTTGATCGACGGCTGCAGCCGCGCAGAGAAACGAGGACCGTAACGCGTCGCGTAAATGTATTTACAAGCGCAACGAGACACGAAACTTTTTGCGGCCGAGTCCGCGATTGGTGAACCTCGTATCGCTAAATAACAGACGTACAATTTCAATGAACTCAATCGGAAAACGTTGCAATCCACTTCGAAAACTTCGCCCGGACCGGAAAATTATTAAATTGTTACGATTAATCAAAAACAAAATTTAAAATTAAAAAGAAAAATCAAAATTATTATCAAATATATTATATATTATTATATATCTAATATACATTTTGGAAAACTGTGGATTTTTGTTTTGTTTTGTTATAATACAATAATAATAGAGTTGAAAATAATTTCGTAAAATTGAAATACGAAGTTTCGTAAAAATAATTTTGTTAAATAAGTGACAAACTAATTTATTAAGGTTTTAATATACAAACCTGTCCTTTCATTTCCCGCGTCATTGACAATTTTAGTTTGTACTTTTTTTTTTTTTTCTAAAACTAGAAATCGAACGGTGGAGTCGGAAAATTAACAAGTAAAAAAATGGACGCTTGTGGACAACGAGACACGAAACTTTTTGCGGCCGACTCCGCGGTTGGTGAACTTCGCTATCGCTAAATAACAGACCTACAATTTCAATTAACTCAATCGGAAAACGTCGCAATTCACTTCTAAAAATCCTACCCGTCCGGAAAATTGAAAATTATTATTAAATATATTATATATCATTACATATCTAATATACATTTTGGAAAACTGTGGATTTGTTTGTTACAATACGATAATACAGTACAATACAATACAATTGTTACAATTATTGTTATAATACAATAATAATAATACAGTGAAAAATAATTTTGTTAAATAAATAACAAACTCATCTATTAATTTTTTAATATACAAACCTGTCCGTTCGTTTCCCGCGTCATTAACAATTTGAGTTTGTACTTTTTTTTTTTTTTTTTTTTATCGTAAAACTATAAATCGAACGGTGGGATCGAAAAATTAACAAATAAAAAAAATGGACGTTTGTGGACAACAATAAGTTGTCGTAAAAAGTGCAAATATTTCTGTACTGTCTAAAAAATGTAAGACACGTGCTAAATGTTAGCGCGGCCGATTCGCTCTTGAAGCGTTGACTTTGTTATCGATTGTCGACAAACACGAAAGGCTTGGCATTAATAATTTATTGCTGCGACAATTAAGCCCGGAATATTATATATATATGTATATATATGTGACGAGAATATCAATATCCTGTGACCGACATTACTCCAGGCCGATCGATTTGCGTGGTTCGATCATTCCAGCGAGGCGACGACTCGTCCACTGTCGTCGTTGCAGCCAACAGGTGCGGTCGCTCTTCAGTCAACCTCGAGCGGCTCGTGTAACTGAAAAACGAATATAATTTTCACGACAATTAAATTCAACGGAATTGCAGTTGCATTCAAGATTCAGTCGTTTTTCTTGATTTTCACTTCATTAAAAAAAAAAAAAACGCGACCGCCATGAATATAAGAGTGTTTCGAAAAGTTCTTTTGGTGCTGATTGTGGATTGGTGTGCAATCGCGATTCTTGTACCGACGCCGAAAGCACATTATCTCACTCCTCTCTACGAAGCTGGGGTAAGATTCTTTGATTTTTAATGTGGTGCGTCATTCGGCTTTCGGTAGAGATATATGTATATTGGATATAATATATTATATATATATATCGATCAATGACATTTGTCATTGCATTTGGAGGGAATCTATCCGGTCAGTTAGACTTTATGAAGTATTGAGGTGTTCTTTTTTTTTTTTTTTTTGCATCCTCATGGAAGAATCTTCGCGAATAAACTTCAATTCTCAACTTTCATTAGAAAGCGATGTGAAAAATTCAATTTCCAACTATTATTATCACTAAAGCTACTATAATTAGAGTAAACATGGTGATGCCGAACTGAAATTTTAAAGACGAATGTGTTGACAGTGCACAACTTTTGGTATTAGATTTGCCAAAAATTAATCACATCGTTTAAATTATTATCATTATTATATTTTTTTTACTTATTGGGAACATTTTTTATTGACGTCTGATAAGAGTTTGTGCATCAAATATCGGTCCGGGAGTGAAAATGGTCGGATATTTTGTGAGCCGATCGAGGATCGCATCACCCGACAAACATAGTTGTAAGGGCAATTTATAAGAAATTATTTCTCTATACTATAAAAAGATTTCGCCGCAGCCACCGTGTCAAGAATCGAGGGGGGGGTCAATAATGGGATCAGACGAGATCAATAATAGGGTTAAAGAGGTCAACAATAGGGTTAATGGGTTCAACAATAGGGTCAAGGTCAACAATAGGGTTAAGGCGGTCAATAATGAGGTTAAGGGGGTCAATAAGAGGGTTAAAGGGTTCAACATTAGGGTTAAGGCGGTCAATAATGGGGTTACGGCGGTCAATAATGGGGTTAAGGGGGTCAATAATAGGGTTAAGGCGGTCAATAATGGGGTTAAGGAGGTAAACAATAGAGTTAAGGGGGTCAATAATAGGGTTAACGGGGTCAATAATAGGGTTTAAGAGGTCAACAATAGGGTTAAGGGGGTCAATAACAAGGTTAGGGGGGTTCATTAATATGGTCAGAGGGATCAACAATAGGGTCCGCGGGTTCAATGATAGGGTGAGGAGGACAATAATAGGGGCATGAAGTTGGTTGAAAATGGAACTGTAATAGTGGGGCTTAGAATTGTGAGGGCATACGTCTTTCAGAGGACTTAGAAGGTCTTTATGGACTTAAGAGGTTAAGTCCATAAAGGGTCGCGAGTCCCGAGCCCTGCTAGTAATTACATAATAATAAGAAATTATAAAGGGGTAGAAATTACAAGAAAAAAAATTCAAACGACACGACGATTTTCAGATCGACCTCTTGATGACATGCCACAGTGGTCAGCACAGAACAGTCGGCATTCTCGGCGATTCGGATGGCTCCGTTCTTCGGGCACTTTGGTCAAGATATTCAATACCTGTCGTATTGATCGACGATACGGCAACGAATCATCTGGATGAGCACACACCGATACATCAACCGCTGGAATACGTCGTCATTGCAACCGACTCGCTAAAAAAATACCAACGTTTGTCGAATCGCCTCTTCGATTCAACCTGGTGGAACCGCTACGCAAACTTCATCATACTGGACACGGGGCCTGATCCGAACGTCCAATGCTTAGGACTGAGAGTTTATATGTTTTATACGGGCCTAAGGGAGGGTATGCTGAACGCACAATTCATTTGTCTTCATCAGGCGATCAACATCTTCGTCTTCACCGCCAATCCATTCGCGCCTTACGCGCCGAAGACGTGGGCACTCTTTGAAAATCTGACGTACAAATATTACCCACGCTTTTACGTGTTCGTACGAAGGTATCGAAAGGGAGGTCGTAACTGCGACGACCTAAACTTCTCGAAGACAACGGACTTGGGTGGTTACACACTGTATTTTACGTCGAAGGATACCGATATGAATTCGTCCATCAACAAAAAGTTCCATGTGACGATCAGTAATTCCTCCACTCCGGAAGCGATGATAAGAGCATTTCGATACGACGCGAACATTATATTTGTCGAGAACGTCGCAGCCGCTTTCAATGCATCGGTGTTCGTGACCAACAATCGCACAGGTCTGATCGCCACAATCGACATATTGCCCGGTCTGTTCGGTGACCCATTGATTACCCCAAGAAGACGTTTCGAGCCGTTCATCTTTTCGCCCGCCACATGCCCGTTCTTCGCACTGACCCAGCATACCGATCACAAGTCGCAGCTCGAAAAGATCTTGACGGTCATCGACGGAAAGTCCCGAATTTGCATGTGCGTGGTTTACATTGTTACCTTTCTGTTCTTCAAACTCTTCCTAGGTCAGGCAACCGTGCCAGCGATATTGAACCTCGTCCGTCTAACGTGCAACTGCGGTCTAACTAGGCTACCTAAAAACTTGTCACCAACGATTTATCTGGCCTGCCTGCTGGCGTTCGTCGTCACCCTCCAGGCGATATACACAGGCAACTTAGCGTCGCTGTTGACGCAGACCATTGCTTATCCGCATGTCACCACGCGCCAAGATATCGCTGATCCTGGTTATACGGCGTACGTTGACAACAGTGTTTACAACGTACTTGCTGCGGATTCGAACCTCGATGGCCGCATCATAGCGATTCCGGCCTCAAACAGGTCACCGGAAGTGTGTGTCGAATACCTATTGAACGATCCCTTGGCCACTTGCATCCTGGATTCTAGCATGGCGATGCTCAAGGCGATCGATTTGAGACTGCATATCAGTAGAGAATCCATTTTGTCAGAATACTTTTTTCAAGGCGTATCGCGCAACAATCCCTTGGGACGTAGATTAGAGGCAATAATGCTATTGTGGTTTGAAAATGGCCTCTACTATGAAGATAACCGTATCGACAGGTTGAGGCTTCAGTTCGAGAATGACGATGCGGTGAAGATGAATACGGTGAGGAGCATTATGACTTTGGACCACTTGGGTTTTGCGTTTGTGATACTGATTGTAGGCTTGGCGTGTTCTTCGATCTGTTTCATAAGCGAATTGGCGATATTTAGGGCAAGGTTGAAACTGGCGAAGAGACGGGAGTGTGCTCGCACCCGATTGGCCTGGGAACCCAACGAGACAAATCGGTTTTCGTCATTGAAACTTCGATTTAATGTACGACGATTGTTTACAAAACCTCGTTGAGCTTTTGACGCTTCAAAGTGAGACGCTTCAAAAAGCAAGCGAGAACTGCGCATTGACTCTCATCTATATTCTACAGTTTTCAACATGTAATAGCACTGGAGTTTTGTAATAAGCAATGTTGTTGTACCAATTTTATTGCCTTTACCTGCTCCGACACCCCCGCGTAGAAACTTTATCGGGCTGACCCACGACTGATCAGGTCGTGATCAGGAAACGGTAGGGCTTGCCGTTTTGTAGAAAGCCTTGCCTGGGCCGGGTCTGGAATACACACGGCCTGCACGTGCAGGCTAGCCTACGGCTGGTAAGATCAGGGCCAGATCAGGCATTGATCGGGCAGTCCTTGTTAATCGATAGTCAAGGAACTGAGCGGACATTCGAACCCGGCCACAGTAGGGGCGTCAATCAGGTATGCCATACTGCTTCATAATAATTTTGTTAACTCAAGATACCTCTACAGCATTCTGAACATTTTGTTACTTCACTGTGGTTGAATAATGTTCCATTCATAATTGTCAGCTAAGGATTGATAACCAATTTTTAAGTACCAGTTGACGAGGCAATCTTTGCGTTTTATCGAATTTCATGGACTGACGAAGCGTATTTAGACGAAAAGTATACATTCACCTTTGAATAGTGTGTACATCACAGTTGATGAATGCTTTGTGGATACATCCTCAACGGAAAAATTAAATTTCATACAAATTACAGTGATTCATAACACGCCAAAACGAACAGTTTTAAGGGTGCCAAGAACATTGATTTTGCATAATGAAATTTCCAAAGAATCATTACCAACGTATTTTTAAAATAAATTTTTAGAAATTTTTACATTGTTTACATTACATTGACATTTTTACATCGTCTATGTGCATTTTTTTTTTTTTTTTTTTTTTTTTTTTTTTTTTTTTTTTAATAGAATTTCCTTGCGTTGGAAAAAAATGTTTACGAAATTTTGCAACGAACTTTGGATGTTTGAATAATGTAAGAAGTTAATAATAAGTTAGCGATAAGTTAATAATCAGTTAATTGAGTCCGAATAACAAATATAAAAAGGTTCACAAGTCCGATGAAATAACGTTAATAAATAAAATGTATTTATTATACTTTCCTCAGGGGCCAATCAGGCACCTTGATAAGGCCGTGATCAGGCAGCCTGTTCACGACCGTTTCAACCACTGCGTTACATTTCATGTAAGGCCCTTCTCACGCTGCCGTACTACGACCTGATAAGACAGTATACGCCTCCTATCTTTTTAAAATACTGTATGTTTTCAATGGCTCGATGATATATTTTAAAAAATTTGTATGATTTTTTTGAATCCTTCTTCCAACGCGATAGCGAGTTTTCAACTTTACAGCGTTCTATTAAATACATCTCAAAATTGGCATATAGATGGTTAAAGGGGTGAACAAAAGTCTCAACATTTTTTTAGAATCGACGTATTAACGCTTCGAGGATCTCACATATTTTTATACGTTTCCCTCAACGCGGCACAATTCTTCAGATCATGAACCCTTAGAATTTTAATGGAAAATTTTCTGGAAAATTTTGTATCCTCTAAAGCGCTCCATGAAAAATTCCAAAAAAATTCACACATCCTCGGAAGGTCGATACACACATTTCAGATTTTTTCCAAAATTTTTCCACCCCTCCTTCCGCCAATATCTCGTTTTTTTAAAAAAGCTCGAATGTAAGAGTCAAAATTTTGCATTCAGGAATTAAATCGGCGAATTTGGGGGGCAATTTTTCGCGATAAAAGTGCTGAGTAGGTCGTGCAACGAGTCATTTGACCTGTACAAGCGGGACGAGAGAGGAAGAGAGCAGCCAAGCCAGGGGAGCGACGAAAAGTATGTACAACGATCGTTGAACGAAGAAATTACATCGCAGCCGTCGCGGTTTACCACATTTTTCGCGCTGACTGAATTCAAAGTTACGACGAGAATCCAACGCCGCTTGTTCGCGTTGCCTCTTACTTAACACCTCGCAACCCGCGAGGCTCCGACCTGTGCACTCTCGCTAATATACGTACGTGCTGCGAACGAAATTCACATTTCCTGTTTAGTTTTAATCAAAACTTTGGCCTCTTTCGTAACTTGTTTCATACTTTCATTATTTATTTTTATTCCCACCCGTTGCTCGGTCGCTCTGCATCTTCCAGCCTCGCAACACGCTTACCTATCGAGTGGAATGAAATAAGGAAAGGGAGTGGAGAAACGTTATAAAAACAATAAATATATACACCAGACAAGGAAAAGGAGCGACAAGTGTCGAATTAATTGCGAAATCGCTTGTTCGTAAAATTGTTCTGTTATGTGCAGATCACGATCCGGATTTTTTTTTGCTGGGAAGGTTGTAAAAGCCTACTTGAAAAATTATCATTTTTATTCCACGTGGAGAAATATATTCATTTATTTATTTATTTTTTTTAGTAAAAAAAGTATTCATTTTTTAAGTAAATGTAAAAACATTTAGTAAAAAAAATATATTCATTTTTTTTTTTTTTTTAGTT
Organism: Amblyjoppa fuscipennis; assembly: GCA_963575735.1. NCBI lineage: Eukaryota > Metazoa > Arthropoda > Insecta > Hymenoptera > Ichneumonidae > Amblyjoppa > Amblyjoppa fuscipennis. The sequence continues at coordinate 18,160,159 of OY754490.1, read as the reverse complement.
TTCGTGGTTTCAGTTACAGTCATTCCGCGAATGCGTGGAAGTAATGTTTGTGAAATTTAATTGTCTTGATTTTTCAGGATTTACAACAAACGAAATCTTACCGAGGCCTTGTAAACGCGATTTCGCCGATTTTCGTCTCGATATTAATCAATATCGTCTCGATATTTCGTAAATATGTTCAAAATTGGATGGAAATCAACAAATGCGTAAAAAAACGAGCTTTCAAAATTTTTCAAAAATAAAGGAAAATTGTTGAATGCAATTTTCGTATAAACTAGAAATTGTTTATCGAAAAATTGGAAATTTCCGAAACACTACGTCATCGCATTATTATTCGAAAATGTCTGTTTGTGTTTGTGTAAACAAAAAAAAAAAACAAAAAAAAATTAAATAAACAAAAAAAATCGAAACGATCGAAAAGCAGATGCGAAAATTCTCAAGTTACGGAGTCCTTTTTATCAGCGCCGTGACGTTAAAAAAAAAAAAAAAAAAAAAAAAAATCAGATTATAAGTGAATTTGAATTCTCGTATTTAAAAAAAAAAATTTTATCGTATCACGAAGCTCCAACTTTCCTCTTTTCCATATGTACATTTTTTTTTCTCGTTTCGTATTCACTCACTCTCTGTCTCTCGCTAAGTGGCTTCTTTTACGATGTGAATCGCTGAATATTAATTAAGAGCTCGTGCGAGGGCTACATGGGAGTGGAGTGTCTACCTCTCGACGTGGCCTCTCGGTTCAAGAACGAAGAAGCCCAGCTCGGAGGCTAATGTGTTCAGCCGGCCATTCGTACAATGGTTTCATGGTGTGTGCCGCAGGGTACCAGCATGAAACGTTCACCGAGCTTGCTGCCGTTGCTGCGGTCCCGAAGCACGACGAGCCACTTCTCACTGCTTACCGTCCGACCTCGTTAAGCGGCTTCATTTTTATTCATTGTCAGGGAAACTTGAAAAAGTGAAAAGAAAAAGAAGAAAAAAAAAAGAAATTGGTATTCCAGGTTTAATCACTGGGAGAAGACGTCTGCTTTACCTTTTGTGTCGTCATCGATGAGGATGGCATGGTAAGCGGATGAGAGGGAATAAAAATTAAGTGGGGATGACGGGGAGGATGGGCGTGGGTTCGTTTTGAAGGGTGGCTTTTACTCTTCAAAATGAGCGGTGGCTCGTTATTGTAGGTCAATTAGTTTCGGAGATATCGCGTTTTGAAGATCGTCGTCCGGACGCTCATTTTTATTGAATCAAAAGCTCGCTTCGCAGACTATTTTGCCACAAGTATCTTTCACACCTACCGATATGAATTAAATTTGGTTTGTGAGTGGTAGTTGAATTGACCACAAAAACAGACTAAGCTTCTTCTCGATTCGTTGCTGCATTTTTTTTTTTTTTTTTTTTGTTAACGACGTTGTTCATCGATGCATTCGGGAAAAAAAAGTGGGCTTCTGCCTGAATTTTGATTCAAAAGCTTCTGATCGCTATACTTCTCAGCGGTTTGGCACGGAACTTCGGACAACGAGGAGGATGAGCCAGCGTTTGTTTTGAAGCATAGTATTGACTCTTGAAGATGAGAGTTATTTCGTTATTGTAGATCAATTGCTTTCGCAAATATCGCGTTTCGAAGACGGTCGTCCGGACGCTCATTTTTATTGAATAAAAAGCTGGCTTCGCACACTTTTTGGCGTAACTTTCTTTCGCCCTTACCGATTTGAGTAAAATTTGGTTTGTAACTGGTGGTTGACCTGTCGACAAAAACAGACTATGCTTCTCCTCGATTGGGTGCTGCATTTTTTTAAAACGACATCATTCATCGATGCATTCGCTAAAAAAATGTTTGCTTTTCCTTCAATATTGATTCAAAAGCTTCCAATCGCTATACTACTCACCAGTTCGGCGTGAAACCTTAGCACACATGTAGACTACATTCTGTCGTTTCGATTTCACTACAAAGAAGCCTCAAAATATCGATTTTTGGCCGAGGTACGCCGCTCCGAAGACGAGGGTGCAACAAAAAAATATAGCTGCGCATAACAGCTTCGCTCTGATTTGGTCCAACTCTGCTTCCTGTAAACTCAACTCATTTTTTCCGCTCTTTCTCGCTTCGCCTACGTAACTGACACGCCACGAGGCGATATTCGAGCGACGGTAATTCGGTCTCTCTTCCTTCGTCCACAATTTTTTTTTTTTTCCTCTCCGTACAATTTTCCCCGCTACTCCGATCTTCGCGCGAATTCGCCAAAATTGCCCGCGGAGATCTCAAAAGATTTCCGCAAAGCGCACAGTACACCTCCCATCTTCTTATTCCCGCTCGGAGATTCTGACGCCTCTGACTCATGCCCGGAGAACACATCCGCGGAGAGCGATAAGGATATTGCGCTCTTTCCGCGGGTTCTTTGCCTCCCCGCAGCCTGGCGCGCATCTCCGCTAAGGCAAATCGTACAATTGCCCTGCTTTTCTTCGTTCCATCCGCGACGACGACCAAGACCGAACGGAATCCCGCAAAAACCCGGAAGAACTTTATTGTCCGGTGGAATTTCATGCCACAGTCCTCCGCCGGTGGTGGAGGGGACTGCAGAAGGGCGGTGCAAAAATGGAACACCCGGCCAAGACGGACTATTTCCGACCATTTCTCGGGACTTAAGGAGAGTTTCCATCAAATTCGGGCAAAAAAATCGTCAACAATTTTTTGTTTTTCGTAATAAAAAAGTGTATCAAGATTCTCCGATGGTTTATGCCTACTTAGAGTGTTCCGGTTGCGCGAAAAACATCTCCGGGGCAAAACGGACCATTATTATCGTCTCGCGGGGCTTAAGGTGGGTTTCCATTAATTTCGGGCAAAAAAATCGTCAACAATTTGTTGTCTTTCTTAATAAAAAAGTGTATCGGGGATCTCCGACTGTTTATACTTTTTTAGGGTATTCTGGTTATGTGAAAAACATCTCCGGGGCAAAACGGACCGTTTTTATCGTTTCGCGGGGCTTAAGGTGGGTTTCCATCAATTTCGGGCAAAAAAATCGTCAACATTTTTTTGCCTTTGGTAATAAAAAAGTGTATCGAGAATCTCCGACGGTTTATACTTTTCTAGGGTATTCTGGTTATGTGAAAAAAATCTTCGGGGCAAAGCGGACCATTTTTTTTTTTTGTGGAAAAAAATCTCACCGCCAATGTAGGACTACCATTTTGCCCCGATAAATGTACGTCTTGCACTTTTTCCGCCGCGGGGCATTCTCGATATCGTCGGAGTTAAAATCTCCGTTAGAATGAATGCAGTTTTTCCAGTTATTACCGTCGTGCCGGGAGAGGACAGAAAAATGTAGAGATATTTGATCTTTTTTTTTCCTCGCTTGCCAAGATCTCTGCTAACAGGGCCAGAGAGCGAAATATTCCGCCATTTCGCATTCCCCTCGTTTCGACGTCGTAAACGTAATTCGTGGGACGTTACACCGGGGAGGATGAGGAGAAGGAAGTAGAGAACGAGAAAAGTGAGTCTGGAAGATCATAAAAGGGAATAGAAAAAATCGTTGAAGCTGCGCGCTTGAATGCTGCTGAAGTATGACGACGGCAAAATCGCTCATGGGGAAAATTTATATATAGTTCATAAATGATTATATACTATTCATATACAATCACATAGATTATAGATCTCATAGATCATAGATCTCATAGATCATAGATCTCATAGATCATAGATCTCATAGATCGTAGATCTCATAGATCATAGATCTCATAGATCGTAGATCTCATAGATCGTAGATCTCATAGATCGTAGATCTCATAGATCATAGATCTCATAGATCATAGATCTCATAGATCATAGATCTCGTAGATCATAGATCTCGTAGATCATAGATCTCGTAGATCATAGATCTCGTAGATCATAGATCTCATAGATCATAGATCTCATAGATCATAGATCTCATAGATCATAGATCTCATAGATCATAGATCTCATAGATCATAGATCATAGATCATAGATCATAGATCTCATAGATATCATAGATCTCATAGATATCACAGATTTCATAGATATCACAGATATCATAGATATCACAGATCTCATAGATATCATAGATCTCATAGATATCATAGATCTCATAGATATCATAGATCTCATAGATATCATAGATCTCATAGATATCATAGATCTCATAGATATCATAGATCTCATAGATATCATAGATCTCATAGATCATGGGTATCAGAGATCTCATAGATCACGGATGTCATAGATCACAGATCTCATAGATCATAGATCATAGCACCGAAGGAAGTGACACACCCAGAGAAATGATTTATTACATTTAAATAAATCAATGCATTAGAATTCTGTTTATTCAAATTCAATGTTTTTTTTAAATATTTGTGCGAAACAAATTTGTATTTATATGCACCTATGAGAGTCACTTCAATCAACTAAATAATTATATAGACTACAATATCGCATTAGATACAAATAAATGCACTAAGTAGACAATATACATGTAGTCAAATAAAAAAGTGTACTTGACACATGTAAAATGCTATCGGGCAGATATGCAAAAATAATTTGTTTGTCCGAAATAAATGTTATTTCTTGTAAAAAAATCTGTTCTCCGTGTGTGACTCACAATACATCCTTTAAACCCTACCGTAATCGAGTGATTCCAAAAAAAACGAATGCTACGGCACGGCACTCTCGTTGTTTACTTTAATAATTTTCATTCGGAGATTTAGCATGCACAACGGGTCAGATAAAATTCCGGCATTCTCCGTCCTCGACGGCGGAGCTCTGTTCGCCGAGACAGAGGAAGGTGGCGAAAAGAGCCCGAGGAACAGGCGAGAAAACGGGAACGGCATCGTTGCTCGTCGTTGACGAGAAAGCTTCGCGACAACGTCCCAACAATTCAATTTACATCGTGATTCACTAAGCTTTTAACACGGCCGAACGCCGCCCTGAAGAGGCAACGTTTCGGGGCAGACAGGGAATAAATACCAAGCATCGCTTCACCATCTTCTTCCTCTTCTACGTTCACGGCGCAATTCCGTCTCTTTCACTCCCCTATTCGCGTCTCCGAGCGAGACAGTCGCTCTCTTTTTTTTCCACTTCATTTTGCATTTTAGAACGTGCCAGGTAGCGAAATCCTATTATGCCACTCCGAGCAACCATTTCTCACTCTATCTCGGTGCACTCGCTCGTTTCGCTATTACCGTCTTTATAATAAAGTAATACAACTCCGCTCGACGTCTAATCAAATCATTTTTGCGAAAACGACGACGATTACTTGCTTTCGCCTCGACACTACGAAGTGTTCTCAACTTTTGTTCTTGCTTTTTTTGTATTATTTGTTTTTTCGTTTTTGTCATGGTCTCACAAAGATGGTCTCATAAGGATGGTCTCGCAAGGATGGTCTCGCAGGGATGGTCTCGCAAGGATGGTCTCGCAAGGATGGTCTCGCAAGGATGGTGTCGCAAGGATGGTCTCGCATGGATGCTCTCGCAAGGATGGTCTCGCAAGGATGGTCTCGCAAGGATGGTCTCGCAAGGATGGTCTCGCAAGGATGGTCTCGCGAGGATGGTCTCGCAAGGATGGTCTCGCAAGGATGGTGTCGCAAGGATGGTCTCGCATGGATGCTCTCGCAAGGATGGTCTCGCAAGGATGGTCTCGCAAGGATGGTCTCGCAAGGATGGTCTCGCAAGGATGGTCTCGCGAGGATGGTCTCGCAAGGATGGTCTCGCAAGGATGGTCTCGCAAGGATGGTCTCGCAAGGATGGTTTCGCAGGGATGGTTTCGCAAGGATGGTCTCGCAAGGATGGTCTCGCAAGGATGGTCTCGCATGGTTGGTCTCACAAGGATGGTCTCACATGGTTGGTCTCACAAGGATGGTCTCACAAGGCTCGGTTAAGAAGCATGGTGTCACAAGGGTAATCTCGCAAGGGTAATCTTGCAACGTTAGTCCCACAAGGATAATTTCGCAAGGGTTGACTCACAAACCCTTGTGAGTAAAAAAAGCACCAACAAGTCTGAAAAAGGGCATCCAGACAGAATCCATCACGAGACAAAAGTAGGAAAAAATATAAAAATTCACAAGAACCGAAAAACAAATAATATAAAAAAAGCAAGAACAGAAGTTGACAACACTTCGTAGTGTCGAGGCGAAAACGAGTATCCTTGCGAGACTATCCTGGCGAGATTATCATTGTGAAACTACCCTTGCTAGATTATCCTTGTGAAACTACCCTTGCGAGATTACCCCTGTGAGACTACCCAGTCTCACAAGGGTAATCTCGCAAGGGTAGTCTCGCAAGGGTAATCTCGCAAGGGTAATCTCGCAAGGGTAGTCTCGCAAGGGCAATCTCGCAAGGGTAGTCTCACAAGGGTAATCTCGCCAGGGTAGTCTCGCAAGGAGACTCGTTTTCGCCTCGACACTACAAAGTGATGTCAACTTCTGTTCTTGCTGTTTTAATATTATTTGTTTTTCGGTTCTAGTGAATTTTTATATTTTTTCCTCCATTTGTTTCGTGATGAGTTCTGTCTGGATTCCCTTTTTCAGACTTGTTGTTGTTGTTTTTATTTTTGTTTGTGAGCATCGTTGACGCACGAAATGGATTGAAGCGCTATGGAAATTTAATATGCCATTTTTTGCATAAAAATTTCCACTCCCGTACATTCAATTTCATACGAATTTTTTTAACACTATAATGGCCGATTAACACGTCTGGGTCGACAGTGAAATATTGACAGAAAAAAAAAAAAAAAAAAAAAAAAAAAATTATCGCCGATAATCCCAAACGTCTGAGGGTTTGCTCAGAGAGCTAAGTGGGCTGCTTGTTGCTATCGCAATCTCGATTTTTTTTTCGCATCCTCTCTGCCGCGCTCTGTCTCGTTTGTTTTATTTTTCTCGTCAACGTTCGCCGTCACGACCGTATGAAAAATTATATTTGTCACGTTCGCGGGACTGATGGCGTCCCGCATTTGGTATCTTCGGACATGTTTGCAAGAGCTCGCTCACAGCGTGCCCGAGTGCTCCACTGGGTTATGAAAAATTGCAAAGTCTCTCGCGACAAGATCTTTATGACTACCGGTTACACATACAGCGAAAAAAAAATACGCGTACGGTACAGTTACACGTACAGTGGGGGAAAAAAAATAGGGGAAAATGAGAGATTAGGTTGCCACTAACGAACCGGGTGGCGAGCTAAATCGCGAGCGTTGCCCGGGCGTTCATGAAGATTAAATGCCCTTTCGCGATCTGCGACGATAGCAGATCAACGAGGCTGATCTATCGATCATCGGGACGTCGTTGGCTCGCCGGGCATCGTTGCAATTCCACCCGGTGCGTGTCAAATTGCCAAGTAGGCTGAGCAGCGCGTCATTGGCGGAGCTATTTTTTTACCCCGATAACGTCCAGCGATAACAATAACGCGAACGCGCACACGCACCCGCGACACTGATTGCTCGTTACGTTTACATTGTGTGTGCTTTTTTTCTCACGGATGTAGGCGTATACAACAGTTATTGTCATGGCTCACAAGTTCGCCAGCATCGTGTCCGGACATTTATGGAAATTAGAAATCATCAACATTTTTTATGTCCCATTGGAAGCCTCGACGGTGTCTTAAAAATAAGGTAAAACATCGTGTGATAAAAATTGGGTTTTTATCACCCAAGCAGCAATTTTTTTTTTTAGTTAAAAAATTGTCTGACAAGGACCGTCTGACAAGAACAGTTTCACAAGGATAATCTCACAAGAACAGTTTCACAAGGATAAACTCACAAGGATGGCCTCACAAGAACAGTCTCACAAGAATCGTCTCGCAAGAAATGTCTCGCAAGGATGGTCTCACAAGTATGGTCTCACAAGGATGGTCTCACAAGGATGGTCTCACAAGGATGGTCTCACAAGGATGGTCTCACAAGGATGGTCTCACAAGGATGGTCTCACAAGGATGGTCTCACAAGGATGGTCTCACAAGGATGATCTCACAAGGATGGTCTCACAAGGATGATCTCACAAGGGTGGTCTCACAAGGATGGTCTCACAAGGATGGTCTCACAAGGATGGTCTCACAAGGATTGTCTCGCACGGATGGTCTCGCAAGGATGATCTCACAAGGATGGTCTCGCAATGATGCTCTCCCAAGGATAGTTTTGCAAGGATCGACTCGCAAGGATCGTCACATAAGAATCGTCACACAAGGGTAGTCACACGAAGGTAATCTCACAAGGGTAGTCACACAAAGGTAATCTCACAAGGGCAGTCACACAAAGGTAATCTCACAATGCTAGTCTCACAATGGTAGTCTCACAATGGTAGTCTCACAATGGTAGTCTCACAATGTTAGTCTCACAATGTTAGTCTCACAATGTTAGTCTCATAAGGGTACTCCCACAAGGGTAGTCTCACGAAAGCAGTCTCACTAAAGCAGTCTCACAAAAATGGTCAGAACATTGAACATTCATCGAATCGAAAGACAACCGCTTGTAACCCAAAGATCCCGGGTGATCCCTATGATGAATAACAGCTGTTGAATGAAAGCTGATTTTTATTTATCGGCCTTGAGAATGCCAGACCAATGATAATACCTTAACAGGATCGAAACTCACACCGTTTATAAGCGCAGTCTCGCTCACCGGCCTTTGCCGCAATAGTCTTTCATCGAATTAACTGTATGTTTGCGTTGGTAAGGCGAACACGTGCGATCGCTCACCAGCAGCAATCTCGACCGGCGAATGTCGTTAAAGTTTGCGCCCGTCCAGTCCCTATTTCCGGGATAGCCATTTCCCGTCCCGTCCCACCGCGAAAACTATTCTCACGGTTAATTAACGACCTTCCGCGCGAAATAGGTTACTCCGAAGGACGTGCCGTCGCCGAGGCGTTAACGACAGCTACGGACGCGCCAGTGGTACATAAATAACGGTACGTTTAATAAAATAATCGGTGCGATAGCGATCAACCCTTCAAGATACGAAATAAAATTTAGTGCTTGCAACCGTTAATAAAAATATACGATTGATAAAAAGTGTCCCAACTGTCCCAAACTATCCTGCAGTCTCTCCCAACGCACCCATAGCGACGTGCAACACCCTTCGATCTTATTATACCATAGCCTACACAATTTAACGGGAAATCAGAGCCTACAACCGTCAATAAAAATACACGGATGACAAAAAAGTGTCCCAACTGTCCCAACCTATCCTGCAATCTCCCCGATCTCGTTATGCCACAGCCCACATAATTTATCGGGAAATCAGAGCCTACAACCGTCAATAAAAATACACGAATGACAAAAAAAAGTGTCCCAACTGTCCCAAACTATTCTGCAATCTCCCCGATCTCGTAATACCATAGCCCACATAATTTAACGGGAAAGTCGGAGCCTGCAACCGTAAAAAAAACACGCTTGACTAAAAAAGTGTCCCAACTGTCCCAACCTATCCTGCAATCTCCCTGATCTCGCTATACCACACCCTACATAATTTAACGGTGAATCAGAGCCTACAACCGTCAATAAAAATCCATGGATGCCTAAAAAGTGTCCCAACTGTCCCAACCTATCCTGCAATTTCCCCGATCTCGCTATACCACACTCTACACAATTTAACGGGAAATCAGAGCCTACAACCGTCAACAAAAATACACGTATGACAAAAAAAGTGTCCCAACTGTCCCAAACTATCCTGCAATGTCCCCAATCTCGTTATATCATTGTCCACATAATTTAACGAGAAATTCAGAGCCTACAACCGTCAATAAAAATACACGGATGACAAAAAAAGTGTCCCAACTGTCCCAACCTATCCTGCAATCTCCCCGATCTCACTATACCACACCCTACATAATTTAACGGCGAATCAGAGCCTACAACCGTCAATAAAAATCCATGGATGCCTAAAAAGTGTCCCAACTGTCCCAACCTATCCTGCAATCTCCCCGATCTCGCTATACCACACTCTACACAATTTAACGGGAAATCAGAGCCTACAACCGTCAACAAAAAGACACGTATGACCAAAAAAAGTGTCCCAACTGTCCCAAACTATCCTGCAATGTCCCCAATCTCGTTATATCATTGTCCACATAATTTAACGAGAAATTCAGAGCCTACAACCGTCAATAAAAATACACAGATGACAAAAGAAGTGTCCCAACTGTCCCAACCTATCCTGCAATCTCCCCGATCTCGCTATACCACATCCTACATAATTTAACGGCGAATCAGAGCCTACAACCGTCAATAAAAATCCACGGATGCCAAAAAAGTGTCCCAACTGTCCCAACCTATCCTGCAATCTCCCCGATCTCGCTATACCACACTCTACACAATTTAACGGGAAATCAGAGCCTACAACTGTCAACAAAAATACACGTATGACACAAAAAAAGTGTCCCAACTGTCCCAAACTATCCGGCAACTTCTTCCACCGCACGAATACGCGACGCCCAACACCCCCCCCCCCCCCCCCCCGATCTCGTTATACAATCCCCTAAATAATTTAACGGGGAAATTCGGAGTCCACTATCATATTACGAAGGATGGCTCCAGGTGCTCCGCAACGCTACGCATAGAAATCACGCCCTGTCCCGTGGATTCCGCCGAGAACCCGCAGCCCGCCGACACCGCTGCCGGGAGCAACGCAGAGAACTCTGTCTGCTAAATCGAACTAGCTAATGAAGAGCCGTGGCGTTGACGATACCCACAGCGAGAGCCTACGCCCGCCTACCTCCTACGTACATAAATACATACATCTACGCATACCGAACACCTGTACTATATCTGTATTAAGTAGCTACAGGGACGCCGGCCGATCCTCGGACGACCACTCTATCTCAACACGGCTAACACACACCCGGGAACCATAAAACCCCCCCGCCCCCCTTGACGGTGCACGGGTTTGTCGTCCCGCGCACCGCGACGGCTCGGGCTTCCAACCATATTGGAAATTAATACGGTTACATTCTCGTTGAGCTGTAATGGACGTATTACGTTGTACCGTACGAGCGATAAAGCCCATTTCTGTCCGCTACCTCTCGCTCCCGATGACCGGAGCCTGGATTTTCGACCGTAGAATTTTAGTAATGCAGGCTGCTGCTGTTTTTTTTTTAATTTTTTTTTTAATTTTTTTTTAATTTTTTTTAATTTTTTTTTTATTTTACGGACATTTGATAATGTACTTGTGTTTGTAATGTTGGTGTACACTATGAGACTACGTGATTAGTTGGCTGGGGGGGGAGACTCTGGGGGAGGAAGTGATTGGAGATGTGAGCGGTAAATTGAAGTGAGGATTTTACCGTATTTTTACCGGAAAATTACGGTACGTTACCGTTTTGAAGATTACGACATTGGTAATGAAATCGTATGTAGTCTCATAGTGATTGCGAATACTACGAACCATTGGCAAAGTTTTCCATTGGGCGTTGTGATATGTAATTAAAAGGGGGATCCCAATGGAAATTCTATCATTCATTCTTAATGGAACTCCGCTGGCGAATTGGTGGGGAAATTTTGAACGATACGTTTTACCATTCATTATCAATGGGCGACCAATGGCTATTTCCTTGGAAAATTCAACCGGTATTTTTTCAAAAAGTGTTACGGTAACGTTACAAAAAAAAAAAAGTTTCATTTGTAATTTCACAACTGTAAAGGTGAAGTTTACAATTTTTCAACCGGCAGTGTCATTTAAATGGGTAGATCTTGTCCGTCCTCGTAAGGTAAGTTGACAAAAAATTTTATAACCGGTAAATTCACATCTAGATAGATGATTTTTGCCACTATTTACCGTAAATTACGAGAAACTTTTGTTAACCTATTTTCCTAACACAAGTTGTTGAGAAAAAAAAAAAAAAAAAAGACAAAAGTAAAAATGCGTTATATACATGGTAATTTTACGAAATATTAAAATACCGGTATTTTCACATCTCCGGAACTGATGAGGCTGCAACGAGCAGCGGGAGGGTGAGGAAAAAGGGTCGGGATTCGTTGGCTTAAGCCGCTTAGGATTTCTACCGGAGATTGGCGACCCTCGGACTGCAGAGTGGGAAACATGTGTCTCGAGGGTTTTTGGGAATCATTGGATCGAGAACGTGCCGGGTGAAGTAATTGAGAGGGGGCGTTTAGGTGTGGAATGTCGAATGGAGGTTCCGCTTTGATCGGTGATTTTTCGACACGTTCGGGGAGAATCTGATGCGGTGATTGGGGATTTTTTTGGTAGCGATTCCCTTGACCACACTGTAAAAAAAAAAATTTGTTTGAAAATTACTCAACAGTATTGGAAGCTTTTTTACATAAACTGCTTCTGAAATTTCAAATACATATGCGTTGCGATTTTACAGTAAAATTAGTATTTTTTATGGAAATTATTGTAAATTTCAGGCAAAAGATTTGTAATCTTAATATTTCGTATTGTAATTTTACAGTAAAAGTACATCAATGTTTAATTGATGTAAATAATGTAAAGAAATTTCAATTTCCCGTAAATTTAATTTACAATTTTTTTTTTTTACAGAGCAGTTATCGAGGGTTGTGACGTTGCGGGCTTGAACTAAGAAACGACGTTGGGGGTGGGTTTGGGAATTTTTTCATAAGAAGATGGAGACCATTTTTCGATGTGTGCCAAAGGACAATCCGATTCGGTGATCGACAACAGAAATAAAAATAAAAATGTAGAACACAAGACACTTTGATTAACCACCTTGACTATTTGAGCTTGCAACGTTGCAGGCTCGAACTGAGAAACTAAGTTGGCAATAAATATGGAAAATTTGTTACAAGTAGATACAGACTATCTCTCGATGTGTGCCAAAGGACAATCCTATTGGTCGATCGACAACAGAAATAAAAATAAAAATGTGGAACACAAAACGCTTCGATTAACCACCTTGACTACTCGAGCTTGCAACGTTGCAGGCTCGAACTGAGAAACTAAATTGGCAATAAATATGGAAAATTTGTTACAAGTAGATTCAGACTATCTCTCGATGTGTGCCAAAGAACAATCCGATTGGTCGATCGTTAACAGAAATAAAAATAAAAATGTGGAACACAAAACGCTTCGATTAACCACCTTGACTATTTGAGCTTGCAACATTGCAGGCTCAAACTGAGAAACTAAATTGGCAATAAATATGGAAAATTTGTTACAAGCAGATTAAGACTATCTCTCGATGTGTGCCAAAGGACAATCCGATCCGTCGATCTATAACCGAAATAAAAATTGAAATGTGAACACTCAAAACGCGTCGATTAACCACCTTGACTACTCGAGCTTGCATCGTTGTAGGTTCGAACTACGAAATTAAATTGGCAATAAACATGGAGAATTTCTTACAAGCATATAATTACCATCTCTCGATGTGCACAGTATAACATAATTTCGTAAAATGGTAATGGGAAATTTCGTAAAAATTATTTTGTTAAATAATTGACAAACTTGTCTGTCACTTATTTGAATATACGAATCTGTCCTTTTATTTCCTGTATTATTGACAATTTTAGTTTGTACTTTTGTTTGTAAAACTGGAAAGTTAGCAAATAAAAAATTGTTGACGTTTGTGGACAATAATTTGTTGTAAAAAGTACACATTTTGTTTTTACTGTGTGTGCCAAAGGACGATATTGGTAAGTAGGTAATCGATTCTCATACATGGAATATCAGTAAATTAATGTCGAATCCCATCTGACCGATAATAAACATACGACGGTACATTGATAAGCTTCCTGCCACGAGGGATACGTGCATGACTCGTAATCGATGTGGCGCTCGCATTACGCTTACCTTGACATTCTGGCTCCACGATTCGCCGATACTCTCTGGACATCGCTCGTACACAACGTACATACATGCGGAGCATTTACTACCTACAATCAGAGCTGGGCCGTACTCAAAGTAATGAGTACTTATTTGGTACTTAAAGTACGCATTTAAAGTATCAAAGTACTTTTCGGTACTTAAAGTATCAAAGTACTTTTCGGTACTTAAAGTATGAAAGTACTTTTCGGTACTTAAAGTATCAGAGTACTTTTCGGTACTTAAAGTACCAAAGTACTTTTCGGTACTTAAAGTATCAAAGTACTTTTCGGTACTTAAAGTATCAGAGTACTTTTCAGTACTTAAAGTATCAGAGTACTTTTCGGTACTATTACTGAGTACTAAGGCCAAAGTACTTGTACAATTTGAGCATATCTTCCTCTTCGAGGAAGCTATTCTCAAAATTGTAATAAATGCGGAAAACATGTGCAAATTACTTTGCACCTCTTTCGTAACGCCAAAAAATGTCTGTCTCATAAAATTATTTTACTCTCAACCCCAATATTTTCCATTCAAATCCCAAAAATACGATTTTTCACTTTTCACTTTGCACTTAAAGTTCTTGCGGTACTTAGTACTTAGTACGGGGAATTACTTTGTACTTGAAGTGCTTGCGGTACTTAGTACAGAAAATTACTTTGTACTTAAAGTACTTGCGGTACTTAGTACGGAGAATTACTTTGTACTTAAAGTAGTTGTGGTACTTAGTACATTAAGTACTTTTCGGTACTTTGCCCAGCTTTGCCTACAATTACACCGCTGCACTACTAAAACTTCGACGTACTTAAAAAAAAAAATTCTTTCACACATTGACAGTACAATCTACACAAAAATATGATTTCTTTTTTTTCGACCACTGGTACAAAAGACACATATTGCATTAAACAGTTAATGGGTAAGACAACTTTTTTTTTCTCGTTAGATTTTTTTTTGCCCGTCTTACCCCTTTATATATATATATATATGAATTTGAAAAAAACGCATATTCTAAATCGATGGTTTAAAAAAAAAAAAATCTGAAAAAAATGCTCAAAAGACTACTTTCAAGAGAACCTAAAAACTGGCCAATTGTGGGATAAATCAGACGCTCGAGAGAGTGGCTTCTTTGACAGACAACGCCTCATTTCCGACCCCAGAATAAAAATAACATGGCCCAACGAGCATTTTCCGGAAGCAAAAAAAAGTCAATTGGTAATTATCATCCTCGATCGACGCCCATGAATAAAAGACGACCGTCAGTGCAGATCTCCAGCGCCAATGATAGCTGCCCGTTCGGGCGATGCCCCGAAATCTCGACGGCCTGGGTCCATTGCACTGCCTGCGCTATCTGCGACACAGCTACCTTGCGATCTGCGCCGTGTCGCTCGTGCCTCGGCCTGCCCGTCCGTGACCGCAGCGCACGCACCGGCACGGAGAGACGCTCCGGCGAATCTCTCGCGGAAATTAATTAGCGATAAGATTAATTAGCCCCGGGCAGCAGCCCCGCCGATAGATATCGTATCGCTCGGCGGGCCGTACCGTATCTACTGGCCGGTGGCCGTTTCTACTGGCGGGTCGTCCGCCGTCCGAGCGGCCCGACGAGATGCGGAAGGAGCGATAGGGAGCGCGCACGTCGGGCGCGCCAGTCGGCGCGGGTGTTATACGAGCGCAAGGTTCAGCGCCACTTGATTGCATCTCGGCGCTGATCGCTTCCGTTTTGCGAATCGCAGCGGCGAATACTCGAGCGCGAAGGGCTCGTCGCCGTGCTGCAACGCCGCCGGTGGTACCGCATGGGGCGGCGGAGCGGACGCGCGATTGATAGATTGGCGGTTTGTTGATAAGCGAGGGGACAATGTTATGGGAAAAGATGTTTTTTTTACTGATCGGTAAACGTTGAACGGTATTGTCGATTGGGGGCCAATTTTCGATTGAGTTTCGGCGAGCCAATTGTTGGTTAGGCGATTTGAGGCCAATTGTTGGTTAGTCAATTTGAGGTCAATGTTCGACCGAGTATTGGCTCGTCGATTGTTGGTTTCTCGATTCTGTTCGACGGAGTATTGGTTCGCCAATTGTTAGTTTGTTCATTCGAGGCCAATGTTCGACAAAGTATTTACTCACTATTGGTTGGTTTGTCCATTCCAGGCCAATGTTCGATCGAGTATTGGCTCACCAATGGTTTTTTTTTTGCAATTTGCGGTCAATGCTCGGCCAATTATTGGCTCGCCAATTGTTCGTTCGTCCATTTGCGGCCAATGTTCGACGGAGTATTGGCTCGCCATAGGTTCGTTTGTTCATTTGAGGCCTTGACTCGCCAATTGTTGGTCTCTTGTTCGCCCGAGCATGAATTCACCAGCCATTGGTCTGCCGATATTAGGCCAATGTCCGGCCGAATATCGACCCGCCAATCGACGGTTCGCCGTATGAGTAATAGCGACAGCACATAGGGCATGACGGAACGCACTGGTGTTATACGAGCACGAGGTCCAGCACCACTTGATTGCATCTCCACGCTGATCGCTTCCGTTTTGCCGATCGCACGGCGAATCCTCAAACCCGAACAGTTCGGTCCGCGCGGAACTGCGACGCACCATCGGCGGAGCCGATGCCCGATTGATACCTCGGCTGTTTGTGCATAAACGAGCGGACGTCACGGGCAAAGATGTTTACACTGATCGGCAAACGTACAACGGTATCGCGGCTCGATGCCCGAACGCAAGCTTAATTGGGGACGCCCCGAGCGGGATGCAAAGCCTGCCGAGGCTGAAATATGTGTAACGCTCTACAGGCCAAAAATGCCCTTGCGCAATTCCGATATTTTATTTTATTTTCTATTGTTTTTATAATGAAAAGAAAAATTGGATATATTTTCCGATACGATTGATTGCGTGTGAGAAAATACAATTTTTTTTTTTTTTTTTATAAAAAATATTTTCTTGATTAAAATAAAAATAAAAATTCATTGATAATTATTATTTGTGTTTTAGTATTCTGTAGAAAGGTGGGAACGATGTATTGTGTGGGATTTTTCATACGATTTTTTTGTTAGATAAAAAAAAAATTTTAGGTTTAATTTTTTTTTTTTTTTTTGTTTCCAAACGGAAAATGTCAAGAAAATGATATTGTTGTAAAAATTTGACTAATTCGAGCTGGAAATATTTTCTGCGCACAGTTACGAACGATCTATGTCGCAAAATTGTCAATGCGATTTTTTCTCGCTGATACAAAAAAATAAAATAAATAAAACCCTTTTTTTCTTTTTCCTAAAAGCATCGAAAAACCGCTCCAAAAAATTTCAACCGAGATTATGAAACTAAAAAATAGAAACATTCTCGCCGTAAGTTAACCCTTTAATTATAGAACAAAAAATCGCGCCTACCTACTTTATTTTTATTCATTCTCGTTTCGTTTTATTTTTCCTACATTTTCTAAAAAAAAAAAAAATATCGCACCCATCCACTATATTTTTATTAATTCTCGTTTCACTATTATTATTCAACATTAACGAGAAAAAAAAATCGAGCCCGGTGAAGCATAAAAAATTTAATTGCAAAATCGGATCCTAAATGAAAATAAATTAACGAGTGGTCTGATCGAGAATTCCGTTTCCACTGTTATAAATCGGAGCAGACCGAAGCGGTACAAAAGCTGCCTCAATCATTATGGCGGCTAATGAAAGCGCTAGAAGGCAGGGAGAGGGTTGAATATCGTTAATGCGGAAACGTACAGCCTATTGAAGCAATCCCGATTGCGTACATCGAAGCAGCATTAACCGAACGATGGATAGCGAGAGTACTATAAATATATATATATATATATATATATATATATATATATATATATATATATATGTATATAGGAGAGGTAGAAAGTTCGAATTAGTGGCAGACAGCGCAGACGAGATTGGGCACTTGCGGAAGCGATACAATGACGCAACGAAAGCTCCCATTAGCGTATACAATCTGCTTACTGGTACTATATATTCATATGTGTGTACGTATTAGTGACGCACATATTATAGTCGCATTAGAGTCGTTATATCGTACAGAAGCTTTAATCTCTCGAAGCTCGGACGATTAATTCAACAGGAGTATCCATTTTCCTGTAATATGAAAGTATCTTTATTTCTTCATCTTCTTATTATAAAATTTATTAATGAATTTGTTATCAAATTTATTATCAAATTTATTACCAAATTTATACCAGCTTTTCAGTTGAAAAATAAATGTTTGTTACTTCTGAATCCTTCAAAGGACGTTATAAAGCCATCGCATAATGTCATTACCGTCTGAAAGATGCTTTCTATTTGACCCAAATACGTCGTCACGACGGGCACCCATCGCATTCACTGTGACACATTGTGCAATAATTGTGGTGGAATCGTGTCATCGTCTGATCGCAACGCCATTCACTGTGCGTGTCAATTATGCCGCTACAATGACACCACCGCGTGCCGAGACAGTCACCAAGACGTGATGGCAATGTGACACCAATGCGATGATACGAAGAGATGGCGCGACGTTACGTCAAAAATTAGTTTAATGTGGCCATATCTCACTTCGCTTGTGCTGTCACGACGTGCCGCTGCCTGACGCATTTCTGCTGCCATTACGCAGTTATTTGTCTATTGGGGTAACGTTCGGGATCCTTTGACAAGCAATTTTCTAACGGTGTACCATTTTCTAACAAATCGATGGCAGCGCCCTCCATCGGAATCTTGTGAACTAACGTTCGGGAGACTTTGACAAGCGATTTTCTAACAGTGTTACCGACATTTATCGCATATTTTTTCGTCCCATTTTTCTCAGAGGTCATTTCATGAAATGCTATCAAACATGTATCAAGTTGCGTACTCGTTTAATGGACAGTGCGCTCCGCTCGTCTTTTTGACAGCTTTGAAGCAGAAATATCATTACTTACAACTTTATTATGATAGATTCCGCATGGTAACTACTCTGTAATTTTTTTCCTCCGATTTTATTTAAAAAAAAAGCGGGCGCACTTCGTTCAGATATTCTGCAGCGACTATGAAATTTGTATTCAATTTTAACTAAAACTGAATAGAAATTAAAATTACTTAATTAATTATAATTATAATTAAACTCTGAAGGTACTAAAAACATTAATTTTGCATAATTATAATTCCAAAATGTTATTAACAAATTAATAAAAAAAGTAATTATTTAACAAATTACCCGGGAACGAATCTTTTTTTTTTTATGAAAATGATTCGTTCATTTTTCTGAATACGTGTGAATTTTTTCATATTTTATAATTTGCTTTGATTTTTATAATCTTCCGGAAATCGAACTTTTTTAAAATGAGAATAAGTCGTTCATTTTTTTTTTTTTTTTTTTTTTTTTTTTTTTTTTTTTTTTTTTTTTTTTGAATACGCATGAATTTTTTCAGATTTTTAAATTCACTTTGAATTTTGTGGCTTTGTTCACATTTTTGCCATATAAAAAGGAAAAATTTTAAGTGTATCTCTACAAACTGAACGAATAATTTTCATTAAAAGAAAGTTGGGTTTCCAAGAGATTTGTTACAAAATGTTATTTATCATTAATTTGTTAATAACATTTTGGAATTATTATTATGCAAAATCAATATTTTCGGCACCTTTAACATGGTTGTTTTGTTCCGATTTTTATACCATCAAGAAGTCTTTGCAATTCCCTCTCATTTCTCTGAAACTTATGTGACGTTAACATTATTCATAAGGACTGTCGTTTGGTATTAATTTCGCATAAGTTCGAGAGAAGTGACATAAAATTCCACATACTTCTCGATGGTATTGAAATCCGAAAAAATTCATGCATATTAAAGGTAGTGAAATTATTGACGTCGCATAATAATAAGTCCAAAGTGTTATTAACAAATTAAACAAAAAAAAATCAATGAATTACTTAAAATTGAATACCAATCAGTCATCTCGGAGAAAAATGGGATGAAAGTTTTTAGGTGAAACTGTCGGTATTTGGCCTCACCTTAAAACCAGACTTCCCGGTGACAGTGTAACGAGCCAGACCGAGAGAGTTGCCAGCGTCGGGGAAATTTTGCAAGAGCGGAGAGTCTGCTTGTCGGCGTCGGGCGTGTCTCAACGCTGCCAGGTTGAAACCGCCTTCCGCCGTGGCGCGGCGAATTTTCCGGACTGTCGCCTTAGCATATAATTCGCCTTAGCATATAATTCCCTCACGCATGGGTGTATTTGCCTCACTCGGCGGTGTGTCACGAGCGTAAAATGTACAATGGCGCGTGCACGCGTAAAGCGTCCTGCCTGCCGTTAGAGTGGCTCGAGAGAGGAGACGTGGAAGGCCGAAGGGGAAAAGGTAAATGATCGTCGGCCGCGGCGTTGGGTCGGAAAGGCCAGTTCGTCTGCGCACGTGTGACAATACGCATGTTCCGGATCGGTCGCAGACGAGCTGCGTTATGTTCGGCGGTCGTCGAGATGCGCGACAGGAAAGCCATTTTCCCTGGTGCAAAATGGCCCAGCGGGGAAAAACGGGGTCAAAGAGGCGGATGTATCGGTGGGAGGAAATTGAGCGTACAAAAATTAGGGTAAGATTCAGTTTTGCGGTCAATGTTCAGTTTTGCCCCGCTGGGCCATTTTACCCCGGTCTCGCCTTTGTACCCGGAGAAACGATTCCTTTATAACAAATAACATTTATTTATCTACTTTATATATCTAGATAATCTTCTTATCTATCTGCCCAATAGAATTTGACTTGTGTCGAGTATTGTTTTTTTTTTATTGAAGTACATATTTACCATCTACTTAGAGTTTTTATTTGTATCTAATTCGATGTCGTAATTGAAACACATGCATTATTTGTTTATAGCAACTACGTTCTTTTTTCTCATAATTCAACCAACGCTAATTGTTGCTCCGACAATTCGCCAAAACACGACAAATTTAACTCGAAAACTTGTGGAACCTTACCGGACTCCGCCCGGTACCATCAAAAACGGCAAAAAATGAAAAGACATATTTCTCATTATTTATCGATCTTATCATCAATCAAAAATTCTAAAATAATTCATACACAACCTCCATTCAAAACTGCAACTTTTTTGTCCGAAACTTTTTCCCATCCACCCTTTAGTTTCCAATCTAAATCCGCTCGAATCTGAATCACAGTGAGTTTTTCTCGATCAATATTCCACGATTTTGAAACCGCCAACGAAAAATCTAAAAAATAAATTAAAAAAAAATGAATTATTACTCCCTCAATTCGCCCAGACACTGCAAATATAACGCGAAAGGTCCAACAACACCGGAGGTAATTCCGGAACCCGGTAAGGTTCCCTAAGATCAAGTCCTAGCTCTTTGTGTAACGTCCTCGTGCTTAGACCATCCCGTGTTATACCTCGAATGGGGTTCCCGTGAAATAGCCCGGAGCTATAAGGCAACTCCGAAGCATGTGAGTGGTTGCAGTTGCCTGTCAGGTGGAGAAGTAGTCTACGCACCTCTATACGTACGGCTCTCTATCTCCCTGCTCTTCGGCGTTGCCTTGCACCGGCCACGTAATCCTGGCCGATGTGCACTCTCGGCCTCGCGGCGTGATTCATAAGCGTGTATACCCGAGCTTTTGCTCTGCACGGCGCACGGTTGGGGAGAACGGGGCAAAGTTGAACGGGGGGGGGGGGGGGTAAACGGGATGATGGGAGAAAAGAATTTTTTCAGTGATCAATATTTGATATCCCTTGGCTAAATCTTCCATTAATTACCATTTAAAAATCCCATTGATTACCATTAAAAAATCCCATTAATTACCATTTAAAAAATCCCATTAATTACCATTAAAAAATCCCATTAATTACCATTAAAAAAATTCCATTAATTACCATTAAAATATCCCATTGATTACCATTAACTATTCGTCAAAGATAATTCAACGGGGTTTTGCCAATGGTACCGTTCCCATTTTCGCTACCATTTAATGTACCATTCAATGTGCCATTCAGTTTCCCATTCGTTGTATGCTATTTTTATCCCTCTGGCATTTCCATTCGTGGAAAAATATGCTATATACAATTGTCCACTTTTCTACAGTGTCTAAATATGTAACAAATAAAAATTCCGTAATCCCTTGGCTAAATCTGCCATTAATTACCATTCAAAAATCCCATTGATTACCATTAACTATTCGTCAAAGATAATTCAATGGAGTTTTGCCAATGGTACCGTTTCCATTTTCGCTACCATTTAATGTACCATTCAATGTGCCATTCAGTTTCCCATTCGTTGTATGCTATTTTTATCCCTCTGGCATTCCCATTCGTGGAAAAATATGCTATATACAATTGTCCACTCTTCTACACTGTCTTTCCCACACTGTCATACGAAAAAATAAAATAAGAAATAAAAACGAAACAAAAATCTTAAATCCCCTAAAAAAAAAAAAAGTATCAAAACGATTCTTTAATATTTTTCTGCACTTTCAAGGGCTTCGTCGAGTTCAAAATGGATTGAAATTTACACAGTAAAAAATAATTTCGTAAAATCTGCATGCGGAATTTCGTAAAAATAATTTTGTCAAATAAGTGACAAACTCGTTTGTCATTTATTTGTATATACGAACCTTCACTTTTATTTCGCGTCTCATTGACAATTTTACTTTGTACTTTTATTTGTAAAACTAGAAAATCAACAAATAAACAAACTGTCGACGTTTGCGGACAATAAATTATTGTTAAAAGTACAAACCTTTTTTTACCGTGTATATCTCGATTTTTAATGACTCATATAAAAATATATATATATATATATATCAAAAAATTCTTAAACCACCTAAAAAAAAAAATTCCCGCAAAGCCTACCTATTAGTATATTATATATATTTGTATATAATATAATAGTATATTAATGTACATTATACTTATAATGTAATTATAAATTAACGTATATTATGTTACCTATCGGACAATTTTCCATCCCCGGAGGCGTAATTAACGCCAGGATTTACCTTTGAGCCCGGCGTGTTTAGCGTCAGGAGCGGAACTGAGTCGTATCTCTTCCTTGACGTCTCCCGTCTCGGCGCCTTGATTCGTCCGAGGATCAAGAGCCGAGAACAGCCGTTGGCGGTGCGTGTGTACGTTGCTCTGGGGCATTCCTTTTACGTCGCAACCCCACGTTATTACGACGTTACGTCCTGTCTCATCCGTATACGCAAACCCCCCCCCCCCCCCGTCTTATATATCAAGGGAGTTGCATTTTACTCGCGTGCGCTCGCCTTGCTCTCCGTCCGTCCGTAGAAGGGAAGATGCGGGGCAAAATGGGACAGTGAGGCAAAATGGAACAGTGGAGGAAAAACAAACGGGAACAGTGGGAGGAGAATTTTTCAATAACTTTTGCATGGCCAATTTTGCCCTAACGATAGATCCGGATTTTCAAGACCGTTGTTACGTCCAGCCTAACTCGTAAGAGTGTGAGCGCAACAATATTGCTAAAATTTGCCAGTTTGTGGCACTACTTGAGTGGGTCAACTGTGATTTTTTTTTTTTTTTTGGGATTTTTAAAATGCACCGTTCGGGATTTACGTTTACGTTAGCCAAGTGATTACAGCATTTTTATTTGTTACATACTTGGACACTGTAGGAAAGTGGACAACTATGTATAGCATATTTTTCCGCGAAGAATGCCAGCGTGATTAAAATATCATACAACGAATGGGAAACTGAATGGCATATTGAATGGTATATTAAATAGTAGTGCAAATGGGAACGATAATATTGGCAAAATCCCATTGAATTACCTTTAAAGAATGATCAATGGCAATCAATGGGATTTTTCAATGGCAATCAATCGAACACTTAGCCAAGGGAAAAATATTTCCCTCGGTGAGCTTTCGATCGTTGTGTGTGCTTTAATAGTTCATGGTAATCAATGGGTTTTTTTTTTTTAATTTTTTTTTTTTTTTTTTTTTTTTATAGTAATCAATGGGATATTTAGCCAAGGGAAAAACATTTCTCTCGGTGTCCTTGCTCAAACATCACAAAAAATCATCAGAGGATTGAAAAATCCATTAATCGTTGTGTGTAACATATCACACATCGTCGTACTCTGCGGGTCGCGTAGTGAAAATTCGGTCAAGGGTTAAGGACTCTTCGGAGATTCGGTGATTCGGTATATTAAATCGTAGTATAAGTGGGAATTATACTATTGGCAAAACCCCATTCAATTGCCTTTAACGAATAGTTAATTGTAAACAATGGCATCTTTTTAAGGGTAATCGATGGGATTTTTTTTTTTAAGGGTAATCAATGGAATTTTTTTTTTTTAAGGGCAATCAATGGAATTTTTTAATGGTAATCAATGGCACATTTAGCCAAGGGATAAACCATTTCTCTCGGTGCGCTTCCTCTATGAAGAAGCAACTTAAAATTTTTATTATTTTTATATCACCACTCAATTATTATAAAAAAAAAATCATAGAATTAAAAAAACGCATTGGTCGTTGTGTGTAACATATCACAGATCGGTCGTACTCTGTGGGTCGCGTAGTGAAAATTCGGTCAAGGACTCTTCGGAGATTCGCTGATTCGGTATATTAAATCGTAGTATAAGTGGGAATTATACTATTGGCAACACCTCATTCAATTGCCTTTAACGAATAGTTAATTGTAAACAATGGCATCTTTTTAAGGGTAATCGATGGGATTTTTTTTTAAAGGTAATCAATGGGATTTTTTAATGTCAATCAATGGCACATTTAGCCAAGGGATAAACCATTTCTCTCGGTGCGCTTCCTCTATGAAGAAGCAACTTGAAATTTTTATTATTTTTATATCACCACTCAATTATTATAAATAAAAAAAAATCATAGAATTAAAAAAACGCATTGGTCGTTGCGTGTAACATATCACAGATCGTCGTACTCTGCGGGTCGCGTAGTGAAAATTCGGTCAAGGGTTAAGGACTCTTCGGAGGATTCGGTGACCGTTCGGAGTGGAAGAACTTTTTTTTTTCGTATGGAAAATTGGAGCTTTCGAGCGAGGCAGAAACGTATCGGCACCCCAGCGCGGAATGACGGGACGATAAAAATCGGGTCGAGCGAGCGAACGCCATTTCTCTACCCACCCCCCTTTCCCACCTTGACGTCTGTGTCAATGCGCCCGTCACTTCTTTATCTCGGCCGAAATTCCCGGCTCAAAATTGTCCGCCTATCGCTGCGGCTCCGATCTCTCGTCTCTTCGTCGTCCCTTCGCTCAGCTGTCCGCCCGTTTGTTGCCAATAGCGTCGCTCCGTCGGCCCTTGGCGGTCCCTCTGACACCCTTCGCCGACGATGAGAGACGGCGACGGCGCAGGGCCAGCATCGGCAGCGACGTCAGCGTCGCGATCGTCGTTTCTCACTCTTGTATTAAAAAATAAAAATAAAAATAAAAAAGTGGTGAATTTTTATTTATTTTTTTTTACGAAATATGCTGAAATCCCTACCCAATAAACCGCGAAGTATTGGAACATCGATCGACCACAACAAAGGATGTACCGTATATGCTTTGTCTTTCTTTTTTTGTTTTTTCTGGTAGTGACATTTTTTACTTTATGGATTTTTTTTTCGTTATGGCGCCAGTTGCATTTTTTAAGGCCCAGGAATTTTTTTAGGCAGGAAGATTTTTTTTTTTTTTTTTTTTGGTGCTATATTGAATCGATGAATTCGCATGGTGGAGCATATTTCGAGCATTTATTATTTGTTATTCACTGTAAAAAAAAAAATGTTAATTTAATTTACGGGAAATTGAAATTTCCTTGCATTATTTACATTAATTGAACATTAATGTACTTTTACTGTAAAATTACAATACGAGATATTAAGATTACAAATCTTTCGCTTGAAATTTGTACAAAATTTCCATAAAAAATACTAATTTTACTGTAAGATTACAACGCATATGTATTTGAAATTTCAGAAGCAGTTTATGTAAAAAAGCTTCCAAAACTGTTCAGTAATTTTCAAACAAATTTTTTTTTTTTTACAGTGTTTAATACGCTTAGGTAACGAGTAAAATTTATACTCGTTACCTAATGAAAATCGTTACCTATACGAAATTTATATAAAATTTCCATAAAAAATACTAATTTTACTGTAAAATTGCAACGCATATGTATTTGAAATTTCAGAAGCAGTTTATGTAAAAAAGCTTTTTTTTTTACAGTTTTTAGCACGCTCAGGTAACAATTATAATTTATACTCGTTACCTCTACGAAATTTAAACAAAATTTCCATAAAAAATACTAATTTTAATGTAAAATTGGAACGCATATGTATTTGAAATTTCGGGAGCAGTTTATGTAAAAAAGCTTCCAAAACTGTTCAGTAATTTTCAAACTAATTTTTTTTTACAGTGTTTAGTACGCTTAGGTAACGAGTATAATTGTCGATTCACATGGAATGGAATGGCGTGCAGTTTAGCACCGAAGGAATTGTGTATTTTTTTTTTCCCGCTGAAGACGAAATTGCTGGCTTTTTTAGGACTAAAATACAGAGAGACATTGAAAGTCTCGATTTTATGCACGAAAAAATCGTATTTTTGGGATTTAAATGGAAAATATTGGGCTTGGAGCGAAATGATTGATATATTCGTGATCAGCGGGAAAAAATACGTCGAATATAGCCTTGAAAAAAAAAAAAAAAAAAAAAATCGAGTGAACAACGATTTTTCAATTTTTGAGCCACTTTTGAAAAAACGTCGATTTTTGTCATTTTCAAACGTCGATATCTCGGCTCCCAATGAAGCCAGCGAAAATCCGAGTTTTCCCGTTCTGTTCTACGGAAAAAAAATACACAAGATAGAGTCCAGCCCGAAATTTTGGAAGCGTTTTATCGTGCCGTTTCAGGACGTTGAAAACACACAAAAAAATAGCCTCGAAATTGCCTCGCAATTTTTTGACATTTTTTTTTTCTTTTTTTTTAAGGCCTTATATACGCGAATTTTTTTTTAATTTTAATTTTTTTTATTTTTGCTTTCATTATACTGAAGGGTTAAGAATATTTTAAGCTTTGCAGAATTGAAAAATTCAAAAAATTGTTAAAGTAACAACATTTGGAGCGTGAAAATTTTGTATTTTCTTGGAACTTTTTCGAGCCTTGCGAAAGTTCTAACTTTTGAACGAAGGTTCAGATCGCTTTGAAATTTTTACAAGACATTCTTAGTATCATCACCCATCGCGTGAACTACAGAAACAAAATTTTCAATGACACGAAAAAAATATAAAAAATAAAATACCGACAGAAAATTGAGTAAAAAAAACTAAAGTTTCGAATTTTTATTATAATAATTAAAAAAAAATAATATTATTGGTTCTCACTGAAGACACATTCATTATGCAATTATAAATATGTTAATTTTTTTTTTCAGACCCCCACATCGATGCCGAGAACTTTCACGATCGACGCGCGCGTAAAAAAAAAAAATACATTGCTTTATTATATAATATCTTTGCCAATTGTTAATATTTCTGATTTTTTTTGTACATATACTTAAACATGTGCATAAATTATCTACAAAAAAAGAAAAAAACGTTGCCAATATATGCGTCATTTTTTTTTTTAACCGCGTCTAGAAAAGTCCCTTCGAAAATCGGCGAAATCGCTTACATGACGCTTTAAAAATGAACTGCCACGTATTTCGGCGTATTTTTTTTTCTCTCAGCGTAAATGACGCAAAAGCTAATTTTTATTTTGCCTACACAGTAAAAAATAATTTCGTAAAATCAGAATGCGAAATTTCGTAAAAATGATATTTTGTTAAAAAAGTGACAAAATTGTTTGTCACTTATCTTACATACACGAACCTGCGCATTCATTTCATGCATTATTGACAATTTTAGTTTGTACTTTTGTTTGTAAAACTAGAGAATTAACAAATAAAAAATTGTGGACGTTTTTGTGGACAATAATTTGTTGTAAAAAGTACAAATTTTTGTTTAATGTGTAAAGTACGCCAAGAAAAAAAAAAAAAAAAAAAAAAAAAAAAAAAAAAAAAAAAAACGCCCTCGTTCCCACGATTTTCGTCAGGTGACTCTTGCGTGTCTGGCGTGTTTCTAGCGTGATAAACGCTATGGGCGTGAATCTTATGAATAGCCACAGCGAATAAAGAGAATATCTACAAAGTGAAATGTCTCAGTCAGAAGAAGTCCCACACTTGGTGCTTTCAATTACTCCATTTGTGGTAACTCGATCTTCATTAATTCTTCATTGGGGCCGACTTAAGCTATTTCCATTATTTGCCAATCCACGTCATTGCCTCGACGCTCGAGTGAGCAAAGCGGCAGAGCCGAGAAATATTGAATGGGTCAAAATGGAGCAATTTTTTCCATTTTCGATGAGGCTTTTTTTAATGTCATGCAATAAATTGTCAAAAATGGTCCGCTTTGTCCAACTCTCTCCCCGATGCCACTTGCAGATGAAAGTGGGGCAAAGTGGACCGGCTAAGAGATCTAGGGCAATTATAATCAACGTATCTTGAATTTTTATTTAAGACAGATGATGAATTAGTTGCAGTCTCTTGGCGCGTCTGGGCAAATTTACAAAAATATAGTTTATAATATATAATAAATATATAATATATTAAATTCATTATAATGCAATAAATTTATTATAATGTATAATAAATATATTTTTGGGGCAAAATTAACTTTTCTGGAATTTCAGTGAAAATCAATAAACCCGAGTTTCGAAATATTTCATGACTCGCGTGTTGTATTTTTATTATTTTATCGATATAATATCAATTCTTATTTAATACGCATAAAAAAATCGAGCACAATGGACATTCCGAATAAATATATGATATAATAAATTGATTATAAGATATCATAGATATATAATATAATAAATTTATTATACGATATAATAAATATATAATGCTATAAATTTATTATAATGTATAATAAATATATTTTTGGGGCAAGATGAACTTTTCTGGAATTTCAGTGAAAATCAATAAACCCGAGTTTCGAAATATTTCATGACTCGCGTGTTGTATTTTTATTATTTTATCGATATAATATCGATTCTTATTGACGACCCAAAAAAATCAGTCATAATGGACGTTTCGAAAATTGTAGCGAAGATTCATAAATTTGTATTCCAAAATATTTCATGATTCGCAGGCCGTATTTTCTGACCCAGGCAGAATATTCATTCTCAAAAATATGAAAAAAAAAAAAAATTATGGGGCAAAATGGGCCACTTTATCTGCGCGGTGTGTGTAAGAATGGATCGTCACAATGGAGTTTCAAAGTTTCATCGCATTTCGGAAGGAGTCCGTTTTGCCCCACTGCCCCCCCCCCCCCGCCCCTATTTAATTGCCGAAAAATCTCGATCGGCCGCGGTCGGCTTTCTCAATCCGCATCGAACGCAATGACCACGCTTACGAACGGTGAACACTCTCGTCGATGAGATCAACCGAAACTCCCCAATTCCTTTATAATGGGTCGATGTAATTTTCTTTATTAGATCACCGACGCGACCCTGCATCGTATTGACGAGTCATGCCTTTTATTCGCCCCCCAAAATTCGAGTACAAAAAGCCTCAAACGGCACGGCTCTTTCGAATGGAATTGGGGAAAAACGCTGTAGTCGAAAATGGGGCAAAATGAACATTTGCGAAAATAAAGTGAAATTTGGAAAAATTTAATAAAAAAAAATTGATAACGTTTGGCGTAAATGGTCCATTTTTGCCCATATCATATTTTCATATTTAGTCGAGAAAATAATAATAATAAATCCTGTTAGTCGTGAATTTTTGGAAATATATAATTTATCAATTTTTACTACTATTGCAGCCAAGTTCGTTTTGCCCCATAAAATATTCTCATATTTAATCGAGAAAATAATAATAATAAATCCTGTTTGTCGTGAATTTTTCGATATATATAATTTATCAATTTTTGTTGAAAAACGCTGTAGTCGAATATGGGGCAAAATGAACATTTGCCAAAATAAAGTGAAATTTTGAAAAATTGAATAAAAAAATTGATAACGTTTGGCGTAAATGGTCCATTTTTGCCCATATCATATTTTCATATTTAGTCGAAAAAATAATAATAATAAATCCTGTTAGTCGTGAATTTTTGGAAATATATAGTTTATCAATTTTTACTACCATTGCAGCCAAGTTCGTTTTGACCCATAAAATATTCTCATATTTAATCGAGAAAATAATAATAATAAATCCTGTTAGTCGTCAATTTTTTGAAATATATAATTAATCAATTTTTGTTGAAAAAAATGTAGTCGACGCAGTAGTCGAATATAGGGCAAAATGAACATTTGCCAAAATAAAGTGAAATTTTGAAAAATTGAATAAAAAAAATTGATAACGTTTGGCGTAAATGGTCTATTTTTGCCCATATCATATTTTCATATTTAGTCGAGAAAATAATAATAATAAATCCTGTTATTCGTGAATTTTTGGAAATATATAATTTATCAATTTTAACTACCATTGCAGCCAAGTTCGTTTTGACCCATAAAATATTCTCATATTTAATCGAGAAAATAATAATAATAAATCCTGTTAGTCGTGAATTTTTCGATATATATAATTTATCAATTTTTGTTGAAAAACGCTGTAGTCGAATATGGGGCAAAATAAACATTTGCCAAAATAAAGTGAAATTTTGAAAAATTGAATAAAAGAAAATTTATAACGTTTGGCGTAAATGGTCCATTTTTGCCCATATCATATTTTCATATTTAGTCGACAAAATAATAATAATAAATCCATGTCATGTTAGTCGTCAATTTTTCGAAATATATAATTTATCAATTTTTGTTGAAAAACGCTGTAGTCGAAAATTGGGCAAAATAAACATTTGCCAAAATAAAGTGAAATTTTGAAAAATTGAATAAAAGAAAATTTATAACGTTTGGCGTAAATGGTCCATTTTTGCCCATATCATATTTTCATATTTAGTCGACAAAATAATAATAATAAATCCTGTTAGTCGTGAATTTTTCGGAATATACAATTTATCAATTTTTATTATCATTGGAGTAAAGTCCGTTTTACCGCATATCGTATTTTACAGAATATAAAATTTATCAATTTTTAATAGGAATGCAGCAAAGTCCCTTTTCCCCCATATCGTATTTTACACAATATAGAATTTCTACATTTTTAATACGATTGCAGCAAAGTGCGTTTTGCTCCATATCGTATTTCACACAATATAAAATTTATACATTTTTAATACGATTGCAGCAAAGGGCGTTTTCCTCCATATCGTATTTTACAGAATATCAAATTTATACATTTTTAATGCCATTGCAGAAAAGTCCGTTTTGTACCGTACCATATTTTCGTACTTTATCGAGAAAACAATCACAGCATAGCCTGCGAGTCGTGAATTTTTCAGAATCTAAAACATACAAATTACCACAAGTTCAGAAAGCTCTTTCGCCAAAAAAATAAAAAAAGATATTTCATCCCCATGCATCAGATGCCTTTAGCGCATTTATTTTGGGTCTCGAAAAGCTGTAAAAAAGTGAAATTATGAATAATTAATTTAAAAAAAAATGGATGCCGCTTGCCGCAAACGCTCAATTTTTTCACCCATCATATTTTCGCATTTAATCAAGAAAACATTTACGATAAATCCTGTTGCTCATGAATTTTCCGAAACATAAAATTTATCAATTTTTTCCACCATTCCAGCGAACCCCATTTAGCCCCGCATCATATTTTCGTACTTTATCGAGAAAACTATCACAACACAGCCTGCGAGTCGTACATTTTTCAGATAATAAAGTGTATAAATTATTACAACTGCAATAAAATAATATATATATATATATATATATACACATATATATACATATATATATACATATATATATATTCCACACGCATCAGATGCGTTTAGCAGGTTAATTTCGCGCTCCGAAAATCTGTTAAAATAATTGCGCAAGTCGACGAAATTCCCGACAAGGTGGTCCATTTCGGTCCGCTCTCCCGTACGAATGTTCTACCCGCAGGCTTCGCTGCGTGGTTCAACTAATGGGGTTTTGATAAAGAGGAAACTGGTGCAACCCGGAGCTCGGAGCACGGTCCATGCGGAGACTCCATCGTCGCCGATGTTCCTTTGTCCCGGGCGTGGACAAAGTTCGTTGGTCCGGCATAAGTAGGCGACAATGAACGGAGAGCGGGGGCGAGATCGTACGAGCCCCCGATAGTAATCTAATCTAACAGCAACAACGGCCGCAGCGACGAGGCCATATGGAAGCCGGATTAGAGACAGCTCCGCACTGCCACGATCCATTAAACGTCGGGAGAGTTTAACATGGAGTGTCGCTTTTCTTTCGCGATGAGACAACTTAACCCGGATGGGTCAATTGTTTTTTACTTTTTTTCTTTAAAGGTGTCCGGAAAAAATTATCATATATGATGCGTGTAGAATTCATATACAGTAGAACCTCGATTATCCGAATCAATTGGGGTCGAGACCAGTTCGGATAAACGATTATTCGGATAATCGAGTTATTAATAAAAAATATTATAATAATAACATACGTAATGAATATGAGTTTTTTTTTTAAGTACAAATTCGCATACTAACATTATATATATATACTTTGGAGCATATTATTAAACGCTTACTTTAAGCATTCTTCTTGATAAAGTGGTCAATTTTTTGTTGTACAAGCGCATGATACAAATTTGCACACGCCTGCAACAAAGTAACGCTCAACGATATGTAACAAAGAAATTTTGCGGCATGGTTCGAATAATAAAGGTTCGGATAAAATAAATTCCTGTTCGGATAATAAAAGTTCGGATAAAATAAAATACAGTTCGGATAATCGAAGGTTCGGATAATCGAGGTTCGGATAATCGAGGTTCTACTGTATAATCGTATAAAATTGCACATGAATTATATCGTAAAATCTGTAAATAAGGTCCGATCCCTCTACCACTGATTTGCATGCCAATCGATGTGGGCCGTATTCGTCAGTTTCACCCAATTAACTATAAGATCATTTTTTTTTAAAGCGATTTTCCGCATCCCATCGGAAGAATCGAAGCAGTCGTCATAACGTCATAACGTCATAACGTCATAACGTCATAACGTCATAACGTCATAACGTCATAACGTCATAACGTCATAACGTCATAACGTCATAACGTCATAACGTCATAACGTCATAACGTCATAACGTCATAACGTCATAACGTCATAACGTCATAACGTCATAACGTCATAACGTCATAACGTCATAACGTCATAACGTCATAACGTCATAACGTCATAACGTCATAACGTCATAACGTCATAACGTCATAACGTCATAACGTCATAACGTCATAACGTCATAACGTCATAACGTCATAACGTCATAACGTCATAACGTCATAACGTCATAACGTCATAACGTCATAACGTCATAACGTCATAACGTCATAACGTCATAACGTCATAACGTCATAACGTCATAACGTCATAACGTCATAACGTCATAACGTCATAACGTCATAACGTCATAACGTCATAACGTCATAACGTCATAACGTCATAACGTCATAACGTCATAACGTCATAACGTCATAACGTCATAACGTCATAACGTCATAACGTCATAACGTCATAACGTCATAACGTCATAACGTCATAACGTCATAACGTCATAACGTCATAACGTCATAACGTCATAACGTCATAACGTCATAACGTCATAACGTCATAACGTCATAACGTCATAACGTCATAACGTCATAACGTCATAACGTCATAACGTCATAACGTCATAACGTCATAACGTCATAACGTCATAACGTCATAACGTCATAACGTCATAACGTCATAACGTCATAACGTCATAACGTCATAACGTCATAACGTCATAACGTCATAACGTCATAACGTCATAACGTCATAACGTCATAACGTCATAACGTCATAACGTCATAACGTCATAACGTCATAACGTCATAACGTCATAACGTCATAACGTCATAACGTCATAACGTCATAACGTCATAACGTCATAACGTCATAACGTCATAACGTCATAACGTCATAACGTCATAACGTCATAACGTCATAACGTCATAACGTCATAACGTCATAACGTCATAACGTCATAACGTCATAACGTCATAACGTCATAACGTCATAACGTCATAACGTCATAACGTCATAACGTCATAACGTCATAACGTCATAACGTCATAACGTCATAACGTCATAACGTCATAACGTCATAACGTCATAACGTCATAACGTCATAACGTCATAACGTCATAACGTCATAACGTCATAACGTCATAACGTCATAACGTCATAACGTCATAACGTCATAACGTCATAACGTCATAACGTCATAACGTCATAACGTCATAACGTCATAACGTCATAACGTCATAACGTCATAACGTCATAACGTCATAACGTCATAACGTCATAACGTCATAACGTCATAACGTCATAACGTCATAACGTCATAACGTCATAACGTCATAACGTCATAACGTCATAACGTCATAACGTCATAACGTCATAACGTCATAACGTCATAACGTCATAACGTCATAACGTCATAACGTCATAACGTCATAACGTCATAACGTCATAACGTCATAACGTCATAACGTCATAACGTCATAACGTCATAACGTCATAACGTCATAACGTCATAACGTCATAACGTCATAACGTCATAACGTCATAACGTCATAACGTCATAACGTCATAACGTCATAACGTCATAACGTCATAACGTCATAACGTCATAACGTCATAACGTCATAACGTCATAACGTCATAACGTCATAACGTCATAACGTCATAACGTCATAACGTCATAACGTCATAACGTCATAACGTCATAACGTCATAACGTCATAACGTCATAACGTCATAACGTCATAACGTCATAACGTCATAACGTCATAACGTCATAACGTCATAACGTCATAACGTCATAACGTCATAACGTCATAACGTCATAACGTCATAACGTCATAACGTCATAACGTCATAACGTCATAACGTCATAACGTCATAACGTCATAACGTCATAACGTCATAACGTCATAACGTCATAACGTCATAACGTCATAACGTCATAACGTCATAACGTCATAACGTCATAACGTCATAACGTCATAACGTCATAACGTCATAACGTCATAACGTCATAACGTCATAACGTCATAACGTCATAACGTCATAACGTCATAACGTCATAACGTCATAACGTCATAACGTCATAACGTCATAACGTCATAACGTCATAACGTCATAACGTCATAACGTCATAACGTCATAACGTCATAACGTCATAACGTCATAACGTCATAACGTCATAACGTCATAACGTCATAACGTCATAACGTCATAACGTCATAACGTCATAACGTCATAACGTCATAACGTCATAACGTCATAACGTCATAACGTCATAACGTCATAACGTCATAACGTCATAACGTCATAACGTCATAACGTCATAACGTCATAACGTCATAACGTCATAACGTCAATATTTTCGGGCATTTTTTACATGGTTTTATTTTAGCACGTTCACGAACACTTGGAATCCACACGCAATTTTTTTCACTTTTGTTGTTATTTGTTAATCGAGTTAATTATTTGTCGCCGTTACAGGCCGGCTTGCAAATAGACTTTTGACAATTTTAATCGGTACAAAAAAAAAAAATGGTTTGTAAAAAGTCCTTTACGCGTCCCGTTCTGGGATTAACGATGAAACATTTCCGAAGCAGCG
Source organism: Amblyjoppa fuscipennis (assembly GCA_963575735.1). Lineage (NCBI taxonomy): Eukaryota > Metazoa > Arthropoda > Insecta > Hymenoptera > Ichneumonidae > Amblyjoppa > Amblyjoppa fuscipennis. The sequence continues at coordinate 18,124,671 of OY754490.1, read as the reverse complement.
CGAGGTAAAATCGTCCGATGCGACATGCGGAAAAATCGAGAGGACGGGGGGACAAAAAAAATAAAAGACAATGTGAGGTTTTCCAGCGAACAGAGAGTTCAGAGTTGAACACGGATGGGGTGGCGGAGATCGGCGTTCTCTGAAAGAGAGGAACGAAAATTGGCCAGCCAGTTGCGGTCGTGCGGGTTTTCTGTCGATAGTAGGTGTACTATCTATACTGTTAGTCGTCGAGAGAAGAGGGGCGGGGGGGTTAGGGGGGACAAAAGAGCGGAGTACCATTCCATTTTCGATTTCCGACTCGTTTTCCAATAGACGCGAAGGCCACCAAAGAACTCTCATTCGGGGCTCTTGTTTTAACAGAAAAATCATCAACGAAATACGGGAATCGTTTCGACGCGTTGCAGGGATCGTTCGATTTTTTTTTTTTTTTATTTGCCTTTTTCTTTTTCGGATAACGGTCTCGTTGCGCGAAGTAATTTTAGTGGGTGAAGGCTGCGTGAGATAGAAGAGTTCTTTTTATCGATATGTCTGGGATTTTCGAAGGAGGGGGCTTTATCGATTAGAGGTCGATGTCAAGGGTATGATGTAGCAATGCCAATAACTGATTCTTTAGTGCCATCCGGCGTGCCAGTTTATCGCAAAGAATATGTGGATTTTTCTTTTTACGTGGAAGTTACGGTGAAAATCAATAAACAGACATTATTCTCTCGAGCTTCAAAATGTTCCACGTTTTGCAGAGCTTGTAGATGAACTCTGAGGATTTTTTTTTTTTTAATGCTTGGAACACTTGTTCAACGAAGTCTACTGGTTGGAATTTTTTTTATTGATGTCCATTTATGAGGAAATTATTTATATTGATTACTAGCTTTAGGTACGATGGAATATAGAGCTTCAATACGTTCCCCACCTTATGAAACTCATCGAGTGACGGTACTGATTTTTTTTTTTTTTCAAGAACTCGGAACACCCGTTCGAAGAATCCCTATCATGGAAATTTTAATTCGAAGCCCCATTAACGAGAAAAAAAATTCATATCGACCACTAGCTTTACGCACGAAACAACTCCAAGCTTCAAAACGTTCCGCGCTTTCTGAAATTCATCGAATGACTCCACTAATTTTTTTCAGCGCTCAGAACACCCGTTCGAAGAATCCCTACCATGGAAATTTTAATTCGAAGCCCCATTAACGAGAAAAAAAATTCATATCGACCACTAGCTTTACGCACGAAACAACTCGAAGCTTCAAAACGTTCCCCGTCTTATGGAACTCATCGAATGACTCTACTAATTTTTTTAAGCGCTCAGAACACCCATTCGAAGAGTCTCTACTATGGAAACTTTAATCCGAAGCCTCATTAATGAGAAAAAAAATCATATCGATCACTAGCTTTACGCACGAAACAACTCCAAGCTTCAAAACGTTCCCCGCTTTCTGAAATTCATCGAATGACAATACTAATTTTTTTCAAGAACTCGGAACACCCGTTCGGAGAATCCCTGTCATCAAAATTTTAATAGGAAGCCCCATTAATGAGAAAAAAAATCATATTGACCACTGGCTTTACGCACGAAACAACTCCAAGCTTCAAAACGTTCCCCGCTTTCTGAAATTCATCGAATGACAATACAAAATTTTTTCAAGAACTCGGAACACCCGTTCGAAGAATCCCTACCACGGAAATTTTAATCCGAGGCCCCACTAATGAGAAAAAAATTCATATTGACAGGCTTCAAAATGTTATCATCCACGACCCTCATCGAACAACCGTCCCAATAGTTTTCGCCATTCAGAACCTCTGCCCGATGAATACCTGCCATTGAAACGTCAATTCTCAGCTACAATCGTGAGAAAAAGAATGAATATTTACACTCCCATCAGTCTACCTCCCTCCTCCCAGCATACCATCGCCCGAATAAAACATTTGTCGGCATTAATGCATGCCTCGAGTACAAAGCAGTCCACTGCAGTCGTTTCCTCGTGCCGCCGTAGCCATTAGCTCTCTAATCTTAATGGAAAAAGGGTTGAGCTTGCGCGTGTATATCAAAAGAGAAAAGAAGAGAGAAAGTGCTAGCCCAGCCGTCTCTTCTTTCTCAGCGCGAACCCCGAAGAGTGAGAGAGGGGCGGTATGCGTTTCAGGCGCTATTGAGCCCGACGTGTTTCAAGACTCCCTCGAGGGTGCCGGAATCTCTTTCGTCTTAAAAGCAGGAAGGGCGGCTGCGAAGCTTGGGCGCGAGCGCGCTCCCCCAGCCTGACTGAGCTTCCTCATACCTCAAACCTCTTCTCTCAGTGTCGCGCTCCCCAGCGAACCGTCGACCCGACCCAGAGGAGGGGTTGGGGGGGGGGTGGAGGAGGAGACCAAACGACGCGAGCAAATGCAAAACCCCGAGAAAGTAAAGAGAGATCGGAAGAAAAGAGTCGAAGCTCACCCCAGAGACCTTTGGCTGCCTGAACTTGAACATTGCACTTGCGCCCTCGCATCTCCCTCCAGGAAGCTCACTCTCGCTCTTCCGAGAGACCTCGGCAATCGATTCAGCCGCGACTAGCTCCGTTCCCATTAGCGATTTCACTCTCCCTCTTCGTTATCACTCGACTCCACGTCATCTTCCTCCGCGCGTCTTTGTGCTTTTCATCTGGTTCCTCAGCTTGTTCTACCTGCGACCATCGTATCCCGACCATGGTTTCCGAACGCGATTCGAATTTATTGAAAAGATTCCATATGATCCATATGAGTACATTAACAACAAATATTTCTATATTTTGACGAAATATGCACACTGCGAATTAGTCATTTGGACATTTGGACATTCCGACATTCGGACATTCGGACATTCGGACATTCGGACATTCGGACATTCGGACATTCGGACATTCGGACATTCGAACATTCGAACATTCGGACATTCGGACATTCGGACATTCGGACATTCGGACATTCGGACATTCGGACATTCGGACATTCGGACATTCGGACATTCGGACATTCGGACATTCGGACATTCGGACATTCGGACATTCGGACATTCGGACATTCGGACATTCGGACATTCGGACATTCGGACATTCGGACATTCGGACATTCGGACATTCGGACATTCGGACATTCGGACATTCGGACATTCGGACATTCGGACATTCGGACATTCGGACATTCGGACATTCGGACATTCGGACATTCGGACATTCGGACATTCGGACATTCGGACATTCGGACATTCGGACATTCGGACATTCGGACATTCGGACATTCGGACATTCGGACATTCGGACATTCGGACATTCGGACATTCGGACATTCGGACATTCGGACATTCGGACATTCGGACATTCGGACATTCGGACATTCGGACATTCGGACATTCGGACATTCGGACATTCGGACATTCGGACATTCGGACATTCGGACATTCGGACATTCGGACATTCGGACATTCGGACATTCGGACATTCGGACATTCGGACATTCGGACATTCGGACATTCGGACATTCGGACATTCGGACATTCGGACATTCGGACATTCGGACATTCGGACATTCGGACATTCGGACATTCGGACATTCGGACATTCGGACATTCGGACATTCGGACATTCGGACATTCGGACATTCGGACATTCGGACATTCGGACATTCGGACATTCGGACATTCGGCCATTCGGCCATTTGGCCATTTGGCCATTTGGCCATTTGGACATTAGAACATTTGGCGATTCAGCCATTTAGCCATTCGAAGCCTGAGGCACGAGCGTGCTCTTCCAGCCTCCTTGAGCTTCCTCATACCATAAAGGATGATAGACGTCGGAATTCAGTCTGGCCGCGGCTCGCTCCGTTCCCATTAGCGATGCCACTCTCCCTCTTCGTTATCACTCGACTCCTCGTCATCTTCCTCGGCGCGTCTTTGTGATTTTCCTCTGGTTCCTCCGCTTGTTTTACTTCGGAGCGCAGTTTCCCACCGAACGCGATTCGAAGGGGTTGAAAAGATCCGAGCAAACTTTCGTGCAAATGGCGAGGAAGCGCGCGGAGACGGTGGGAGAGGTAAATAGCCGATGAAGTTTTCGCGGTGGTTGGGCTTTCTCCACTCGAAGAGAAAGCCGATCGGTCCGAGATTGAAACTCCAATGGTCCGATGGTGCTTTATCCTTTTGCCATTTCATTGCCAACCGCGGCCTGCGGATTCCGGGGCGGGCTCGCGAGGGCTTTCGGTTGCCTGTTGTGTGGCATTGACTTTGGCTTCTTCGGGGCGATCGCAATTTATCGCAGTAGTGACTACGATCTCTGATCTCTGCTTTACGGAATCTTCGAGCTCTCGCTCTCTTGGCCTACGTTGGGATTCTGGCGAACGAGACTGGAATACCAGATTTTTTTTTTGCACTTCAGTGTTTAGAGGTTTGAAGCTGAGAGGGAGATTGGAGGAGCGAAGGGAAAAGTTTGCTCGGAGTGGAGTGAGCAGTTTGGATTTTGTTCCGCTAGGAAATTCGATTGTTTTCAATCGGGAGGTCATCGGAGCGCGCCGCTCGTGTGGAATTATTGTTTCACACTTTCGTTCGAGCGATCAAATTTCGGAGTGCTTTAAATTCAATTGCGCGGAGCGAGTCGAGAGCAGAAATTGACCAAGGCTGAACTTGTTTTTTTTGCCTTTAAGGGCTTTCGATTTTATTCCCTTTAAGGGCATTCGCTGTAGCGAATGGGTAAAAAAGGCATGCATATTTCGTGATTGTTTTCTCGTTTAATATACGATTCGACGGGGTGGGATTAAATACCAGAGTGTTTAAAGCTCGAAGGCGCGAAAGCCCGAATCAAAATATCTCACTCGATAACATTTTATGACAGGTAAATCTCCACCGAAAATCTGAATAATCAATAGAACAAATCGTGTGACGATTATGGCTACGAAGGCAAAAATAATACGAAATTAAATTCCCGGAAAGGGCCAAGTTTCCAAACGTATGCGGCGACTCCATGCTTAAAGACGGTTCGATAATCAGAAACATGTACAAATTCGATATTGAATTTGAGGAATAAGGAACATTTCGAAAGTCTGAATTCCCGAAATTTCGTTCAAAGAACGATCACATACGAGAAATTCGGATTTCGAAAAGATTCAATTTAGAAATTCAAAGACTCGGTAAGTCTATTCCCCTAACTGCCTAATTTCCGAAAGTGCATTCTCCGAGTGGTCAAATCTTCGAATGCAGATTTCTTCGCCATCGCAGCTATCGCAGCCATCGCAGCCATCGCAGCCATCGCAGCCATCGCAGCCATCGCAGCCATCGCAGCCATCGCAGCCATCGCAGCCATCGCAGCCATCGCAGCCATCGCAGCCATCGCAGCCATCGCAGCCATCGCAGCCATCGCAGCCATCGCAGCCATCGCAGCCATCGCAGCCATCGCAGCCATCGCAGCCATCGCAGCCATCGCAGCCATCGCAGCCATCGCAGCCATCGCAGCCATCGCAGCCATCGCAGCCATCGCAGCCATCGCAGCCATCGCAGCCATCGCAGCCATCGCAGCCATCGCAGCCATCGCAGCCATCGCAGCCATCGCAGCCATCGCAGCCATCGCAGCCATCGCAGCCATCGCAGCCATCGCAGCCATCGCAGCCATCGCAGCCATCGCAGCCATCGCAGCCATCGCAGCCATCGCAGCCATCGCAGCCATCGCAGCCATCGCAGCCATCGCAGCCATCGCAGCCATCGCAGCCATCGCAGCCATCGCAGCCATCGCAGCCATCGCAGCCATCGCAGCCATCGCAGCCATCGCAGCCATCGCAGCCATCGCAGCCATCGCAGCCATCGCAGCCATCGCAGCCATCGCAGCCATCGCAGCCATCGCAGCCATCGCAGCCATCGCAGCCATCGCAGCCATCGCAGCCATCGCAGCCATCGCAGCCATCGCAGCCATCGCAGCCATCGCAGCCATCGCAGCCATCGCAGCCATTACACTGAGAGAAGCCTCTAGTAAATTAGACTATATCGCTTGAGAGATATTATCATTGCATATAGCAGTAGGGAACTAGGATGCCACTTATGTCAACAAGTACTAGATTTATAAGGATTTTTCGTAGACATTGTGGTAAAAATTCTTGGCAAATCTTGAACTTTCTGCCATAGGTCGCATCCTAGTTGCCTACTAGGGTAAACCGGCCAATGAATGGACAGTTAAACAGACGAAAAAACCAGTGAATAGACTTTTTTTTTATACAAGCGCTCTTGAAGAAAGTGTCCGTTCATTGGCCCTGTCCATTCATTGGCCCTGTTCATTCATTGGCCCTCTCCATTCACTGGCCCCCTCCATTCATTCAAGTTCGAAGTTGCAACTTCGGACAAATCCAATTTATGAAGAGGCCCTCTCCATTCATTGGCCCTCTCCATAAATTGGCCCTGTCCATTAATTGGCCCTCTTCATAAATTGGCCCTGTCCATTCATTGGCTCTGTCCATTCATTGGCCCTGTTCATTTATTGACCCCGTCCATTTATTGGCCCTGTCCATTCATTGGCCCTGTCTATTTATTGAGCCTGTCCATTCATTGATCCTCTCCATTCATTGGCCCTGTCCATTCATTGGCCCTCTCCATTCATTGGCCCTCTCCATTCATTGGCCCTCTCCATTCATTGGCCCTCTCCATTCATTGGCCCTCTCCATTCATTGGCCCTCTCCATTCATTGGCCCTCTCCATTCATTGGCCCTCTCCATTCATTGGCCCTCTCCATTCATTGGCCCTCTCCATTCATTGGCCCTCTCCATTCATTGGCCCTCTCCATTCATTGGCCCTCTCCATTCATTGGCCCTCTCCATTCATTGGCCCTCTCCATTCATTGGCCCTCTCCATTCATTGGCCCTCTCCATTCATTGGCCCTCTCCATTCATTGGCCCTCTCCATTCATCGGCCGGCTTAGCCTACCATGAGCAACCGTAATTTTTCATAGATGACCTGATTAATTGTTTCTACATCCTTCTATGCACTGCATCCATTAGTCAGTCGTCTTTGTAAGAACAAAAAAAAAGTCGGAACTTTCTTCTGCCGAATCAATTCCTCAAGGCACATTCACAAACCATTTCTTTCTCGATTCACAAATCAGTCTCCTCCCGAGCCAACAATTTTTCTGTACACTCGATGTATCGAAAGAAAAAATGCAACCACAAACAAATCGCACGAGTGGTCGAAAAGTCGTTCGATATACGACTTCCTCTCGTTCCCGCCCGTTAATCGCGTCGGCTAGACGTTGCCTGCGAAGCGAAGTTGTTGCATCGGAGAGCTGCAACTTCGGGCATTGTCTCGCGAACCTCGGCAACGCGCTCTCACTCGCTCGCGATATCGAAACGCTTGTTTGCATATCGTCCTACCGAGCGGATGACGATAATACCCCACGCGATACTGCGCGAATGAAGATTCGGCTCGAACCGAGACACTGCAATACGCCCAAGATACGCGCCGATGCGAGGTAGAAAGCAACGTGGAGTAGTTTCGTTTTTTTTTTTTTGTTTTCTTTTGTTTTGTTTCTCGTTTCACTCTCGCAGTATCATTCGTTTAATAACCACGGCTAATCCCGCTTTGTATTCAAACGCTGGTAGAAAAGCCCGACCGTACAGTTTCAACTCGTTTCGTTAACGTCACGGCAAAGGGACCCAACCTACGCTCTCCTTAATCCTTTCGGCAGACAATGTGTCCCGGAGAATTGTTTTTCGAGCCGCTGGCGAACGACAATGTACTCGTCGCGCGCTTCCGCTTCTTCTCGCTTGGAAGGCTTCCGCCGCGAATTCAACGATCCGACGTCACAGAGGGCTTCGCTTTCTTCTGGGGGTTATCATTTTTTTTTTTTTTTTTTTTTTTTTTTTTTTTAAATATTACGATGAAATTAACTCGTGACATTTTTGTTATTTCCATTACGAAAATGATGTTTTGGTTTTGCCAGACAAAAACATGAATATTAAAATGACTTTTGTCGTACGAAAAAAAGATTGACTTTTTTTACAGATGGTTGTGCAGTGAACAAAGAGATCGGAATAATTTTTTGGCGGATAATTACAGCGAGGGAAAATATTTATCTCTGACAAATAACATTTATTTCGGAGAAATGGTAGGCATTGTCCGTGTATTTGCCAGATAAATAAATACATTTTGTTTTTTTTTTGTTTTTTTTTTTTTTTTTGTATATATGTCTACTTGCATTTTAGTTGTATGACGTGTAATTTTTTTATTTAAGTACGTGTTCATTTATTCGTGTCTGATGCGTTGCTGTGGTTGAAACAAATGCATTATTTATTTATCGGAACTATTTTTTTTTTCATCGAATAAAATATGTATTTTATTTGCAACTACATTTGTTCATTGGATGAAAATTGTTTTCTTCTTATTTCTACAACTCTATGTTTTGTTTCGTTTTCCGGTTGTTCTGCCTTGAGGCTTCCGTCGCGAATTCAACGATCCCACGTCACAGAGAGCTTCGCTTTCTTCTGAGGGTTATATAATTTTTTTTTTTTAAATTTAATATTATGGGTGAAATTAACTTGTCACATTTTTGTTATCTCCGTTGCGAAATGATGTTTTGGTTTTGACACAAAAGCTTAAATATCGGTAATCGAAGTCGCGAGGATTAAGTGAATTTTTTACAGGTGGTTGCGCAGTAAGCGAAGAGATCGGGACGATTTTTTTTTTGGAGTATAAGAAATGAAATTTATTTCGGACAAATAAAATTTATTTCGGACAAATAAAATTTATTTCTGACAAATAAAATTTATTTCGGACAAATAAAAATTTATTTCGGACAAATAAAAATTTATTTCGGACAAATAAAAATTTATTTCGGACAAATAAAATTTATTTCGGACAAACAAAAATTTATTTCGGACAAATAAAATTTATTTCGGACAAATAAAATTTATTTCGGACAAATAAAATTTATTTCGGACAAATAAAATTTATTTCGGACAAATAAAATTTATTTCGGACAAATAAAATTTATTTTGGACAAACAAAAATTTATTTCGGACAAATAAAATTTATTTCGGACGAACAAAAATTTATTTCGGACAAATCAAATTTATTTCGGACAAATCAAATTTATTTCGGACAAATCAAATTTATTTCGGACAAAGAGAAATTTATTTCGGACAAATAAAATTTATTTCGGACAAATAAAATTTATTTCGGACAAATAAAATTTATTTCGGACAAATCAAATTTATTTAGGACAAATCAAATTTATTTCGGACAAATCAAATTTATTTCGGACAAATCAAATTTATTTCGGACAAATCAAATTTATTTCGGACAAATCAAATTTATTTCGGACAAATCAAATTTATTTCGGACAAATCAAATTTATTTCGGACAAATAAATTATTTGTATCTAATGAGATGCTGTGGTTGAAACAAATGCATTATTTATTTATAGGAACTATTTTAAATCTAGGACGTATGGTTCTAGTAAAGTGGCCGAAAGTGATAAAGATTTCGATTTTTTGCATAAAAAAATCGTATTTTTTGGGATTTAATTGGAAAATATTGGGCTGGGACCAAAATAATTGTTATATTCGTGTTCAGCGGGAAAAAATACATCAAACATAGTCTTGAAACAAAAAAAAATCGAGTGAACAACGATTGTTAAATTTTTGGCCACTTTTGAAAAAAAAAAAACGTCAATTTTCGTGATTTCCAAACGTCGATATCTCGGCTCCCAATGGAGCTCGAGAAAATCCGAGGTACCCATCGTGATCTACGAGAAAAAAAAATACACAAGATAAGGTCTTGTCCGAAGTTCCAGAAGAGCGTTTTATCTGGCAGTTTCAGAACGTTAAAAAAAACGCGAAAAATCGACTCGAAAGTCAATTTTTTGACGAATTTTTATTTTTTTTCCTTTCTTAAAAACGAACTGCCACGTGTTTCGAGGTATTTTTTTTCCGCCGAACACGAATCCGCTGGCCTTTTTGGGGGTTAAAGTACAGTGAGACATTGAAAGTCTCGATTTTATTCACGAAAAGTCGTATTTTTGATCGTTGAACCTGATTTTTTTTTTTTGCTCCGATCTTTCATAAGGTTTTCTGATTACACCGACGGTCCATTTTAAATTCTACGTCCATAGGATTGTTCCTTGCATTCTGGCGTATCGATTTCACTACAAAGAAGCCAACAAATATTGATCCTAGCCGAAGCACTCGCTCGCAGAACATTGATCTTTTTTTTGACTGATCAGGACGAATATCGAGCCAATCGACATCGAAGAATCTTCCGCACCTCGGACTGCCGGCCGCAGCCGACCTATAATTTATGCGAGAACCGGTGGCTCGGCATCGCGAGTCATCCATCATCCTCTCTCGAGCTGTAGGCACAGTGACGAGACCAGAGGCTGATGTCAATGTTGGCGGCGTTATTGCGGACACACGGCAGCGAGCGTGCGCGCGTTCGCCAAGAACTCAAAGTAGGGTTGACCGGTATGATGGACAGAACAATATTTGCGATAGCGCAACGATTAATTGACGCTGTATGTACGCACAAGAACACAGCGAGCGAACTGAAGGTTAGCTCCACGAACGACTCATTGTTTTGATCTTTCAAAATTTTCGGACTATTCGCATCGCGCAGTCTGGCGTCTAATGAGCAAGCTACCATCGCATCAGATCATGTTTGTACCGTATATTACATTATCCATGAATCGATACATCCCTTGGCTAAGTCTCCCATTAAATTACCACGTGAAAAATTCTATTGATTACCGTTTAAAAAATCCCGTTAATTACCAATAAAAAATCCTGTTAATTACCATTTAAAAATCCCATTGATTACCATTGAAAAATCTCATTAATTACCACTTAAAAATCTCATTGATTGCCATTAAAAATCCCGTTAATTACCATTAAAAAATCCCGTTAATTACCACTTAAAAATCCCATTGATTGCCATTAAAAATCCCGTTAATTACCATTAAAAAATCCTGTTAATTACCATTTAAAAATCCGATTGATTGCCACTAAAAAATCCCGTTAATTACCACTTAAAAATCCCATTGATTAGCATTAAAAAATCCCAGTGATTACGATGAAAAACTCCCATTGATTACCATTAAAAAATCCCATTGATTACAATTAAAAACCCCCATTGATTACCATTAAAAATTCCGTTAATTACCATTTAAAAATTCCGTTAATTACCATTTAAAAATCCCATTGATTACCATTAAAAATCCCGTTAATTACCATTTAAAAATTCCATTGATTACCATTAAAAATCCTGTTAATTACCATTAAAAAAACCCGTTAATTACCATTAAAAAATCCGATTGATCACGATTCACTATCGACCACTATTTTATTTATTACATATTTAGACAGTGTAGAAACGTGGACAATTTTCAATGGTAATTAATAGGAGAACTTATTGTTAGCCAATGGAAGTACTTGACGTTGAGACGCTGCTGCGTCCCTCGATCTAAAAACCCGTCATGACCAATTACAGCGGCGAAATTTACAACGATGAGATCCAGATAACGCGATTTTTTGCTTCCTCGTATTTGTTTTACGCTTGAAAAATATTTTATTCGCGATATCGTCTAAGCGACATTCTATTTTCGTAATCGCTGTGCAAATTTGACTATGCCTTGATTAAGGACAGGTGCGTTAATGAGATAATAGACATACATACAAGAATGTTTACCTTTTTTTTGCGAAGCTCGCTGTAATCATTTGACTGCTACCAAACATTATATTTCAAATTTTTCTATCCCCTGTCTTGATAGGCCATTTCTTTTTATCGTCGCGATCTGACGAGTATTTAATCACCGCCTGCTCGATCGTCCGAATCACTCAGGAAATAATAATCCGTGTCGAAGGATCAATATTTTCACCAAGAAAATGCGTTTTTTTCGTCTTCACACTGCTGGCCATCGGCACCGTTTCCGGTAAGCTGGAATCGTCCGATAATCGACACAATTTGTATCGAATATTTTTCATTATTGATTCGCAGTTTTTTTTTAAGTTGTAGATTAATTTTCGGGATGGGCCAAATTTTTACGCACTCTGACACTCCCACACTCCCACACTCCCACACTCCCACACTCCCACACTCCCACACTCCCACACTCCCACACTCCCACACTCCCACACTCCCACACTCCCACACTCCCACACTCCCACACTCCCACACTCCCACACTCCCACACTCCCACACTCCCACACTCCCACACTCCCACACTCCCACACTCCCACACTCCCACACTCCCACACTCCCACACTCCCACACTCCCACACTCCCACACTCCCACACTCCCACACTCCCACACTCCCACACTCCCACACTCCCACACTCCCACACTCCCACACTCCCACACTCCCACACTCCCACACTCCCACACTCCCACACTCCCACACTCCCACACTCCCACACTCCCACACTCCCACACTCCCACACTCCCACACTCCCACACTCCCACACTCCCACACTCCCACACTCCCACACTCCCACACTCCCACACTCCCACACTCCCACACTCCCACACTCCCACACTCCCACACTCCCACACTCCCACACTCCCACACTCCCACACTCCCACACTCCCACACTCCCACACTCCCACACTCCCACACTCCCACACTCCCACACTCCCACACTCCCACACTCCCACACTCCCACACTCCCACACTCCCACACTCCCACACTCCCACACTCCCACACTCCCACACTCCCACACTCCCACACTCCCACACTCCCACACTCCCACACTCCCACACTCCCACACTCCCACACTCCCACACTCCCACACTCCCACACTCCCACACTCCCACACTCTCACACTCTCACACTCTCACACTCTCACACTCTCACACTCTCACACTCTCACACTCTCACACTCTCACACTCTCACACTCTCACACTCTCACACTCTCACACTCTCACACTCTCACACTCTCACACTCTCGCATTTTAACATTTTCTTTCACATTTGAATGGCAACTATAAATATAGACATTGATAAAATATAGAAAAAAAATTCGATCGAAATTCATACAATAATATTCGTAAATTTTGGCAAAGCTGTCCCAGCGGAGAATCCCAATGGAAGGCCATTGCTGAGACAGAAACGGGAGAGCACGAAAACCATTGAGCAAAATTGCGAGCCTCTGAAAGTTTTTCGCAACTTTTGCAACACCTGTGTATGCACGGCCGACGGTAAAACAGCCACGTGTACCAACGACGATTGTCTCGACGGTGTCTACAACGAGGACGGTTCCAACAACGTATACGAGACTGTTGGTACGATTACGACAGCAAGCGCAGCATCAAATGATCAAATCTGTCTCCAACAATTATTATTTTTTTTTTAACATGAATTTGCTTCTTCAGGTGAAAAGAATTGCGAGCCTGGAAAATACTTCAAGGTTGGTTGCAACGTCTGCTGGTGCAGCTATAATGGACAAACTTCCCGTTGCACTCTCGATTCCTGCGGTAAGACGCAATTGATTTCTTAACTCTGCTAGTGTTTTTGCTGCGCTGTGTATAAAAATTGGTGTGAAAATTGGTGTGAAAATTGGTCTGAATTTCCTCCGTGCGTTAATGGTTAGTACAAAGTTGAATTGAAGATCGGATTATTAGTTTTTATTGTTATTATTATCTTTTAGAACGCACAACTTGCGAGCCAGGCACAGTGACCAGAAACGGCTGCTACGAGTGCACCTGTACTGCAAGTGGCAAACAAACGATGTGTGTCGTTGCAAAACACTGCTCCAATGCCTCCGAATAGTGAAATGAACATGTGAAATTTAAGTTTGTGTAGACACCATAATTTTAGTGCCAATAAAAAAAAATGAATCTTATGCAAAACAACAGCAACAATAATATAAAAATAATGTCTGCACTTCTGTGTGCTTAAGAGACGCTCGTTTTACTATTTACTCGTTTTACTATTTAACCGTTTTACTATTTAGCCTTTTTGCTATTTGACCGTTTTACTATTTGACCGTTTTATTATTTGACCGTTTTACTATTTGACCGTTTTACTATTTGACCCTTTTACTATTTGACCGTTTTACTATTTGACCGTTTTACTATTTGACCGTTTTACTATTTGACCGTTTTACTATTTGACCGTTTTACTATTTGACCGTTTTACTATTTGACCGTTTTACTATTTGACCGTTTTACTATTTGACCGTTTTACTATTTGACCGTTTTACTATTTGACCGTTTTGCTATTTGACCGTTTTACTATTTGACCGTTTTACTATTTGACCGTTTTACTATTTGACCGTTTTACTATTTGACCGTTTTACTATTTGACCGTTTTTCTATTTGACCGTTTTACTATTTGACCGTTTTACTATGTGACCGTTTTACTTTAGTACTGTTTTACTATTTGACCGTTTTACCGTTTCATCTTTTGATCTTTGAAAATTCGTGAATTATTGCCATTGCCATTGTGCAGTTTGGTCACGACTAATGAGCACCCTACGTCGCAACAGGATAACGCATGGCATTACGGTGAAATAACGAAGATAATTTATCGGAAATTCAAGTTAATATCATGTGATTTCAGCCGGCGTGTTGCTACGATTAATTTGCATCTGTGTCGTTACCGACCCTAATAGTGTCACTCCATCGAAGGTGAATTGTGGCAATTGCGTGTTTAGTCTCATGACCGATCGCGGCCACATCCCACATATCGCTGTATATATTCAGCGCTGAGAAACAGAACGGCGGATCTCGCGTAGTTTTATGCCCGCAATTATGCGCAATCACGCCCTTTTGGCATTTGGGATTAGAGATTTCCCGTTTAGGGATGTTTATACAATATCGGATCGACCAGGTGATCCGCCCACCTATCCGGCGAATTACGTTAATGATGGACGAACCTGTTCTATTTCATGTCGGAGCCCTCCGAATCTCCGCATTTATTTGATTCGCGATCCTATCCGGGCTTACGTCTAATTAGCTTCGGCGACGAGTTCCGATTTTGCTGGAATTAAATCTCGATGCGTCGAGTAGCCGAGCAATTGAACTCAATCATTATTTACTCGACGTATCAATGGAGAAAAAAAAAAATAAAGCTTTTTGCATATAATAATATCGTTTTAACGAGATTATATGCAAAAAAGCTTATATTTTTTTTTTATATTTTAAAAATTAAAAGTTTCAAAATATTTAACTTTTTTTATATTTTAAATAGTTAAGAAAAAAAAAATAGAATACCGACAGTCGAACTCAAAGGCTTAAGGGGCTGCTGGACCTTCCTGTTTTACCGGCCGAAATAGGTGATTTGGTAGTTTTCACTTTACGTCGTTACTATGCGACGGGTATGCTTCAAATTTTACATGACTGTATTAAAAACATAAACCATTCGGCGTGCACTCGAATTTCGGTCGAAATCTTCCGAGAAATAAAGAAAAATCGAATATTAAAAACTGTCGCGGAAACCAACATGGCCGCCGAAATGTTTACAGCATACGTTCTGTTGGATATAAAAAATTATAGATTTTACATACGTCAAAAGGGAGTGCACGCCGATTCTGTGAAGTTCTCCGAATATTCCAAAACAATCGGAAAGTTGCTCACTCAAAAGATAATCACGCGAAGTGTGAACTCCGATTACTCAGTCTATCGACTTGCGACGGGTGATCAGAGCCGATGAACACGGCCGAATGAAGTGTAGGGCACGATGCAGAGCCACCTGGGCGTCAATCGTGACACTACGTTCACGGACTTTCGCAAACTATAATATTCCGTTTTCTTAATTCCTTGTAAGTTTTCAATCAAAATTCAACTGCACTCCGAAGCGTTTATGTCAATATCATAATCCTGTATGATTTTAAGCATATGTGTAGTGTATTAACAATACTAAGTCGGAACTGAAAAATTGGTTAGGTCCATCGGTAAAACAGGTAAAGCAGGTTAAAAAAGTAAAAAATAAAAACAGCTCCAGCATCCCCTTAAGGGGATGCTGGAACTGGTTTTTTTTTTTTTTGACATAACCGCTTGACATAAACGCTTCGGAGTGCAGTTCAATTTTGATTGAAATCTTACAAGGAATTAAGAAAACCGAATATTATAGTTTGCGAAAGTCCGTGAACGTAGTGTCACGATTGACGCCCAGGTGGCTCTGCATCGTGCCCTACACTTAATTCGGCCGTGTTCATCGGCTCTAATCATCCGTCGCAAGTCGATAGACTAAGGTAATCGCAGTTTACACTTCACGTGATTATCTTTTGAGTGAGCAACTTTCCGAGGGTTTTGGAATATTCGGAGAACTTCACAGAATCGGCGTGCACTCCCTTTTGACGTATGTAAAATCTATAATTTTTTAAATCCAACAGAACGGATGCTGTAAACATTTCGGCGGCCATGTTGGTTTCCGCGACAGTTTTTAATATTCGATTTTCTTTATTTTTCGGAAGATTTCGACCGAAATTCGAGTGCACGCCGAATGGTTTGTGATTTTAATACAGTCCTGCAAAATTTGAAGCATACCCGTCGCATAGTAACGACGTAAAGTGAAAACTACGAAATCACCTATTTCGGCCGGTAAAACAGGAAGGTCCAGCATTCCCTTAAGGATGCTTCGCACGTGCATTCGCAGTCAAAAGTGAGATTCAGTGAGAATTCGAACGCTTGCCAATGGTATAAAAATCTGAAAAAAAATCAACATTAACCGAAGGTGTAACAACAACATTCGTTGTGCATAATAATAATGTTAAAAATTTATTAACAAATCGCTAAACAAAAAAATTGTTCAAGAAAATAATGAGTAAACCCTTCTTTTTCTCTTTTAAAATGAATTCATTGATTTTCTGGAAGCAACATAAATTTTTTCAAAATTTTCTAGCATTTTTGAATCTTTCGTTTTGGAAATTTTTTTAATGCTTTTATTAAATTTAATGCTTTTTTTTTTACTTTTTGTGTGTACGGTAGAATCGTGATACTGAAATATATCCGAATTTCATACCTCTGCATCGATTTTTTGAATTTACAAAAAAAAAACATTTTGTAATAGTAGAAAGTTCTGAAAAAATTCATGTAAATTCTAAAAAAATCAAGGAATTCATTTAAAATTATAAAATCAAAAAGACGTCTGATATTTTTTTTAAACAATTAATTTTTCGAATAATTTGGTAATAACTTTTCGGCATTATTTTATTATGAAAAATTAAAGGTCTTGACACACACAATGCGGCTGATTTTTTTTCGGATTTTTGGCATGTCGCGAAGCACTAAAATTTTGACCGCATTAAACTTTTGGTTTGGCAATATATGTGTGATGCATCCTTGAGATTGGGACCGCATTATAATTTTCTCTTATTTTTTTTTTCAATTCCAGCGGGGAATTGAATTTCGTTGGAATTTCAATAATTCCACGAAATCCAAAGAATTTCTTTCGAGATAGCCGATAATTTAACCCTACTAATACCGTGCCAAAAATTCGATGAGAAAGTCGCG
This sequence comes from Amblyjoppa fuscipennis, assembly GCA_963575735.1. Taxonomy (NCBI): domain Eukaryota; kingdom Metazoa; phylum Arthropoda; class Insecta; order Hymenoptera; family Ichneumonidae; genus Amblyjoppa; species Amblyjoppa fuscipennis. Next base: position 18,107,252 of record OY754490.1, on the reverse strand, counting down.
CATAAAAAAAAAATTACAAAAATTCTGGCCACTTCAATTTCGATGAAATAAAAAAAAAAAAACAATCGAACGTTCCAAGGCCCGTTTCAAGTTTTGACTTATTTTCGAAGCAGTGGAAAAAAAAACCATTTTTTAAATGATAATAAAAAATGAAGCGTAATACATCCGTATAATAAAACGCAGTATAAATTATTATCGATAATGCATCGCACAGTTGACTGACACGCGGAGCGAATTGGGTCATGAGAAACTGGATCGTATCGACGAAACTGTCACCCGTGATATCTTACCGTGCAGCTCTCCCAGTGGAGCATTACCGCATTAATTCGGCGCGGAATCGGATGAGCTTGGGGTAATAACGGTCCGGAATATAGATATTCTCATATCTGTAAACGAGCGGTCGCGGATGGTCGAGTCGGGTACGAGTCAGGCAGGAGCGACCATCAGAACCGTCCTGATCCGATTCTCACGGTTAATTAGCTCGCGCCAGCGTTCCGCGTTGTTCAGTACGATCTTACATCTGTTCCGAGGCATAGAATAATAAAGCTCGAACTTGCATCGCTGCGTTACAGAGCCCAGCCAGGATAATACCCCGCAGTATTTGCCCGCATGGCATCTTGTTTGCGCGACGCGACATCTCCGAGGATTAATGTCTTGTGTTTTCCGCCCGGTTACTGTTATGCGAGCTTCATGAGACGAGATTGACGACTCTGGAAACAACCCGGTACTCCCCGCTATTTGTTCGCACGAAAAGCGAGTAAACAGGAACGGTTACCCTGCACTGGAGAGACTGCGCACAATGCCAAATGACAAAGAGAACCGCGAGAAACGAGGTTGAAGCCCGAAGCAGTCGCGCTCCTGTATATTTATTTGTAACAAAATTATTTGGACACTGACTGGGGATTTAAAAAATATGGATCTCATAGTGGATATTTCAATGTAGACTCCGGAATTTTTTTGGATTTTTTGTTGAACTATGAGATGGAAAAAAAAATTATGGAACACGAGTGATCCGGAATTCACCAACGGCGAGCGGTCTTACCTCCTTTTATTTTTGACACCTGTACGGATTTTTAAAAATTCATATTTTCCTTCGAAATCTGACATAGCATGATGCAAGGTACTTTCGTGAATTTTATAAGATATTTTTGGCCACCCTTTCCCACCAAACAAGCTCATCGAACTTGAATGTCGAATGACAAAGAGACGCGCGACAAACGAGGGTGAAGTCCGAAGCAGTCCCGCTCCTGTATATTTACTTGAAACAAAATTATTTGGACATTGATTGGGGATTGAAAAAATATGGATCTCATAGTGGATATTTCAATGTAGACTTCGGAATTTTTTTGAATTTTTTGTTGAACTATGAGATGGAAAAAAAAATTATGGACCACGAGTGATCCGGAATTCACCAACGGCGAGCGGTCTTACCTCCTTTTATTTTTGACACCAGTACGGATATTTAAAAATTCATATGTTCCTTCGAAATCTGACATAGCATGATGCAAGGTACTTTCGTGAATTTTATAAGATATTTTTGGCCACCCTTTCCCACCAAACAAGCTCATCGAACTTGAATGTCGAATGACAAAGAGACGCGCGACAAACGAGGGTGGAGCCCGAAGCAGTCCCGCTCCTGTATATTTATTTGAAACAAAATTATTTGGACATTGATTGGGGATTGAAAAAATATGGATCTCATAGAGGACAGTTCAATGTATACTTCGGATTTTTTTTTAATTTTTTGTTGAGCTGTGAGATGGAAACAAAAATTATGGAACACGAGTGATCCGGGATTCTCTGGCGGCGAGCTGTCTTGCCTCCTTTTGTTTTTAACACCAGTACGGATGTTTCAAAATTAATAAATTCCTCCGAAATCTGACATAGCACGATGCAAGGTACCTTCGTGAATTATTTCAGAAATTTTCGGCCACCCTTTCCCACCAAGCAAGCTCATCGAACTTGAATCCCTGACGGGAATAATCAAAGCCTTAGGAAAAGTCAATATTGGTTACCACGATCGATTTTCATTTTCTCGCAACTCGCAACCGAAAAATATCAATCGGTCGACCCACAGAGTCACGTTGTCTCGTCTCCGGGGTCGCAGTTCCGTCTGTTCGACTCCGCGTCCATTGGGGAGCAGTTCAAACGTCCAGCTTCCGTGGAAGGCTCGCCGGATTTCGCGTTTGGCTCGGTGTAACTTTTTTTCCAACCTCTACCCTCTCTCCCGCAAACGGCACACATATCCTTGGCGGTGTATCCTTTAACTGGCAAATCCCTGTCGGATCTGCCAGAGTCTGCCAGACTCCCCGTGCGCCCCTCTGTCTCCGTACGGTTCTACGGGTAAAAACCGGTACCAGCCCAACCACCCTCGAAAAACTGCACGGACACAGGCCGACCTCCCGGTCCGGGAATGAAAGAGGACTCCCCCGAAACGGGAGATACCATCGCAAAGGTCCGGGCCGGAGCTTTCCCTAGGCTTCCAGCTTTCTCCGGTCAGGATCCTCACCGGAGCAGTCTGTTGTCCTTCGAATTTTGCCGGTACCCGGAGCGGCCGTCTCCACCTCGTCCAGTCTCGGTTCTGCGGGTTGAGCTTTTCGTTCGACGGGCCACTCTGGCGTCGTTCCAAAAAATCCGCTCCGCTCGATCTCCTCACTGGCGCTGTCTCTCCTCTCGCTCTCCCAGGATTCCCAACGGTTCGTGCGGACCAGCGAAAGAGTCCAACACCGACGAGCCTACTGACTCGCCTCACACACAGCCGGACCAGAAAATAATCCGGGGAATGCGCACATGGACGGACGCATTGGAGTACATCACAGCCCGGGGAAAACACACGGACGAGGGAGCATTGTCCGGTTTTATTGTGAAGGTAAAAGTTTGCTGATGGTGGAAACTCCGCCATTCCGCTGGTTCTGTGGAGGGCTCAGGGAGGTTTTCCGCGCGGAAGCCCGCGGGCCTTCCCGGGCTCGCGTTGTGCGAGGATTCGTTGGCCGGTGCATGTTTCTCCGCATGGATATGGTCCTGCATGCGATGCTGTGGAATCGCGGGAAAGGAAAAGGGAGGAAAGAAAAAGGCCGGCGGGCCAAGGTTGGACGTCCCTTTCGCTGGACAGCATGGAAGCGTCGGGTACGCATGAAGGAACAGAAATTGATTACAATCTTTGCAACACTTGTGGACAATTCCATTTGTACCGTGCATAACATTATCTATGAATCGAAATAGGTTTTGGGAATGAGCGAAAAATATTGATCACTCAAATTTTCTTCAGAACTGACATCTCAGCATTTCAGCATCGCGGCCTCGTAACTTATCAACATTTGCGTAGCAAAACAGGCGTCCGATGCCTTCCCAGGTGGACGAAATGCTAGTTCGCAGTAAGGGCTAGTTCGCTGATGCATGTTATATCCGTACCACTCATAACTCTATCAAATGACAACTCTACCAGAAAACATCATCAACCGACTAACTCTACCGGATTAGAACTCTACCAGATATCAACTCTACCAAATAACAACTCCACCAGATACCAACTCTACCAGATAAAAACTCTACCGGATAACAACTCTACCGAATAACAACTCAATCGGATAAACACTCAATCGGATAACAACTCTACCGGATTAGAACTCTACCAGATAACAACTCTACCGGATTAGAACTCTACCAGATAACAACTCTACCGGATAACAACTCAATCGGGTAACAATTCTACCGGGTAACAACTCTACCGGGTAACAACTCTACCGGGTAACAACTCTACCGGGTAACAACTCTACCGGGTAACAACTCTACCGGATAACAACTCTACCGGATAACAACTCAATCGGATAAACACTCAATCGGATAACAACTCTACCGGATTAGAACTCTACCAGATAACAACTCTACCAGATAACAACTCTACCAGATAACAACTCTACCAGATAACAACTCTACCGGATAACAACTCAATCGGGTAACAACTCTATCGGGTAACAACTCTACCGGGTAACAACTCTACCGGGTAACAACTCTACCGGATAACAACTCAATCGGATAAACACTCAATCGGATAACAACTCTACCGGATTAGAACTCTACCAGATAACAGCTCTACCGAATAACAACTCTACCAGATAACTACTGTACCGGATAACAACTCTACCGGATAACAACTCTACCGGATAACAACTCTACCGGATAACAACTCTACCGAATAACAACTCTACCAGATATCGTCTTCACCAGATAACAACTCGACCGGATAACAACTCTACCGGATCACAACTCGATCACAGAATAACTCTACCGGGTAACAACACTACCGAATAACAAGTCAACGACATCACAACTCTACCACATCACAATATTTCGGCAGAGTTGTTGGCAAATGTTTCACTTCAGTAGTTTTTTTTTTTTTTTTTTATACCGTGGTACAGAATTTGAGTAGAGTGTAAGTACGGTAGAGTTGTTATATGGTAGATTTCTAATCCAGTGGAGTCGTTAGGGTAGTGATGTTTTCTGTTAGAGTTGTGAGTGGTACACACATGAGTGGTTGTGAGTGGTCATGAGTGATACATACATTAAATGTGCCAGAAAACAGCGTCGGTACGCGCGAGGGAACAAAAATTGACTGCAATCTTACCACCGCTTATGGACAATGACCGTTGGGATTGCCTTCCGAGCTGCACCGATGGTCCTCCTCCGATCCTTCCTCAACTTCACTCTTACCCTCCCTTATGAATCATTTACTTTGTTTTCGAGCGACCGCGTTTTTGCTTTTTTCCGTTGCTGCGTCCTGCATTTCGTGCTTCCAGGGTATTCGGCCGTTCTTGCTGCTAGAGTGGAACCTCGGTTGAACGTCTTCACCCTCTTTCTCGGGTTTTTTTTCAGTTCCATTTCTTTACGACGTCTTGGCGAAGTTTGGTTCTCTGGCTTTTCGCTCTTCTCTGTCTCGCGGGATTCGAAGGTATTTCTCTCCTCGTTTTTTTGTTGTTGTTTTCTGCGCTGCCAGACCTGGTGGCCGGCATGAGGAGAAATGCCGAGGGGAGTGAATAGCGCTGGGACGGCTGGATGAAACAAGATTATATCGTCCCAAACAACCCGGTTGCGAAAACACATGTTACTGGTGAACAAGGTCTGGAAAAAAAAAATAGAAAAAAAATATCGAACCATCGGTTGAACTATCCAGGATGTCATACAAACGTCGTAGCGACTCGTCCTCCACCTGTTTGTTGATCTCCTTTTCTTTGAAAGTACAATACGGCTTCTTGTAATGACTTTTTTTTCTTGCCATCGCAGACAGTACACTCTGAGGTCTCACGAGCATTTTATTTTATTTTTTCAGAATTGTTCACCTATAATTTGTTACTGAACAAACGATTTGAAGTTTGCAGGCTGGACACTCCAGAACGCGAAGGCTTCTCTACATTTGTTTGCAACAACAGACGCTTTTAATGATTTTTTTTTCAGCGCTCTGCTTGAGTTTTTTTTCAGAATTGTTCGCGAACATCTTGTTACTGAACGAAAAATTTAAATTTCGCAGCCAGACCGCTAAGCACGCAAAGAGTTGTCTTCCTCTGTTCAATGAGCGACTTTAAGCTCTTTAAGGCTGCGGAGAAACGAAGTTGACAACGAGCTAATTCAGACCGTGTCAATCCGACCCTAATAGCTAGGTTTAGAGTTGCAAGGGTTTTAGAAGGACTCCGAATAATAAGGGCTTAAGTCCATAAAGGTTAACATTAGGCGCATAAACGCTCACGGATCTAAGAAAAAAGAATCCTAAACATTTCTCTCATCCCCTGAAAGTCTTAGTCAAGCGAAAATCCACCGAAATCCACTCAGTCACGATATCATCCACCAATTGACTGTTATAGGATCAAACGATCGATTGCTCCATTGACATAGGAATAAACCCGGGAATTCGCATGAGTGAATTCGACGCCGCCTCCTGTCGGAGCCAAATTGGAGAGTCGCAGATTCAGTGAAACGTTTTCACCCCCACCTCCCCCCCTCTGGCCCTCGACGACTGTTTAATCCTTTTATTCTCGACACTCCCGCTCCAGTTCTGCCATTCGAGTCACGATAACACTTCCCCCCCCCCGCCCCTTTATTATAATTATTATTATTATTACTATCTCATAAATTCAATATTTTGGGTGTTTATTCCGTGGTTGCGAATTCGCTTCTCTCCCTCATTCGCCCAACATTTCTGCGATTCTTTCACCCTCCGGCGCTCGATTCGCTCCAACACTCGTGCGGATATCAGCCTCGGAATATCGAGATAATTACACAACGAATCGGAGGTGGGGTTGGGGGGAGGCGACGATAATACAAAATTATGTGTAAGCCGGGTTAAAACACAGAGAAAAGGGGCTGGGGTGGTTGGGCTGAAAGCTGGGGGACAGACGCACGCATAGAATTTCCGGACTCGCATGGAAGGGGGCGAGTCGGGTGATTTGTGTTTACGCGGTTCGACGGGGAATCCCCCTCCGCGTGCTTGTCGCAATAATTTATCGGTGTAAAATATTGTCGCTCCGGAGACCCGACGGGACGGGACGAAACGCTCGAGCTTTGGGTTTCCCTGCCCGTTCCATACTTGTTAGAAGAGGGATGCATCGGGGACATGCGCTCGCCCCCCCCCCCCCCCCGCGCGGACGCAGACACGCGCGCGCAACGTTCGTACAGGCTGGAGTTTGCCTCTCTTCCTTCTGCAATTTATCGATCCCGCGAAACTGGACAACAGGCGAAGGGGGGACCTTGATCGTTCGACAATGATTCCCGCCGACACTGCCAAAGGCGATTTGACAATTTTTCGGTTGAGGGTAAGTAAGCGCGACGAGGGAGCGACGGGTGAGTGGGAGACGCGGCATTTGTCTGTGGTGTTTCCGCGCCACGGTGGGTTTTCGTAGACTTTGCATGGTTTCAACAGAGCTGAGTGGAATCGTAGCCATTGAGCTAGATACGACGGAGACCATTGATTGACAAGGCCAATGGCCAATCGGGAGCTGAAAAAAAATGTGTGGATATTTATAAACGGCAATTGAAGTGTTTACGATAGAATCTAATTTATTACTATGGTGTTGGTGGTGGTGTTGGTGGTGGTGTTCGTGGTGGTGTTGGTGGTGGTGTTGGTGGTGGTCTTGGTGGTGGTGTTGGTGGTGGTGTTGGTGGTGGTGTTGGTGGTGGTGTTGGTGGTGGTGTTGGTGGTGGTGTTGGTGTTAGTGGTGGTGTTGGTGGTGGTGTTGGTGGTGGTGTTGGTGGTGTTGTTGGTGGTGGTGTTGGTGGTGGTGTTGGTGGTGGTGTTGGTGGTGGTGTTGGTGGTGGTGTTGGTGTTGTTTGTGGTGGTGTTGGTGGTGGTGTTGGTGGTGGTGTTGGTGGTGTTGTTGGTGGTGGTGTTAGTGGTAGTGTTGGTGTATCCGTATTTCCGTCTGAAATTCACGTCGGTCTGTTAGAAAACTTCTTTATTCGCTCAAATATTTCATTGACCCACCACAATCGAAATTCCATCTGAGGAAGCTCTCGAAGAATCTACCAAAATCACGGATGCAGAATGCAGCCCGCAGTTGAAATTTGAACAGAAGAATCCGTTAATGAACAACCGACTACCGACGAATGGGCCGGAAGCAATACAAGATCCGCTCCGTAAATTGCCCGAGTCACTGTGAAGTAACGCAGCATCCACCCGGAATCGCCTGTTGGTCAGAGCCTCCCAAAACCACCCCCAAAACTCCATTAATCAAAACCGATACCTCCAGGATAATCGTAGATTCCCGTTGAATCGAGTCCGAATTCGAATTCATAGGCTGCTCCAGGAAATCGGTTTCTCCACCGGTGAATCTCGGACTCCGGCTGCGAGACTTCCTGCATCCCGTTGCTCCGGAGGTTCAAACCTTCCCAGGTCCCAACCTATTCAGAGCCGTGCCCGGCGAGAGTGCGCCTCGGGAGCCGATTCGAGACTCTCGGACTACGGTTGGGCAGGGTGAGCCGAGGATGTATTCCGTTCTCGATGAGAAGGACCGATCGCGGAAACGGCGCGTCAAATGCAATTTCGGGTTGTGCTCGAGGTGTGTAGAGAGCAGCGAGTGGAAGCCGATATCGGGGCGCCTTCATTGATATGGAAACGAGCGTGCAAGAAATTACAATGGACCGGCATCGAGGCCGATGCGGGGGATTCTTGTTAGGCCAGTGTGATGGTGCAGCAATGGTGGTGGCGGTCCAGCTTCGGCGGACACGGATAGCTGGCGGGACTGTCTGAATAATGGATTCACCCGAACTCCTAGCATAACAATGATCCGGTGACCCAATAGTCAGGACGAAAATAAATCGATATTCCAGCGCGAACTGTACCCGCAACCCGCAACGTATTACCTCTAACCAATCGGTGGCTGGTCCTTCTTAGGGCGAATGTTCGAACCAGTATTGCGGGAAGACTCGTCGATTATTATACCGGTGATGGCGGAATAAATCGGTTCGTTGCGTTAAGACGCTTTGCTGAATGCGTCTTCCATCGGATCGGATTCGGATTTGCATGAAGTGCGAAGGGTGGAACCGTGTTGAAGACAGTTGATTATGTTTCTGGTCGGAAAAGAGCTTCAGCCGGCACTTCTGGGTCTAAAAAAGCATCCTGGAATCGGCGCAGCTCAAGTTCCAGGATGCGTTTGTAGTGCTTGGCGGGGCTCGGAAAAACTTTGATGTTCCGAACGAAAGAACGTGACACTGATAAGTTTTATGGTGAAAAACTTTGAACTCAGAAGTTCCAAGCTGAAAAACTTAGAACTCAGATGTTCCAAGTTGAAGAATTTAGATATCAGAAGTTCCAAGTTGAACAACTTACAATTTAGAAGTTTGAAGTTGAACAACTTATAATTTTGAACTTTGAGATTGAACAACTTACAATTTGGAACTTTGAAATTGAACAACTTACAATTTAGAACTATGAAATCGAACAACTTTCAGTTTAGAACTTTGAAATTGAACAACTTTCAATTTAGAACTTTGAATTTGAAAAACTTACAATTTAGAACTTTGAATTCGAACAACTTTCAATTTAGAACTTTGAATTTGAAAAACTTACAATATAGAACTTTGAAATTGAACAACTTTCAATTTAGAACTTTGAATTTGAACAACTTACAATATGGAACTTCAAAATTGAACAACTTATAATATACAACTTTGAAATTGACCAACTTACAATATCGAACTTTGAATTTGAACAACTTACAATTTAGAACTTTGAATTTGAACAACTTACAATATAGAACTTCGAAATTGACCAACTTACAATTTAGGACTTTCAATTTGAACAACTTACAATTTAGAACTTTAAAATTGCCTTAGGTGGTAAATGAACAAACATACAAGTTTAAATCTTTAACAAACAATGTCAGTTACCCGACTACAAATTTTCGAGCGTTACAACCGGTCTTGCAGAGTAAGGAGGCTTGACAAGGTCTTATCAGAAACTTCTCAGGTCAGGATGTAACGCTCGAAAATGTCTACACGGCTCTACACGCAGTTACACTCATAACTATTTAAATAATGATCCGCTGTCATCGAGCATATGGGCTGATTACGATCAGTGAATGAATTGCAAGTCTCACCCCAAAACCACCGGTCGAAGACACTAAAGTGAAGATGCTCGAATGCAAATTGTCCATCGACCGTGAGCCGATACTATGTCAGCTTCCGCCTCAGGAGGAAATGGCTTTGTCGTCATTGTCACGGGGAAACCTTGAATGTCACGGCCGCAGAAGGCTCTCGGGTGTCTCGTTAGTCGCGTGCCTGATTAGAACGATCCAATGCCTTTATTAATCGGCCGGCAGGCCAGCGAGACACCCGAACAGCCGTTTAGCGGGCTATAGTTGGCCATCCGATAGCCGACCCATCCCGGTTGGTTCGATCGGGCGGAAGAAACTGGAAAGGGCACCGGTGAAAAAAAAAAAAAAAAACACCTGGTGAATCCTTCGGCGCGGAAGGGACCGAGAACTTAGAGGTGCTCGAGGGTTACGCAACAACGGCGGACTTCCTGGTGGAGCACGTGCTTCCGGTATCGTCGAAGCGGGTTGAAAAGGAAATTTCGAAGACAATGATGAGAGACGAATGGACGGAATGGTTTGTGTCCTGTAATCCGGGCAGGAGTTTTCGATCAAGATTTCGACCATTGAAAGCCAAATTGAAAACTTTGCCAAGGACTATTGATTTAGATAGATTTAGATAGCCAAGGACTATTGATTTAGATAGATTTAGATAGCCAAGGACTATTGATTTAGATAGAATAACCTTAGTATGAGGAACGATTTATCGATTTTGAGCATTGTCCGGCATAAATGGGATTTTTTTTCTTATTCCAATTGGCAAAGTTTTCCATTGGGCATTTAATGGTAACGAATGGTATTGAAAGGTAATCGAAACGAAACGAACGAAAGGTAAATGGGATGCCAATGGAAATTCATGGGGAAAATTGAAACGGTACTTTCTATCATGCATTCTTAATGGAACCCCACTGGCAAATCGGTGGGAAATTTTAAATGGTACGTTTTCCCATTCGGTGCCATTAGGAGACCAATGGCCATTTTCTGGGAAAATTCAACTGGTACCGTTTTCATTCGTTCTGAATCATAGTTCATTGGAGCATAACTGGGATTATTGAAATATTTATTTAAAGACCATAATAAATATGGTATTTCTTACCATTGGGGATAAATGGGAACTCAATGGAATGGTAAAAAGCTGGAGAAACTTTAATGGCACGTTTAACTATTTATAATTCGAGAGGAACGAAAATCCACTCGCTTTCACGTAAATGGTACAAGTGATAATGAATTGCAGATAAATGAGACCACAATAGTCCTTGGCAAAGTTTTCAATTTGGCTTTTAATGGTAATGAATGGTAACGAAAGGTAATCAATGGGATGCCAATGGAAATTCGTCGGGAAAATTTAAACGGTACTTTCTACGATTCATTCTTAATGGAACTCGACTGGCAAATCGGTGGGAAATTTTAAATGGTACGTTTTCCCATTCGGTGCCAATAGGAGATGAATGACCATTTTCTGGGAAAATTCAACTGGTACCGTTTTCATTCGTTCTGAATCATAGTTCATTGGAGCATAACTGGGATTATTGAAATATTTATTTAAAGACCATAATAAACATGGTATTTCTTACCATTGGGAATAAATGGGAACTGAATGGAATGATAAAAAGCTGGAGAAACTTTAATGGCACGTTTAACTATTTATAATTCGAGAGGAACGAAAATCCACTCGCTTTCACGTAAATGGTACAAGTGATAATGAATTGCAGATAAATGAGACCACAATAGTCCTTGGCAAAGTTTTCAATTTGGCTTTTAATGGTAATGAATGGTATCGAAAGGTAATCAATGGGATGCCAATGGAAATTCGTCGGGAAAATTTAAACGGTACTTTCTACGATTCATTCTTAATGGAACTCGACTGGCAAATCGGTGGAAAATTTTAAATTGTACGTTTTCCCAATCGTTACCAATTTAGATAGTGCAGAAAAGTGGATCATTATGTGTAGTCTATTTTTCCGTGAATGGAAATACCAACGGTATAAAAATACCATACAACGAATGGGAAACTGAATGGTCCATTAAATGGTAGTACAAGTGGGAATTATGCCATTGGCAAAACCCCATTGAATTACCTGTAACTATAATAATAGTTAATGGTAATGTTATATGAATAGTTAATGGAATAGTTAATGGTAATCAATGGGGTTTTTCTAATGGTAATTAATGGGAGACTTAGCCAACGGTACAATCGCAAGGATTTCATGAGGGAAATGCCGGAGAATTTCTTTTATAGCATTCGCTGGTCAAACAAAAACCCTAAAAAAATCCTAGAAAAAACCTGGACAATCTACCCAAAAATGAAAACCTGGAAGAAAAATCCCCTCCAAAAAAAAAAACTGGAAAAAACCTGGACAATCTACCCAGAAACGAAACTCTGGAAGAAAAAAGCTCTGAAAAAAAGCGGAAAAAAACCCCAGAAAAAATCATTCCAATAATAAATTAACTTAAATGGTTGGGTAAAGTCCGTTTTTTCACCTACACAATTGTCATCTTTTCGGGGATTTTTTCGCCTGCTGGATTCGGAGCTTGGTCTGGACCGGCGTTGGCAGGCCATTAGGCCGAGTCGCCCCACGCCGTTTGATAAATTTCGCAAATGTAACGGGACAAATTAATCCGATTTGATACGAGTTACCCGAGAAGGTCGCTGTGCTGAAGCGAACGGTAGGTCTGCAACTGTGTCCAGCCATTAAAAGCCCCCCCCCAATTGCGCGAAAACAAGAAAATACATCACACTTATCCGGAAATTATCACTTCCTATTACGCCCGCATGTGCGTTCTCGTTCATTTCATATAATTATCGGGACGCCTCCGGGTTGATAATATACAGCAACGGAACGAGCAACGGGCCGGATTTCTCGCCCCAGCCGCCACCACCGCTCCTCTTTCTACCCCCGTCGTAACTTATATTACATGACGATAACGCCGCATTAACGGGGATATTGCTGATGGGGCTGGGCCTGTTTAGCGTTGCCGGACGAGGCGTACGGTGAGTCGGAGCGCGAATGCCAACAACTATAACGCAGTATATTACAGCCGATGAGAGTTTCAGGAAGGGCTCGTCGAGGAAGGGAGAAAAACCCCACGAACAAAGCTGCCCTCCACTTCACCAGCGGCTGATGTACGGGAGATTTATCCACTCCCCGCGCTGGGGATGATGATGATGATGAGCCGCGAAAAATATCATCTTACCCATAATCTATTTCTCCACTTCTCCACTTTCTACCATTAATTCTCCATTTTCTACTCTTCCACTTTCTACCATTCATTCCCCATTCATTCCCCATTTCTCACTTTTCCACATTCATTCTCCATTTCCGACTTTCCCAATTTCTACCATTCATTCTCCATTTCCCACTTTCCCGATTACTACCATTCATTCTCCATTTTTCACTTTCTCAGTTTCTACCATTCATTCTCAATTTTTCACTTTCCCAGTTTCTACCATTCATTCTCCATTTTTCACTTTCCCACTATCTACGATTCATTCTCCATTTCCCACTTTCCCACTTTCTATCATTCATTCTCCATTTTCCACTCTTCCACTTTATACCATTCATTCTCCATTTCCCACTTTCCCAATTTCTACCATTCATTCTCCATTTCCCACTTTCCCATTTTCTACCATTCATTCTCCATTTCCCACTTTCCCAATTTCTACTATTCATTCTCCATTTCCCACTTTCCCAGTTTCTACCATTTATTCTCAATTTTTCACTTTCCCACTTCCTACCAATCATTCTCCATTTTTCACTTTCCCACTTTCTACCATTCATTCTCCATTTTTCACTTTCCCACTTTCTACCATTCATTCTCCATTTTTCACTTTCCCACTTTCTATCATTCATTCTCCATTTTCCACCCTTCCACTTTCTACCATTCATTCTCCATTTCCCACTTTCCCACTTTCCCACTTTCTACCATTCATTCTCCATTTCCCACTTTCCCAATTGCTACCATTCATTCTCCATTTCCCACTTTCCCAATTTCTACCATTCATTCTCCATTTCCCACTTTCCCAATTTCTACCATTCATTCTCCATTTCCCACTTTCCCAATTTCTACCATTCATTCTTCATTTCCCACTTTCCCAATTTCTACCATTCATTCTTCATTTCCCACTTTCCCAATTTCTACCATTCCTTCTCCATTTCCCACTTTCCCAATTTCTACCATTCATTCTTCATTTCCCACTTTCCCAATTTCTACCATTCATTCTTCATTTCCCACTTTCCCAATTTCTACCATTCATTCTCCATTTCCCACTTTCCCAATTTCTACCATTCATTCTTCATTTCCCACTTTCCCAATTTCTACCATTCATTCTTCATTTCCCACTTTCCCACTTTCTACCATTCACTCTCCATTTCCCACTTTCCCACTTCCATATTTCTAGGAAGGGCTTGTCCAGTAAGGGCGAGGAACTCCACGAGCAAAGCGTCTCGGTTCCTGCACCGGAGATTTTTTCCATCCCCTCCACGTCGGCTACGACGATGATGATGAGCCGAGAAAACTATCATCTTACCCCCATAATCCCCCTCAATAAAACTCGCACACAGAATTCTCATTAGATAGGTCTTCCTCCAATATTCCCGTGTCCTGCCTTTCTCGTCGCAATATAAACGAATCAAGACGAATCATCCGTCCGGCCGAGTGGAAGAGACCCTTGAGATTTACCGCTTTTACTTTCCTCCTGCATTCTTCTGTTTCGTTCCGGGCGTGTTTTCTTTTTCTCCTTAAAACAAAAAAAAAAAAAAAACAAAAAAAATACAAAAAAAACCATCCTTAGAGCAGAGTATTCTCATTTCTGCGTTTAAATGTGAAAGATTTGTTACACAACTGGGGGTTATTTATGTCATTTGTGTTCCGCTCGCACGTAGCCGTGGTTATGATGCTCCCCCTCGCGTGCTTTATTACTTCACCCTTGCCTGTCCAGAGGCAACGCTCTGGCGGCGAATGCGTTGCACACTCCGAGCCCGGTTGGCCCGTTGCTACTTGCACTTGGTACTCAGTCGGGTTTCCGCTCGTTCTTGGGAGAAGAATGAGGCATTGGTGAGGAGACTGCGTGAGAAAGGTTGCCTCATGGGAGCCACGAGCCGCGAAACGAGATTTACCGTGGACGGTGCGCATCGTCGTGAAACGGCATTAGCGACACCACGTTGTAACCACCGTTCAGGACCAGCAATGTAAGCCGACCGCAGACCACCACAGTGGTTCGGTTCGCGGGAAAGCTCCAGTTTATGATTTACCCGGGTTCAGAATCTGCAGCGTGAAACGGTGTAAGGGTTGTCCGTAGGACAAGTCGTTTAGGATCTTAATTGTCCAGGGAGAGGGAAGAGATACGTCTGGAATGTCTGACAGATAAGGGGAAGCCTCTAATCATCGGTGTCATTAAGAAACTAAGGAGATCCACCTATTAGGACGAGAAGGTGGACCAATGGGACACACGAGAACTGTGAAATATGTACTGAGTTAGCGTTACATTCGATGTGCAGGATGTAATCCGGATTCCTCGTGATTGTGCGCATGTGTGAACCACTTCTGAATTCAGCCCACCAAAGAGTTATGCCTGCATTCCCCTTATGATGGGAATGCAAGGCGACGCGCAGGGATGGGCTGAATTCAGCCCATCAAAGAGTTACGCCTTGCATTCCCCTTATGATGGGAATGCAAGGCGACGCGCAGGAAGGATTCATCGTCTGGTATCTCAGAGATCAATCGGTGCACTTTGTGTTGGCCAAGGTTTGGCTGAGGAATTACCAGACATTAGTCGTTCAGTGACTTCAGTCTCATTCCGTCAACTGGTCGCTTGCCAGAAATCAGTCATTGACTGATACATCTCATTCCGTCAAGTGTGTTGCAATTGAGATGTGGCTAATGAATTACCAAACGTCAGTCAACGACTGACTGGCCAATGTCTAACTACCAAATTTCCAGGCAATAGTCATCGACTGCCATATCTCATTTCGCCAACAGTGTTTCAGTCGCTTTAAGCCGACCTTAGTCTGGCTAAGGAATTACCAGAACCCCCCCTATAAGGAGGCAATGGACTTGGATCTGTAAGGATTAGGAGATGAACGGATGAGACATAAGAGGATTTTACTGCCTGGGGGAAATGTACTGATTTACCGATATATTCGATGTGCAGGATATACTCATGACACCTCGGGATTAAGCATTTGTGAACCACTTGCGAAATCACTCTACGAAAGAGTTGTGATAGGAATAGAAGGCGGCGCGCAGGAAGGATTCATCGCCTGGTATCTCAGAGATCAATGGGCGCACTTTAAGTTGGCTGAGGTCTGGCCAAGAAATTACCAAACATTAGACATTCACTGACGTCACTCTTATTCCGTTAACTGGTTGCTTGGCAGAAGTCAGTCATTGATGAATCGGACATTGATTTCAATCATTGCGATATCCGACATTGGTCTCAATCATTGATTTCAGTCATTAAGAAATCAGATGTTGGTTTCAGTAATTGGAAAATCAGACATTAGTTTCAGTCATTGCGAAATGGGACATTGATATCAGTCATTGAGAAATCAGACATTGATCGTAGCCCATGCCTCGACTCACTCCCTGAATACTTTACAGCCTGCTTTACAGCCTGAATTTCCTTATCCCAGAGGCGCATATCTCCCATGTCCCGCCACTCACAGCTCCGCTCACCGTTCAAGCTTCAATCCCACGTTAAATAACAATGCCAAAGCGAAACAGCCTCGAGGGACGCGGGCAGCAATCGATCAAAGGGGTGGGGGGTGGGAATCGAGCCCTGCGCATGAGACCGCCCCGCAATATCCGTCTGCACCGCGTGGGGCTCCTTTTCGCCGGATTTTGTCTTCGGCATTCTAAAACCCACGGCACACCCCTAAACGACACAAGAGGATGCCAGGACCTTCGCAACGCGGGAGCTCCGACGATGTCTCGCTGCCATCCTTAACGTCCTCCGGGCTTGAGAACGGCACACTTACTTAATTGCACCCAGCAGGCCGATTCCCTGCCCAAGCCACCTCTTTCTCTCGCTCCCACTCCGCTCTAATGCGTTATGTTAATGAGACAGGATTTACGATCGGGGAGTTTAAGAGTTTACCTCTATTAAGAGGAGGCACGATCCTCGCCGGTGCACTGACTCAACCCTCGGAAGCTTCTCGCTTGCATACCTCTTCAACACGCCCCAAGAAAGACCTTCTTGTAGGCACTACATTCGTGGTTTCGGCGGTAGGAACTCGGTGAGAGCGACTTTTTGGTCTTTCAGCGTTGACGACACGAACTACGACTCCGGTGTCGAGTTTCACCGAGTTTCTGGGACGAGCCAAGTTGAAGCTGGGTAGGTGCGCGTGTCGTTTGGGAGTCATTTGTTGTGGTTTTTTTTTTTTTTGGCTCCGGCGCTGGGACAAATGTGGGACATTCACGCTGCGGTGAGACGACGATCGTCTAGCTGTGGCAGTTGAGTCGTTTCAGGGCTGGGCAAGTACGCTGAGTAATCGAAGTGGGTGTCGAATTGCGACGTTCGTGAAGTGGGGAAGACCGGGGTCAAAAGTAACAACAATCGGTTTTTATTCGTTTCACCGACAAACCCGAGAGTAACGCTCAGCCACCCAATGGCGTATCATTGAGGAGGTCGTCTCGTTGCGTATTATCAAAGAGTGTGATTCATGTGCAATGTACGACAGATTTCTGACTTTCTGAATTTTCTGACTTTCTACACGTTTTTCCCATATAAAAAAAAAAATCAAAGTGAATTTAAAAATCTGAAAAAAATCATACGTATTAAAAAAAAAAAAATTAACGAATAAATTTAATAAAAAAAAAATTAGGTTTTCGGGATACTTGTTGAACAATTTTATTTTTCATCAATTTGTTAATAGCATTTTGGAATTATTGTTATGCATAATTAATCCTATCGGCATCTTTGAAACGCTTGATTTTTTTTTTCAGATTTTTATGCCATCGACAAGTGTCTACAATTCCCTCTCATTTCTCTGAAACTTATGTGAAGTGAAACGCCATTCGCAAGGACTACCTTAAGTTAGGTGTGCGAATAGCACTTCGCATGAGTTTCAGAGAAACGAGGACGAATTGCAAACACTTCTGGATGGTACAAGAAATCTGAAAAAAAATCAAGCATATCAAAGGTGCTGAAAAGATTGATTTTGCATAACAATAATTCCAAAACCTCACTAAAAAAAATGATGAAAAAAAATTGTTCAACAAATCTCCCAGAAACCTAACTTTTTTTTTTGTTATAATTCGTTGACTTTTCTGATAACGTATGAATTTTTTTCGAATTTTTACCATCACCCTGATTTTTGTAATTAAAAATAAATTAAAAATCTCCAAAAGACTGAAAGACTGCCTTAATGCGATTGTCCAGCCCTGATTAATTTTGGGCTCGGCTGCCAGTGCATGAAAAATATTTTGACCCTTTCCCTCGTCCGCGGGACTCTTTTTCCAACGACGAGTTTCGCAAAAAGTCTCTACAGAACGCCAAACAGTTATCGTTTAGCGTTCGTATCGGGAGACTTCCCTTTGAGCGCCTGGCGAAGCATCGGCGACAAGCGTTCTCTCGGCTCGCGGAGCCGGCAATTTTTCCATTGCCCCTCCCCCCCCCCCCCCCCCCCGAAGCAGGCGTTCAGTTGTTTCAAGCACAAATCCCTCGCCGTCCGGTAATTTTTTGTTTTCACGTTTTATTATTTGTCAAAAGCCCCGCTAACAATGAAAGGGCAACGGTCGCAATGCAGCGACCGAGCTCAGTGAGCCAATCAGTCAGTCGGGCTCCGAAACAATCTGGCATTACGTTTTTTCCCCTTTAATCTCTCCGGTCTGGGCGCAATACGGGATTTTCTCTCGGTGCTCGGACCAACCAAGCCCCCCCCCCCCACCTCGCGGAATTTCAGCCATGCATATACAGCATAACGTTATGAACCCCTTTTGGCCCTTCGATCCCCTCGCCGACGAATCCTAATAAGCAGAGCTTCAATGGCGCCGCGCATTTTCAGCATTACCTGTTTAAAATCCCGCTTTCCAATCTGCCCCCCCCCCTCCCCGCCGACGCGGTGCCCCTCCCCCCATTTGTCGTGCCCCACTCGTGGATTCGCTTTGTCTTTGTCGGCGAGGACTCGCTGCTACATGTGCTACCGGCCAACGTCGGCCGCGGTTCAACGTTCGAAGTAGCAGGGTCCTCAGCCGCCGCGCGGCGAAAGGTCGCGGTTCAATATCTTTCGAGTTCGCGAGCGGGCGGAAATACTGAAGGGAATGTGGAGGGAAAGAGGCAAGTTCCGGCGGAAAAGAGAGTCAAGTGCGAGAATGGACACAAAAAAAGTGAGGTTAGAAGCGTAGAAAGTGTGCACTACAGAAGCGGTGTAAGCGCCATTTTTTTTTTTTTTTTTTTTTTTTTTTTTTTTTTTTTGTAGAGATCGTCATTGGAATCGATGATAATGATGGTTGTCATGAATTAACAACCGTTCTTTTTGCACTAGTACTGTTGGAACCAATGTCATTGGAACCAATGTCAGTGGTACCAATACTATTGGAACCAATATCATTTGCACCAGTACTATTGGAGTCAATATCGTTGGAACCAATACTATTGGAATGAACATCATTGGCAGCAATGCTATTGGAATCAATATCATTGGCATCAATACTATTGGAATCACTATCACTTGCACCAGTACTATTGGAACCGATATCATTGGAACCAATGCTATTGGAACAAATATCAGTGATACCAATACTATTGGAGCCAATACTATTGGAACCAATACTGTTGGAGCCAATACTATTGGAGCCAATACTATTGGAGCCAATACTATTGGAACCAATACTATCGGAACCAATACTGTTGGAAGCAATACTATTGGAACCGATACTATTGGAACCACTATCATTTGCACCAGTTCTACTGGAACCAATATCATTAGAACCAATACTATTGAAACCAATATCATTTGCACCAATGCTATTGGAACCGATACTATTGAAACCACTATCATTTGCACCAGTACTGTTGGAACCAATATCATTGGAGGCGATACTATTGGAACCGCTATCATTTGCGCCAGTACTGTTGGAACCAATATCATTGGAGGCGATACTATTGGAACCGCTATCATTTGCGCCAGTACTGTTGGAACCAATATCATTGGAACCGATACTATTGGAACCACTATCATTTGCACCAGTACTGTCGGAACCAATATCATTGGATCCAATACACGTGAAAGTAACAGTGTCGCGTCCGTTATTTCCTGAGTGAAGAAGTGCTTAGCGTGGCCAGTTGAGCATCTCTCGCGTTAGCCGTTCGATCCGCGCCGTCAGCCCGGCTAATGGCTATTGGTAATTCAAAGCGTAGCCTTTGCGTTCGAGAGCCCAACTTCGAACAACCACGGGCGTCGGTGCCAGGAAACTTTCGGCCACCCCTCGCTGCGGTTCGACTGTTGTTTTACCATTTTTTTTGTATTATTTTTTTTTAATTTCCATTTTGCTCCGATCGCCGAAACGTAAACAAGCAAAAACATACGTCGATGCATCATTTCGAAAGCTCCGTATGAACATTCGCACAAATAACTCCCTCCCGATTCCCGCGTCCGAGCATAAACAACCATTTTTTTTTAACATTTTTTTTCTCTCATCCCGCAAATCCGATAGCGAAGCTCTGCCATAGCGGAGCTCCGTTCAGTTTTTATTGCCAGCTTTCGCATAACGATACTCCGCATCGCAGTCGGAGAGATAAATTTCGGACAATGTCAAAAGGAGACGTCAACGGATCTCGGGAGGAAAAAAGCAGGGGGTGGCAGGGAGCGCAAAAAATGAGGACCAAAACGCCAGTGGCCTCGACGAGGGGATAAAGTGTCGACGCGTTACCCATGTAAATGCCGCTGGATCTAAATATTTATGTCAGCCCGAGGGTTGTTTATGTAAAGAGTCGCGGGACGGCGAAGTGGGGGGTGGGTTTTAGGTAGGCGATTCTTCAGAAAGCTCTCACCTCCTTCTTCCTGCCCGACCGGGCTGACGCACTTGCGCTGGAATACGGCATGTTCGAGGCGACTTGTGTACACGACTGACACGTGTGCGTGTGAATGACGGCGGTGCGTGAAGGCTCGTGTCGGTGCAAGCCTAGTTCGCACGTGTGTGTAACGCCGCGCCGAGGAGAATCGGTTCTTTGCTCAATGCGAGCGGGACATTCGGGTGGGGGATTTACATTAAGCTGGAGAGGTCTCTTCGGCTGGTCCGGCTCTTTTCTTGCTTCGGCTATGCCCGCCCTGTCATCCGTTTCAACCCTCCGATAGCCCGGCGGCCCACTTCTCCGACGGTCGTAATAAAATCGAACTGCGCCGTCCGTGAGGACTGTCTGTCGCAGAGCCTCCCGTCGCGTCTCCGACGACGAGGCCGACTACGACTGTTGGACTGTACCCGTAGGATTACCCGAGATTTGCGAAAGCCGGGCGGCTTTCCAGGACTAGCGGCACGATTCCCGACGCAGGGGGATAGGTGCATGTGTGACTTATGTTACTGTTACTGGAGGGAGGGAGAGGAGGATTGTGAGGCATAGAAATCGAACGGGCCTTCGGGACAAGAGGGATTGTGCGTTGTTGAGCGGTTGGGAAGCTGAGAATTCATGACCTTTGTATTGTACGACGGTGGGAAAAGCAGGGATTCATCGTCAGATGAAGTGGGATTGATTTTTGCATCCTCATAGGAATCATCGATTTCATTATACTGCTTTCGACATTTTCATATAAAACGTGTTCAGAATGTTCCAAAGTTCGAAAACATCGTTTAGGCGCCGTCAAGGTACATGTTTGGTACTTTATTGATGCACTTGATCGATGTGTCTCATTGGAGCCTCTCATTGGTGCCCCTCATTGCTGCCACTCTTTGATGCCACTCATTGATGCCCGTCATTGATGCCCGTCATTGATGCCCCTCACTGATGCCCCTCATTGATGGCCCTAATTGATGCCCCTCATTGATGACCCTCATTGACGCTCCTAATGGATGCCCCTCATTTATGCCCCTCATTGATGGGCCTAATTGATGCCCCTCATTGATGCCCCTCATTGATGCCCCTCACTGATGCCCCTCATTGATGCGCCTCATTGATGCGCCTCATTAATGTCCCTCATTGATGTCCCTCATTGATGCCCCTCATTGATGTCCCTCATTGATGTCCCTCATTGATGTCCCTCATTGATGTCCCTCATTGATGTCCCTCATTGATGTCCCTCATTGATGCTCCGTATTAATTTGCCTCATTGATGCCCCTCATTGATGATCCTCATTGATGACCCTCATTGATGTCCCTCATTGATGTCCCTCATTGATGTCCCTCATTGATGCTCCGTATTAATTTCCCTCATTGATGCCCCTCATTGATGATCCTCATTGATGACCCTCATTAACAACCCTCATTGATGCCCCTCATTGATGCCCCTCATTGATGCTCCGCATTAATTTCCTTCATTGATCCCTCTTATTGATGTTCCTCATTGATGTCCCTCACTAATACCTCTCATTGATGCCTCTCTTTGATGACCCTCATTGATGCCCCTTATTGATGTCCCTCATTGTTGCCACTCATTGATGCCTCACTTATGTCCCTCATTAATGGGATAGTCCGATTGGCTATACATTGATCGGGTTTAGTCTAGAATCTGCCTTTAAAATGGGCCCGTCCAAAAATGTCCAAGGAAAGATCCAACGGTGGATCAAAGTATGGTCAATAAATCTCCACACCACAATTGCCATGACCCCTCAGTGCCATACAAACTTCCTTAGCAAGTATCCAAAGTGCTTGCATGGCGAAAGTCGGACTGCCCGGACTCTAATTCAAGATCGTTTCCGCCCATATCAATTCTACCACCGAACTCCGCAGACGAAACCGTCCACAGTACCGAACTGTCTCCGTGTTACGCATAAGCACACACGAGCCGCGTTTGATCCAGCAAACAAGCAACTCTCATCGACTGAATCCGACCCACCAAGGAATCATCCACCCTTGAGCGAAAGCCGGTAAAGTTTCGAGCGTTCTGTAGGAGCCTTTATCTGGTATCCGGTGCACGGAGTTTGTTTACCCACATCGTGGACACATAATCTTAATACACTACGTCGTCGACCCCAACGCTGCGGAACCGCCAGACGGGGAAACGTGAACCAGCAAGTAAAGAGGCGGATTTAGGTTGGACACGCTCGGGCCGGCTAGTTTCCGCGTTTCCTCGTACAACCGGTCACCGGCCTCCTCACTGTGCTCGACTAATTCGAAACTACATATTTAATCCTCCACAAACGCGACAGGGTTGCCCGGGCAACGCAATCCGGGAGACGAGCACGAGCCCTTGCACAAAGAACCTCAAGGCAGGGAACTTGAGGGGGCAAAACCCGAGCGAGTCTTGCCTCCCATCGTCGGGGGGGGCGGGCGAGGCTTGCGTGCCGAGCAATCGCCGAGGGGTGGGTTGCGGAGGGAACACAAAAGAAGAACAACCTGCCGGAAAAAAGTGAATGAAAGAAGACGTCTGACTGAGGAATCATGAGGAAAACGAAGAGCCCGGCAAAAGAGGAACACAAAGAAGTGGCGAACGGGCGGTTTGGGCGGGTGCCGGAAGGGAAGAAACGAATGCGAAAAGAGTAGCAAGTATGGAGGAGGGAGGGGGGGGGAGGCAGAAGCGAGTGAAGGTTGAGAGTGGGCGAGAGGAAACGAGTGGCTGAAGTGACGGTGGCTGATAGTGTTGGATGCAGAACTATGCGGATGCATGCGGAACTCCTGGATGACGTTGGTTGGCGGCTCTCTGCGCGGAACTCTGAGTGCACACGCAGCTGCCGTCCGCTTGCGGATGAAGGACAGAGAGAAGAATTTCCTGGTCGCTTCCACTGTGGCTTGAAATTTCTCCTTTCTGGGGGTTTTTACTACCGCGCGCTTGGTTGTGGTGTTGGGTACTTCGACGAGATCCGACCCTCTGATGTCTGCGGTCCCGGCTGCAGCGCTAGAAAACGAACCGCAGCGTCACGAGACAGACGCAACGGCGATGGGTCCGAGTAGTGTAGGATTCACTTTAAATACTCATCATCAGCGGGTCCGTGTAGAGTCCAATGTGGACTCTTCGCAGACGCCCCTTCTCTTTCGGCTGCTGTGTATATCTGCACTTTTTATCCATCAACTGCGCCGTGCAACCTGTCGCTGTCGACATGTGTACGCTTCTGGGTTCTCCATGCGTCCATAGAGACGAGCATTCACCGGTCGGTACGAGACATGGTGAGTGCGCATTTAAAATTCTCTCCACCGAGATGAAACAAGAAGCTTTAATCTTGCTGACGATTAAAGTCTGACAAGTTCCGGGACCTTTTTTTTTCTTTTTGCACCGCAAGCTTCTGTGTTTGAACATCCACTTGGATTCTTGACGATGAATGGACGTGGATGGGTTGGTGGCAGCCGAATTGGCGGTTCGACATGAAGGTCTAGCTGACGATCGGTTTTGGACGATCAACCCTTCAAGGCGACGCGACAATCCTCCAAGTTAAACAGTTATCCGTCGTGGGAGAATGATTTTATCGACGACTTCAGGCCATTGAGAGCCTTCTGGCACGTCACATCTGGCTCTGGTGCATTCGTGTCTCTATCGATGGGTAACTCCGCCAAAAAATCATATTTTTTGGATTCTTTGTAGTGAAATCGATACGCCAGAATGTCCGCGTGTTTTCTGTCAAACTGCCGCGCCGATACGATAAGCGGTTTATAAATAAACGGCGTTATAAAAAAAAAACTCAAATTAAAGAATCGTTGCAAACGAAGGCTGTTCAGACCTTCTCTCCGTTTCTGGCTCTCTTCTCTCTGCCCCATTACGAATTAATGAGGAAACTGTCTCCTGACGGAACAAAGCTTTGAGCTTCGTGGCGCTTCCGCTTCTCAATTTATTCAGCGGACGATTTTTAATTAGCGAGATTAATGTAGCCTTCGTAGGATCGGCGAAACGCCGGAAGATTCGATCGATGCGCACGTCAATATGCTAATTGAGCCTTCAAGGAGGGCCGTCGGGTAAATAAAAAATAGGTAAGCACCGCGATTTAGGTGTTTGAGATGCGGCTCAATTAACTTGTAGATATCGACAGGTGTCCTCAAGGCGCGGAAGACGAACCGGTGTTTCAGACCTGCGTATTTCCCGGATCCGCAGTTCGCCCACTTGGCGTCTGAGGGCAATTGACGAGACGCGGGCTAAGCTATGTTGGCGATTCGAAGGGCTCAAAGCGCTCACCCCGGCAGGCGACCGCAATCTTGAACGCGTCAAGATTACAACGCTCAACCAGCTACATCCATAAATCCAAGCTTCCTGGTCTCTGCCGGCAAAAGCTCTCTACAATTACGCACACGCACCATTGCACCGATCGAAATCTCTATTGGAATTACTTGCTACCGAATGAAATCATTCGGTAATCAAAGTTGGGCTGCTTTTGCATGATTCATTTTCGCCCTCGTGCCTTCAAACTCAGGCCGTTTCGACAAAAATCAATGCTTTCTGGTTTGTTGGTAGTGAAATCGATGACAGGATCGTAACGTCATCTCTGTCACGGTATCGTCCAGACTTCACGAGTAACGCACTCATCACAGGACCTAAAAGAGCTAAACTCACCTTAATCATCTCCCAGATCAAACTTTCCGAATCAATCGCTCTGATTCCATCTTTGTAAATCAAAAGACGATTCCATCACTGCGATAAATGTCTCGTCGTCTTTTTTGGCAAAGATTTTTTCTCGGAGAAAAATATATAGCCTCGCATATGATGAAATGATTCGGTATTCAAAGACGAGCTGATTTCGCCTGATGCATTTCCGCACTCCCGCCTTCAAACTCACGCCCTTTCGCCAAAAATCACTGCTTTCTGGTTTCTTGGGAGTGAAATCGATACGACAGGATCTGAACGTCATCTCTGCCACAATATCGCCCAGACTTCACGAGTAACGCACTCGTCACAGGACCTAAAAGAGCTAAACTCACCTTAACCATCGTCCAGATCAAACTTTCCGAATCAATCGCTCTGATTCCATCTTTGTAAATCAAAAGACGATTCCATCACTGCGATAAATGTCCCATCGTCTTTTTTGGCACAGATTTTTCCCTCCCCCTCATAAAAAAATATATATATCCTCGCAGCATAAAGCCCTACATGCCGGAGGTCGATGGGCGAGCGAGTACGCAAAAAAAGAGTGGTACAAAAAAAAGAACAACCTGCTGGTCTCGAAGAGCGTGACGAGGAGAGAGAGGAAAAAAGGGAGCAACGGAAGCCTACGCTGGTGTTTGCATGCCGCAGCAACATCGGATTCTACGGTTCGTCGGAAGTCAAAGAGATTCCGGGGCGTTTATATCGTGCGCGTATAGTTTCATACGTATGTCAGATACACCGGGAACACCGGGGCCGTATACAGAGGATATGAGAAACGCGCATCGGTACTCGTATTGTATCGGCTTATGGGCCCGGGAGTTCGGGATTTTACACGCGAACTTTGATTTTTGCGCGCTCCTCCCCGGCGGCCACCCTCGCGTTCCGTCCTTGCCGGTTGCGCTGGCCTCTCTGGATCACCCCGGGGGTGGAAGCCGGCGCACTGGAAAAGCTCTGAATAGTTGCAAGCTGTGTTGGCTCGCGATTTACGTACGTTCGCTGGCTCGGCCGGCAACGAGAGCGAACCAAAAAAAAAATATCTCTCTTGCGAGAGGGAGAGAAAATGGGAGGGTAAAAGCGACAAATAAAAGAAGTGAGGCGACAGCCCGAGGCGAAACTAGTAACGCGAATATGAATGAAGCGACGAGAAAGAGACGCGCGAGACAAAGTGAACGAGAAACTGGATGCGCGAAACTTAGACCAGAAAGAAAAGAACAAAAAAAATGGAAACCTAAAAATAAGCCGTATGGAATCGTCGGGTGTGCGCGAAGAGTGTGTGGAATATGCACGCGCGTCCTCCAATGGCGCGGATTCGAAACGAAGGGAAAAAGGTAGAACACGCAACACGTGCCGGGAGATCCGACGGTACCGAAAAATAAAGGTCGAACGTGGCATTATACGTACTGTCCGTAAGCACCTACTAGGCTTTCGTAAGCTCTTGGAATTCGGGGTTGTTCGGTTTTACCAGAAATCCGGAGAGATTTTTTTTTTTTTTTAGCAACTGCCCTCGCGAGCGATTCACCTCATTTCCACTTGCTCCGTTTTAATCCCCCTTCAGACCCGATTATAGCTGAATTTATGAGTTTTACCGCGGGTATGGTGATTTGCATTTATGAAATGGAATTCGGTGAATCAAAGCCATCAAGCCATTAGCTTTGAAACGTTTTTTGAATGAGGCTTGTAGAGTCCCTCATGAAAATGAAGTATTGTTCATCATTAAGAAAAAGCTATTGGGATAACGATTGGAATGTGTCCAATGGTAAATTGGCGGACCACTCGGACAACCATTAAATTTCTCAACGGTAACCATTCAATCTCTCAATGGTAACCATCAATTTACCTAATGGTAGCCATTAAATTACTTAATGGTAGCCATGAAATAACCTAATGGTAGCCATCAACTTACCTAATGATAGCCATTAAATTACCTAATGGTGGCTACTAAATTACCTAATGGTAGTTACTAAATTACCCAATGGTAGCCATTAAATTGCCTAATGGTAACCATTCAATTTCCCAATGGTAGCCATTAAATTGCCTAATGGTAGCCATTAAATTGCCTAATGGTAACCATTCAATTTCCCAATGGTAGCCATTAAATTGCCTAATAGTAACTATTCAATTTCCCAATGGTAGTCATTAAATTGCCTAATGGTGGCCATTCAATTATTTAATGGTAACCATTGGTTAATATTTTACATCAATAATATGAAGAAAATAAATCCATATTTTATTCTTGCATTAGAGTGTTTTTGCCTTGTTACTGTTGATTATGAGCCAAACCGAATGGTTTCCATTCGCCAATGGTCAAATGACGAATCGTAACCATTGAAAGTGTCAATCGTTCACCATTTATACCATTCAGAGCGAATGGTTACTACTAATGCACCATTCAGTACACCATTCAGATTCAATGGTGAATATTTGACGACCAATGGTTCATTTCCATGACGGTTTGGGCGGCTTCTGGAGAGAATAAAGGAGAGAATAAAGTATCAACTACCTGTAACTTTGTAACTTTCTGTAGATGATGTCTCGGAACTGGGGAAGAAGGAAAGCTCAACTATGCACAGGGCTCGAAATGGCAGAGTTTGCAGTGGCAATATTTAGAACTTGAATTCTTCGCGTCAGACAGCCCAGTTTTGGTCAATGGGGTCGCTTCAATGATAGCGTGAATGGACTTTTTGCCTGAATTCATTTGACAAAATTAGGCATGCTGAAATCACAATTTTCAAACCTGAATAAACTTTCCATGTGGCAAAATCAACTAGAACGCATAGTTGCAGTTTCAAGTTACAGGCGTCCTGATTGAAGTTCCACCAATCAGGACGCCGCATTGTCTGATCGTAAATCGCTCGCTGTCAAGTCGCAATCAAGTCCCAAAGTCCCGAACAGTTTTTGAACTGCCTGTACGTGGTGGAAGATACGTTAATGTAGGTAGGAGGTCGCAAAATATCCGGCGATGGGTGACGGAAGCGTGGGTCAATCCATCAGGTCATGCGGAGGGGCAACGCGACATTAGCCGCACTTAGTGCCCGGAGTGCTGATTCAGACTGACATTGATAGTCGGTAACGATTCCCCGCGCAGGTTCAGAGATAGCGATTGACGAAGAGCTTGGGAATGTATGTTGTGTAGCGTCATGCGCGACTAAGGGGAGTGCCGTAGTTTGTAGGCTGCGAGGCGGAAACCAGGGTGAAGAGGAGTCCGTACTGAGGAGCGAGGCTACAATGCAGCCCGGAGGACGAGAGGAGTAGGCATACAGTAGGTTTGATCCGGCAGAACGTGAACAGAGAGATTACCCCGGGCGCATTAGAAATAGATGATCGGGTCAGCGTTGGAAGTTCCCCTGCGATGGTAGACCAACGAGGGAAACATGACTGCTACAGAGGGATGAGAGGGCTGTAGAAGTGGCCGGGGATCCGCCGTGGGGATTGGAAAGGATTACGAATCTGGATTAGGAGCTCGAACTGGTGATTCTCGGTCCCGATCAAGATTTAACGGGGGGGTTCGTCCATCTCGGTCCGGGCTGAATTGGCTGGCTGGACAATGGTACTGGATGAACCACGCTCGCCGCTATTACCTGCCTCGTGCCTCTGTGGACAAAGTGACTTTGGTCCGTCAGCCTTCCGGCCCAACTTCGTCGTTGATCTGGCATGAAGTTTGGCCTGACGCACTGTTGGGTCCACCGAATGAACTTGATGCATGACTAGGCTTCCTGGATTCCATGATCAGATTCCAGCAATGACGAGGACTGAACGTCGCCAAAGAAACCGATGTCTCCGAAGACGCGGCCAGAAAGACCGTTGTCGGCAGAACAGCCTTCATCGTCCCCGGATCATGATAATCATCTGCGCAAATAAACGTGACGATCCCCACCGCCGCAGGCTACGTCCCGCAGGCAGGGTGTCGGTAAGGATCCCCGGAAGATATCGAGACCGTATTTATTTCGAGGGTGAGCCGGAGAGAACTTGTCCCTCGTTTCGTCCCTCGGATAGGGGTAATCATCGGTCGAGCGAGAGCCCAAGGGTGCGACACTCGTCGTTCACCCCCCATGATTCAAGACTATCCTAGTTATACGTGCTGTACCATAGTGCACCGCAATCCCACTAATCCAAAGCCCAACATACAGACTCCCAAGCTTTGACAAAACCTTCGGTGTCTACTTTGTGCCTCTGCCCCGTGTCGAGGGGCCTCCCAAAGTTGCTGGCGTCGGATCTCTCCTTATGGGAGTTCAACCCCCTACGTGCACGTGCGTTAATGGCACATACGTGATCTCCTTTTCCTGGGAGGGTATTAGGCGTCTCTTATGCTCATGGATGCCCACGGCATTTAGAGTACATTGCGCATTTGCCCGATTGTTTCGGCGCTATCTTTTTGGCACTACATGAT
This sequence comes from Amblyjoppa fuscipennis, assembly GCA_963575735.1. Taxonomy (NCBI): domain Eukaryota; kingdom Metazoa; phylum Arthropoda; class Insecta; order Hymenoptera; family Ichneumonidae; genus Amblyjoppa; species Amblyjoppa fuscipennis. The sequence continues at coordinate 18,077,628 of OY754490.1, read as the reverse complement.
TTGACGCGGGATTACTTGACGTCACAATTTGGTCGCTAAATCATTTGGCGCCATGATTTTTTTGCTAGATGATTCGGCACGACGGATTTTTGGCTACACAATTTGGCGCCATGGTTTTGGCACTACCTGATTTAACTCCATGGGTTTGCCGTTAGATGGTTTCACACTACGGTTATAGTGTCAAATAATTTGGCGCCTGGGTTTTGACACTACCTGATGGGACTCCATGGGTTTGACGCTAGATGGTTTGACACTACCTGATGTGACTCCATGGGTTTGATGCTAGATGGCTTGACACTACGGTTATAGTGTCAAATAATTTAGCGCCATGGTTTTGGCACTACCACTCCAGATGATTTAATTCCACGGTTTTGGCGCTAGATGATCCGGCGCCTGAACTTAACACAGGAGAAAGATTCAAGCACCATGCATCAAGGCTTGTGCGCCTGTCACTTCAACTTCTGTCATCCCTTTTTCCAGAACTTGTTCAATTCTCGCATTTCCGTTCAATTTTTTATCGAACTTTCATTGCATTCCCTGTCAAATGGTTGTCGATGAAAACACTTCGGTCTTTCAGGAATTCGTTCCGAATCAATGAGTATCGCCGTTCATCCCACCTACTTTCCACCACCAAGCGGTTCACTTTCATTCGAACTATCCGTCAGTGCGGTAGCGCTTTCCTGCATTCCAGCTCCACAGACTCGTGGGTATCTTCGTGAGTCACTAACCCTCTTTACAAGTGTATTAGGTCCACTTACACTTGTGCCCAATATAAATAACAGCTCCATACCTCTATGGAGTGTGCGAGCGTACCGTTACAAACTTTTCCAGGGTGATAGCAGATACGAGGGGTCGCAATGCTCCGTCTCTCCCACGAAGACCCCTCGCTCAGTGTGCCCGACGTATCTTTTTTCGCCTGCCAAACCTTACCCGGATAATGACGCCTATCCGACCCACCGTCGATGGGATGTGTTTCCAGGCTGTGCCGAAGGGTTCCCAGGACGGGAATCGTGAGACTCCCTGCCCGTCCACGCCCTCGAGAGATGAGGAAAAACCCATCGCAAAAAAACCCACCAAAGGATCCGACAAGACTCCCGGCTATCTGGAATCACTGACATCAATGGGGATAATACAATAGCGCCGGTATCATAGTCGTCCATTCTAGGTTTCCGGGAATCCCTCCGTCCCAATGACACTTCCACAGATCCTACGGAAGTCATCCCTGCGGCGGTGTACTTCTCCTTTCCGCTCGAAGCATCCCTTTTTCCTTGTTTCTTGTCTTCCCGCTTACGATCAAAACGTCTTATTGACCTTCAGGCTACCGCTCAACCGCCCTCGCGGATTTACATCCGAGCTTATGCGATACTGTCATCCGAGCGTCTCAGAGACGCATATCGGAAAGGATACTCTTCTTGCCGCCCAGCCCGTTCGAATGGTGCACGTCATAGCTGGATGTTGCAGTCTCTGCGAAGACGATGAAATGAGCTTCGCGAAAGGGAACCCCTTTTCAGACCAGCTCGAATCGAGCCGATTTGGATGATGTCTTGGGAAAGAGAAGAGAACGCACGAAGCTGAGGGAGATGGACGGGATCCGTTTTCGGGGAATCGACGATGGTAAGGGTATTTACAAGATTCTTATGATTACTGGACACCCTTTTTTCAAAGGTCCGTTTGGTATTTGTCATTGAGGGAGTTGGGAAAACCTGAACAGATTTTCCCTTTGGCACAATCAAGTACAACGCTTACTCATTGAGTTATAAGCCATTAAAGTCAAACCAATAGGAACACCGAATTGGCCGAATCCAAATCACTTGATGTCACGTCAGATTCAGATTCAGGGTTAAAAACTGAACAAACTTTCCCTTTGGCAAAATCAATTACAGTGCATAGTTTCAGAGTTACGGGTGGTTAAAGTTTTCAGCCAATGAGGCAGTTCGCTAGATGGCGCGAGCGTCGCCGCAGCCTCTCATTGGCCGCAGGCTTAATTTCTTCATAACTCAAAAACTACGCACTCTACGAAAATCTTTCAAAGGAAAAGTTTTCTCAGTCTTGAATGGTGAACACGATGCTGTACTCGGTGGTTAACGGGATCCGTTTTTCACTCCTTGGCGATGGTGGTCGTTTTTTAAAGATTCTTCTCATGACTGAACACCCCTCTCTTCGAAGATCCCTTTGGTATTCGTCATTGGGGGAGTGGGAGCGAACTTGCGTAAATCTATCGCTGTTTTTATTTTCTTAGTAACGTGCGAAGTTGGGAAGGGTGGATGACTACGAAAGTTCCGGGTGAAGAGTCTTCTTCCGAGTCGTTGACTCCGTCCTGTGGCGGGATCTTGAGTGCCGGGCGTCGGCGATTCCCCGGGGAATGATGTGCCGGGCTCCGGACTTTTTGATGTTGGTGCAACTCGAATAAATCAATTTTTCGCGACGGCTCAGCAGGCCTTTCGCCATCGCCATGGCGAGAGACTTTACGACGGGCAGCGCGCTTCCAAATCGGATTCGTTTTGTCAGACAGGAAGACGCTCGTCATCCGGAAAAGCAGCAGGGTGCGTGGTGGGGTGCAAAAAGGCGACTCGGGTAACGAAGCAAATCGAGCAGACAGGAAATGCATGGAGAGGAAGAGATAAATGGGGACTCATTTTTTTTTTTTTTTTTTTTTTTTTTTTTGATCGAGAGATCACTTTTTAGTGCGTTTTTTTATCATGACATCGACGACCTAATGGCAAAAGGGCGAAGAGGCTATGCTCATACACAGCCAATATGCCCTTATGAAATCAGGCCATCGATAATGTTTCGTCATTTTTTTTTTTTGTTAATGCTCAAAAATTGGTATCAATCGTGTGATAATGTGGCGCGAATTTCGGGATGATCCATAGGGTCGCGTGAGAAATGCAGTATTTTAAAGAGGGATGAACTACTGTGCTTGATAATGTCAGAAAGCCTCCCTGTGTAGTTTTTCCGGTGAAACAGATTTTTTTTATGGGTGTAAACGTGGTACTAAAAAATCAGAAAAATTCTGTAGGATGCCTCGACATGTGAACTAAGCCAAACGATTTTTTTTTTCGAATATAGTATGGAAATATGATTTTTTTTTTAAATATTCATAAGACATCCTGCAAATTTCAACCTCAAACCAACACCCAGCGGTCTTTTGCCTTTAACAATTTTTCTATCAACGCTATCGTGTCTAAAAAAATGTGAAAAAATTCTTTAGTCTACATTGACGTGTGTGTTAAACGAATCAACGACTTTTGCCCCAAAAATACTTACCAAATTTTAGTTACAAATAAATTGGTATCCGCAAGTCTGCGACAGTAAAAAAAAAACGTCTCCAATCGAGCAATGGGCTGCGAATCCTGTCAAAATTATCGATCGCACTGATGACAGTTCATTAAAAAAAAAAAAAATGAACAAGTCGTGGGAAAAGATCATAAGAACTCAACTGTCATGTATTTAGTTATTTATTTATTTTTTTGTGAATTGTTTTCTGCGACCGTCCGAGCGAAGACGACGACGGAACGACCTGCATTTAAGTACGTAACTACACGATACCATGTAGGTACGATCCCCGCTCGTTTCGAGGACGCTCGCGCGCGAAAATCGACGCCTCTTACGCTCGTTAACCCGACTCCATGTTGGCCCTTTGCTCTCCGCACCACTTTAACATCCAACCACCGTCTCCCGTCGCGAATTTACGAGTCTTTTACGAGCACCGAGACGTGTACCGTAACTTCCACCGAGAACCGTAGGAGCGACACGGGTTCGCAAACGGGTTTCATGGAATTGTGTGCGGGGAAAATGGGGACAAGATTTGCGTGGGTTTCATGCTTACTCGAAAAAGTCGAAAATTAAATTAATTTTCATGACGGACGTATACAAAAATCAACTGTGAAGAGTCATAAGGGCGCATCTCCCAACGTTTTGTGCGTTAAATGATGTGAGATACGCCCCTCTGTTTCTTGACAGCCGATACATGTGTATTTGTGCGTATATACTTGGGTGATCCTTAGATTGAATTTTTTTTTTAATTTTCTGGAGACCAGACCGTATTATTCTGAGGTATAAAAAATAGAAATGCTATGTTCGAAGGATTCCCGAAATTGGTGCATTTCTTTTTAGAGATCGCTACCGGCTATTTGAAAAATCGAAAACTTCGGAACACGGTAGTTCGGACCGAGTGACATCGGCGTAGGAGCCTAAAAGCTTCTGCGGACAAAACGAATGTGTGTAAATAGTTTGCACTGAATTAATGACAATTAATAACAAGTGATTAATTAATAGTTAATAATTAAATAAAAAAATATACTTAGAATTGTTTTAAATCCAGACACCCAGCGAGACCCTTAAACACTCCAGCACGCGCGGACATTCGCAGACACTGTCAGACTCCTTTAAACATTCTCAGACAATTTCAGACACTGTCAGACACTCCCAGACTCTCTGAGACTGTCTCGGATACTTTCTGACTCTCTCAGACACTTTCGGACACTTTCGGACACGTTCGGACACTTTCGGACACTCTCGGACTCTCTCGGACTCTCTCGGACTCTCTCGGACTCTCTCGGACTCTCTCGGACTCTCTCGGACTCTCTCGGACTCTCTCGGACTCTCTCGGACTCTCTCGGACTCTCTCGGACTCTCTCGGACTCTCTCGGACTCTCTCGGACTCTCTCGGACTCTCTCGGACTCTCTCGGACTCTCTCGGACTCTCTCGGACTCTCTCGGACTCTCTCGGACTCTCTCGGACTCTCTTGGACTCTCTCAGACACTTTCAGACTCTCTCAGACACTTTCAGACTCTCTCAGACTCTCTCAGACTCTCTCAGACACTTTCAGACTCTCTCAGACACTTTCAGACTCTCTCAGACTCTCTCAGACACTTTCAGACTCTCTCAGACACTTTCAGACTCTCTCAGACACTTTCAGACTCTCTCAGACACTTTCAGACTCTCGCAGACACTTTCAGACTTTCGAAGACACTTTCACACTCTCTCAGACACTTTCAGACAATTCTGAGACACTTAGACGATTCACGTTCTTTGATCTGAAGAATAAACGTTGTAAAAGCTTAAAAGCTTTCGCCCACAAAACGAATGTCTGTAAACCATTTGTACTCAATCAGTCGATAATAAATTAAATAAAATGAAGAAAAAAAAATATTTTCAATATTTTTAACAACTCTTTATTTTTCCTTGCGCTTCAGCGCTACCCCGTCCGAGTGCGACAGCGCCATCTCTGATCGAAACGCTTCCCGCCAGTCTCGCAAAAACCACGACGACCATCGGCCGGGTAGAAGTCGCTCGGGCACATGGCTTCTCCCCGCAAACACCATGAATCGTTGACCGACCCATTTGTCCTACGGGAGTGTGACAGAGTTCTCCCTCCCCATTTTCCACCGACCTCGACTCTTATGCCAGCAAGAAACGCACCGTGACCACAAAATCGCGGACTCCGCCGCCCTCCACCGTCCGACGGAGTTTCACGTCTCTCCGCACCGCGATCGAAGCTCCCAACCTTCCCTCTCGTCTTTCTTCAACCCCTCATACGATTCGCTTCCAGTCGGATCTCTGCGGTTGCCTTCTTTTTTTTTTGTTCTTTTTTTTTTTTGCCGCAGCAATGCAGTCACAGCTGCAGCGGCCGCAGAAGCGCTTCATCCCTTTACGAGCCTCGGTACACACGCTATCCGGATCTCGTACACTTTTATGCTTCCGCCGATGTGGCGAGATGGTCCTCTCTCCCTCCCCCCCCCCCCTTTCTGCGGCTATTAACCCTCTCTTCTTGCTCCATTGTCAACGATAAATTGTCCTCCGCGCGCTCCGCTCGCGGTCTTCGATCGACAAATATGCACACAGGTCGCCGATGCCAAGTCTCTTTTATCGTATTGTCTTAACTTTTATTTGGATATCGTAGATTCGTTGTTTTTTTTTTTTTTTTGTGCTTTTGAGGAAAAGCTTTTTGGATTTTTTTTTTCTTAATGGTTTTCATGGATTTATGGAGATGGGAGGTTGAGAGGTGTTTATTGTTTAAAGTATTTTTCGAATACAGTAGGAAAATATGATTTTTTTTGTTTTTAATAAGACATAATGCAAATTTCACCCTCAAACTGATTCAACATCGGCAAATCGATTAAACAACGATTTTTCCATTTTTTAGTCCATTTTTTGAAGAAACGTCGATTTTCGTGATTTTCAAACATCGATATCTCGGCTCCCAATCGAGCTAGGGAAAATCCAAGGTGCTCGTCGTATTCTACGGGAAAAAAATACGCAAGATAGGATCCTGACCGAAGTTTTCGAAGCGTTTTAACGTGCCGTTCGAGGACGTTGAAAAACGCGAAAAATTGACTCGAAAGGGGTAGCCTTGCAATTTTTTTGACGATTTTTTTTTTTTTTTTTTTTTTTTTTTTTTCTAATGAACTTTCACTAAGATTTATAAGAATTTTTCTTAGATATTATGGTAAAAATTCTTGGACAATCTCAGACTTTCTACCATAGGTGGCGCGCTGGCGCCGAACTACTATGAGCAATGGTATTTTTTCTCAGATGATTGGTAATTTTTACTAGATCCTTCTCTCAGTGTACTTGAGAGGTACTTCTGTGATTTTTTTTTTAGATTTTTACAGGCGCACTTTTCAGGATTTACGTTTTTTTGTTTAATATCAGTATATCTCAGAAAATATTCGGCAGATTATACGGCAGGTCATTCAGCAGGCCAAGTCTCTTCTATCGCATTGTCTTAACTTTAATTTGGATATCGTAAAGATTCGTTTTTTTTTTTTGCGCTTTTGAGGAAAAGCTTTTTGGATTTTTTGAAAAAATTTTTAAAATGGTTTTCATGGATTTATGGAGATGGGAGGTTGAGAGGTAATTATTGTTTAAAGTATTTTTCGAATATAGTAGGAAAATATGATTTTGTTTTTTTTTATATTAATAAGACATCCTGTAAATTTCACCCTCAAACTGATTCGACATCAGCAAATTGATTCAACAATGATTTTTTTTTTCATTTTTCAGCCCCTTTTGAAAAAATGTCGATTTTCGTGATTTTCAAACATCGATATCTCGGCTCCCAATGGAGCTGGGAAAAATCCGAGGTGCTCGTCGTGTTCTACGGGAAAAAAATACACGAGATAGGATCCTGACCGAAGTTTTTGAAGCGTTTTAACGTGCCGTTCGAGAACGTTGAAAAACGCGAAAAATTGACTCGAAAGGGGTTGCTTTGCAATTTTTTGAAAAAAAAAAAAAAAAAAAAATCAACTGCCACGTAATTTGATGTATTTTTCCCGATAGTCCATAACAAAAAAAAATTAGTAACTGAGATTCGCGGAGTTTTTGAAGCCACGAGTGTCGAAGACAGTTTTCCCTCGTCGAGTAGTTTCATGTATAGGGTTGGTGGATGGTCGAAGGTCCTGGGTGCTGAAACACCGTGTTCGTTAAACTTATTACTCCAGATTGGACGTTGCGATAACAAACTTGCGTGTCCCGCCGTGGAAATGTACAAGTGAGGGAGGGTCAAAGGCGCCGGGCGCTTTGTAGGTACATCTCCGGGTTTCTCCGTCCCCTCGGGCAATGTGGAACTTCCGGTACGGCAAGGGTTCATACCCAGGACACATCGCTCGGTCGCTCGATGGCGTAGGGCAAGACGATTCTCGTGTTAACGCCAGTCACTATACGAGGCATTATTTATTAACTGGGCCACATTTTTCGGTCGACCTCGCAGATGTTTTTTAAAATTTGCTAATATGTAGTATTATTTGAGAGGTACTTCTGTGATTTTTTTTAGATTTTTAAAGCGCACTTTTCAAGATTTAGGTTTTTTTTTTAATATCAGTATATCTCAGAAAATATTCGGCAGTTTATTCGGCATGTTATTCGGCAGTTTATTCGGCATGTTATTCGGCAGTTTATTCGGCATGTTATTCGGCAGTTTATTCGGCATGTTATTCGGCATGTTATTCGGCATGATATTCGGCATGTTATTCGGCATGTTATTCGGCATGTTATTCGGCATGTTATTCGGCATGTCATTCGGCATGTCATTCTGCAGGTCATTCGGCGTGTCATTCGGCATGTCATTCGGCATGTCATTCGGCATGTTATTCGGCATGTTATTCGGCATGTTATTCGCCAGGTTATTCGGCAAATTATTCGGCAGGTCATTCGGCATGTTATCTGGCAGGTCATTCGGCAGGTTATCCGGTAGGTTATTCGGCACGTTATCGTCCCGAAATTCTCCTCGTCCTCCAAGATTGCATTGAACAAATCTTTGCAATATTGAAACATACAAAAAAATGATTATATTTCTTGCGTCAGACGTCTGTAGTAAAAAAAAAAAAACAACTTTTTTTTACTTTTTGAGTTTATACGTTTTTTAGAAAATATATATACGCACTTGTAGAGCGACGGTAGATATGTTACTACAAGTTGGGATTCGCGACGGCAAAAGTCGTTCGAAAGTCAAATCTGCCGAGTACTTGAAAATTATGACGGGTGAGACGTTCAATTTAAATCCGACAGCATAAGCGTCAGACGGTTGACTGAACGGGTGAGCTGAGAGGGACGAGCCATCCTTCGGCTCCGCCGTCTATGAGTGGCTCTTTCTATGCAAACTCGTCCACTTCTCTTCCCGCTTCGGAAACTTGACGAAGTATAATTTAACGAACGGTACCGAGTCAGAGAGATTCGAGAAGTCAATTTATGAGAGGATTCCCCTTTGCCATCCCACAGTCGCAGGCACTGTAAGACTTGCAGATCTGATATGTATTTTAAAATTTGATTTGTACGTACCCAGACAAATAGATTTACCGACACTCGCAGACAGTCCTACGAACTCCCAGAGACCCAGCGAAAGCCTTAGACGCTCAGGCACTTGCGGACATTCTCACACCATTGCAGCACTCTCAGACAGACTCTGACACTGACGACCTTCTCGGCCATAACCAGACACTATTAGACTCCCTCAATCATTCTCGGATAATTTCAGGCACTGTCAGACACTCTCAGACACTTTCAGACTCTCTCAGACTCTTTCAGACTCTCTCAGACTCTTTCAGACTCCCTCAGACACTTTCAGACTCTCTCAGACACTTTCAGACTCTCTTAAACACTTTCAGACTCTCTCAGACTTTTTCAGACACTTTCAGACTCTCTCAGACACTTTCAGAGTCTCTCAGACACTTTCAGACTCTCTCAGACACTTTCAGACTCTCTCAGACACTTTCAGACTCTCTCAGACACTTTCAGACTCTCTCAGACACTTTCAGACTCTCTCAGACACTTTCAGACTCTCTCAGACACTTTCAGACTCTCTCAGACACTTTCAGACTCTCTCAGACACTTTCAGACTCTCTCAGACACTTTCAGACTCTCTCAGACACTTTCAGACTCTCTCAGACACTTTCAGACTCTCTCAGACACTTTCAGACTCTCTCAGACACTTTCAGACTCTCTCAGACACTTTCAGACTCTCTCAGACACTTTCAGACTCTCTCAGACACTTTCAGACTCTCTCAGACACTTTCAGACTCTCTTAAACACTTTCAGACTCTCTCAGACACTTTCAGACTCTCTCAGACACTTTCAGACTCTCTCAGACACTTTCAGACTCTCTCAGACACTTTCAGACTCTCTCAGACACTTTCAGACTCTCTCAGACACTTTCAGACTCTCTTAAACACTTTCAGACTCTCTCAGACACTTTCAGACTCTCTCAGACACTTTCAGACTCTCTCAGACACTTTCAGACTCTCTTAAACACTTTCAGACTCTCTCAGACTTTTTCAGACACTTTCAGACACTTCCAGACTCTCTCAGACGCTTTCAAACTCTCTCAGACGCTTTCAAACTCTCTCAGACACTTGCAGACGAATCTGGGACACTCTCAGAACGCTTCATGTTCTTTGATGTAAAAAAAAATAAACATTGAAATGCAATTTGATAATTCTTCGATGTTCAATTTCTGGGACATAACGTATGCATTTAAATGTATGACAATGAAATATTTTCTTATTATAAAAGCAACAAGTCTATACATATTAAACAAAAGTGGGTCGCGAGATGCAGTGAGTGAAAGACGGATCGTGTGACCCAGATTCAGGCTTTAAGCGATATTTTCCGGCGAACGTTCGAAAACTCGCACCCCTCACATAACCGACGACTCACGTGCGACTTGAAAATTCGAATGTCAGACATTGATCATAATAACGCCATTCTCTTAACCAAAAATAATAACAACAATAATAAATTTAAAAAAAAATGAATTTCCATAACTTCGAACAGAATGACTTCGACTTGAATCGCTGATTTTTTTGACAGCCCACAGCCGGAAGGATCGGACGGAAACCTTGCCTATTCCTTCAGGAAGTCAGCTTCGCCGGATTTCCCAAAAATCCTCAGTTTTCCTCGCACTCGCCGCGCGGCTCGAAGTGTGCCAACGAAAAACTCGCGTGAGCCACGAAAGTGCATCAAAAGTAGTATCTCAGAGTTCACGTGCCGTTCTTAATGTGGAAAAACGATTTGCACGTCGGATTTTCGGAGCATCAAGGCTCTTTACTTTCCCGGCGCGTCATATCGTCGAATAGCACTTTCGCTCGTTTCTCGCACCACCGAGAATTTTCCAGGATCCGCGGCTCGCGAAGAGATCTTGCGGTTCTCCCTGCCGTAGCGTTAGGACGCTGTGTTTTGCTCTTTCGCATTTTTCTTGTTCTCCTTCGGGCTCTGTCGGTGGATAAAGCCGCTTTCGGTTTTCATATACGAAGACGGAGCTATACCCTAGCGGAACGTGAAACGAGTCCGTTGTTCATACAGAGTTCCGCTGTATTTTCAAACGGCCGCGACATTCACGGGTGTTATTTCGATCTGCATATTGTCAATGATGCGAGGTTGGAGCTCAACATTTTTTAGTAGATGAAAAATTGTCATTAGGCCGAAAATGGACGATTCGAAACGTTCGAAAAATCGTTAATCGTTAATCGTTAATCGTTAATCGTTAATCGTTAATCGTTAATCGTTAATCGTTAATCGTTAATCGTTAATCGTTAATCGTTAATCGTTAATCGTTAATCGTTAATCGTTAATCGTTAATCGTTAATCGTTAATCGTTAATCGTTAATCGTTAATCGTTAATCGTTAATCGTTAATCGTTAATCGTTAATCGTTAATCGTTAATCGTTAATCGTTAATCGTTAATCGTTAATCGTTAATCGTTAATCGTTAATCGTTAATCGTTAATCGTTAATCGTTAATCGTTAATCGTTAATCGTTAATCGTTAATCGTTAATCGTTAATCGTTAATCGTTAATCGTTAATCGTTAATCGTTAATCGTTAATCGTTAATCGTTAATCGTTAATCGTTAATCGTTAATCGTTAATCGTTAATCGTTAATCGTTAATCGTTAATCGTTAATCGTTAATCGTTAATCGTTAATCGTTAATCGTTAATCGTTAATCGTTAATCGTTAATCGTTAATCGTTAATCGTTAATCGTTAATCGTTAATCGTTAATCGTTAATCGTTAATCGTTAATCGTTAATCGTTAATCGTTAATCGTTAATCGTTAATCGTTAATCGTTAATCGTTAATCGTTAATCGTTAATCGTTAATCGTTAATCGTTAATCGTTAATCGTTAATCGTTAATCGTTAATCGTTAATCGTTAATCGTTAATCGTTAATCGTTAATCGTTAATCGTTAATCGTTAATCGTTAATCGTTAATCGTTAATCGTTAATCGTTAATCGTTAATCGTTAATCGTTAATCGTTAATCGTTAATCGTTAATCGTTAATCGTTAATCGTTAATCGTTAATCGTTAATCGTTAATCGTTAATCGTTAATCGTTAATCGTTAATCGTTAATCGTTAATCGTTAATCGTTAATCGTTAATCGTTAATCGTTAATCGTTAATCGTTAATCGTTAATCGTTAATCGTTAATCGTTAATCGTTAATCGTTAATCGTTAATCGTTAATCGTTAATCGTTAATCGTTAATCGTTAATCGTTAATCGTTAATCGTTAATCGTTAATCGTTAATCGTTAATCGTTAATCGTTAATCGTTAATCGTTAATCGTTAATCGTTAATCGTTAATCGTTAATCGTTAATCGTTAATCGTTAATCGTTAATCGTTAATCGTTAATCGTTAATCGTTAATCGTTAATCGTTAATCGTTAATCGTTAATCGTTAATCGTTAATCGTTAATCGTTAATCGTTAATCGTTAATCGTTAATCGTTAATCGTTAATCGTTAATCGTTAATCGTTAATCGTTAATCGTTAATCGTTAATCGTTAATCGTTAATCGTTAATCGTTAATCGTTAATCGTTAATCGTTAATCGTTAATCGTTAATCGTTAATCGTTAATCGTTAACCGTTAATCGTTAATCGTTAATCGTTAATCGTTATGTTGGCGCGCAGTGAAAGAGTGTCGCGCGCCTCGCATGCCCGCAGAGCGTAGACGGCTGTTTTCCTGCTGTCGCTAGACCGCTCCCCGTCTGTCGCAAACTTCAAACCCCTATATACCGGGCTCCACTCTTATTCCCACAAGTTTTATGCGTGTATCTTCGCATCTTTTATTTATAGCTGATTTTTTCTTTCTTTTTTGTTGTATTTCACACTTTTCGCGGAAGAAAGCTCGGATCTGAGGGATTTATATCTACATACGGGAGAGACTCTCGGTGTGACATCTTATTCATGCAAATTTCACGAATCTCTTTCTTTCTTTACGCTCGCTTCAAGAAACGAAAATCTCGACCCAGTTCTTTACTTTCGCTATTCGCTCGAATTTTTGCGGCACAATTTTTTTTTTTGTTTTTTTTTTTTAATCACTCTTTATTCCGTACACGTGTCTGGGATAAGGAACGACGAATTTTTGGGCATATTTTTTTTCCAACGTTCTCACACACATCGTTAGAATTTCATTCACCTCACTTTGGCGAAAGTGTACGAGAATAAAAAAATTCCATAAATCGAAAGGGAAAAAAAAAAAAAAAAAAACGAAAAAAAAATTCCCATAAATCAGATACCTACTTTAATCCGATAAAAATAACGTTATTACCAGTCTCGTCTGACCGTCCGCACGACGTCACTTTCGAGCCCGCCCCATCAATCTCCCCTTCGCCGAAATAACAATGTGGCCATAATTATGGATAATCGGAGCTCCGGCCGCCCGCCCGTCCGAGCCCGAGTGTCAAGTTCGCATCGCGTAGCTTCGCACGCTCGCGCTCGGTGGGGCTCGTAAGTACGGGCGGTGCAGTAACGGGCTGTGTCTACTTCGAGTCCGGCGTCTCGCGCGGCGTTACTACTGGGACTCTCCCGGGGCGATGCAGGCCACAATGCACCGAGAGAACGCAGCCCTCGTTGCCGTAAACATTTGCCCATCGCATGCGCCGGCCCGACGGGAACGAGGGCGTCGAGCTAAGCAAACGATTCGACGGCCAGTGCGGATCTCTCAGTTTCTCCCTCGCGGTGTGCGCCGAGGATTATCGTCGGGGAGAAGTGTGTACATAAATACGGTGGGGCGAAAGCGAGAGGTGTAGAATTCAGCTGCGATTGCAGACTGCTACGTCATATGCAGGCCGGGTAATCCCCGATAGGCTTGAGTCGGTTCTCGAAGTGGTTCGCATCGCTGCACGGCAAAGGCGGCGCAGTTGAACGGGCCAAATGCAATCAGACTCTTTTTTTTATTTTTAAGCGGGAGAGGAGAGCAATGAGAATCTTAGCAGAGATTTTTTTCGCGTTAGTTTTGCTCGAGCTGTTCATGAAAGTGTGTTCGGGAGATGGAAGTGGGGAGGTTGGGTCAAGGCGGTTCACACTTATTTGAATACTGTGCGTAAAGAAATTTGATGGTGGATTTGTCTTTGATGTTTCTTTAATGTATCCTTGATAACGGTTCAGCGAAGAATTTTCATTTTTATGCATTACGAACAATTTTTTAAAAATATTAGTGTTCTGACATATCCTTGATGTATCCTTGATGAATCCTTGATGAATCCTTGATGAATCCTTGATGAATCCTTGATGAATCCTTGATGAATCCTTGATGAATCCTTGATGAATCCTTGATGAATCCTTGATGAATCCTTGATGAATCCTTGATGAATCCTTGATGAATCCTTGATGAATCCTTGATGAATCCTTGATGAATCCTTGATGAATCCTTGATGGATCCTTGATGAATCCTTGCTGAATCCTTGATGAATCCTTGATACGTCCTTGATACGTCCTTGATACGTCCTTGATACGTCCTTGATACGTCCTTGATACGTCCTTGATACGTCCTTGATACGTCCTTGATACGTCCTTGATACGTCCTTGATACGTCCTTGATACGTCCTTGATACGTCCTTGATACGTCCTTGATACGTCCTTGATACGTCCTTGATACGTCCTTGATAGGTCCTTGATAGGTCCTTGATACGTCCTTGATACGTCCTTGATACGTCCTTGATAGGTCCTTGATACGTACTTGATACGTACTCGATACGTACTTGATACGTACTTGATACGTACTTGATACGTCCTTGATAAGTCCTTGATAAGTCCTTGATACGTCCTTGATACGCCCTTGATACGTCCTTCATAAGGGAGACAAGGGTAGATTGAGGTATGCCGAAATTGGGGTGAATTATAAAATGTCAGTTCTCGTGGTGGCGATGAGATTTGGAAACATCTCATTTTGGAAAAAATGGAAATAATGTTTTTCACTCGCCTTTTCCCTAGTAGCCGTGGAGCTCCATTTTCTTCCTCGAATCGTCATATCCACGAGGAAAAGTTAACGGGCAGTTTGTCAAGGATTACTCGATGAAATATGCTTCTCACGCGGACTTTAAAAAATCCTATCTTCTCGTCGACTTACGCGTTACGGTGAACTCCGATCGGTATTCCCATTACCGTGCCACTCTTAGTAATACAGGTGGTACGTTGCAAACGTCGGAAATAATAACAGAAAGAGACGCGCCGAGAATATTGTCAATGTGAAC